>CAVLJG010000003.1:12077354-12474404 GCA_963669975.1 Acanthoscelides obtectus | reverse complement strand
AGAAAAATAGGATCCAAAAGTGTACTGCACAATATAGCACGTCGTCCTTAATTTATTGCCTTTGTGGATTTTCCATGTCTGCGGTGTTTACGGTCAGAGAACAAAATATGTTTGAGTAACTTGGATGTCGAGGTTATCACTGTTTGGGGACACAACGATCTGGTACAGTTCAATGCTTCCAAAGCGCAATACTGTACCTTACCAACAACCACGCTAGCGCTCATCTGGTTTAGATGGATGGCCGAGTTCTGCTACAGGTTCATTTCGGCTGGTCGGAGTCCAGATCATCGAGAACTTGATTTAGTACGAAAACATCCCATCTGGTCCTCGGTAAAAGTGAGCTTATTAATTTGTTTAGGGCTAAGAGGTAAGTAACTTAACCCATCCTCAAATAGTCTCTCTATATTTAGTATGTTCGGCTTTGGTTTGTGTTGTCTTTTTGTCTGTAAGTGATGGCAATATTCTGTAAAATGCTCGGACATATACAACTCGTTTCATATGCAAATGATCTATGTTAATGATAACATGACACAGGAAACCGATCTTTTGTTATATTAAAACGCAATAAACTTAGTTACTTTTTTCCGTGCCTCGGGAGATAAGTGATAATGAAAAGTGTTGTCCACAACATTTCGTGAAAGAAAATAGATAATGGTGTTTATCTAGAGAGATAAGGTCAAAAGTGAAATGGATTGGCACTTTTAGCGTGAATGGTTAAATAGATTAATGGTTTATTTGAAACAATGGTCTAGATATAATTATGCGGAGAACTGAACATAGATAAGCCATGATGGATTTCTGGCAAAGCTTAGTTTCACGCATGAGCTATAATAATGACTTTAAAGGAGAAGTTTCAATGTATTGTACAGTATATTCAGATAAGAGATAGACCGGACATAAACAAGACCACGTGATCATCGAACGCTGTAACATTCGGCAGGGACGTATTAAGAGTCACGCAGTACATATTTTAGATAGTAGATGCTGCTTTGCGTAACTTTGTAGTAAATTAGCACAATTCGATGTGTATACGATTGGTGATTGATATAGGATCATGTGGGGGTGGGTAAGAAATATATAATGATGTAAATATACGATTTCCAGCTTCGGATGCCGCCTGATGTTTGGTGAAATACAGTCGAATATAATCTCAAAATGGCGTTTAAATTAGCCTAAATTAAAAATAACCGTATATCTCTTAAAATTGCTTTTAGAATATTGATTAGTATATTTTTTGATTTCTAGGTAAATATGTAACCAAATTAAAACGTTCAAAACGTAAAAAAATGTGCATGGTTGAACATTGTCAGAAAGTAGATTCTTGAATAGGTTTTGCCAAAATGGATTCAAAAATGTCAATAATTAATTAAAATACAGTAGCTTTATAATTACTTATAACTTACCGAATTTGATGAACGACATCTTTTATTGGAAAGATGAGCTTGATGAGCTTTCATCATCGCTACTGCCTGAAGCACCAACGTCAATAATGAATGGCTCGACTTGTTCCTCTAAAATATTGTCCAGTTCCACAATCTCTTTCAACTTTGTCTTTCACGTGCTTAATACAGTTTTCCCATTTTTGCGCTGTTATTAATTCTAGTACTTCTTGAAAAGTCCTTTGAGGTCACAAAAATTTTAAAAGTTGTATTGTGCTTAGCTATATAATTTTTACGTCTGCCCATATGAGCTCAATGGGATTGAGCTCGCAATGGTATGGAGGTAAACGGAGCACAGTTTTTATTTTGACTTGCTACCATTTCGTCAATGGCGTATTTTTGATATTCCGCCTTGTGATACTTGACAATTCTTAATAATTGTACTTTCAGCATTGCTTCTTCAAAGTTGATATTTTTCGAGCGGAGCCAATTTTGACCATCACTTTCCTTGAAGCCGTTGTTGGGACCTTCTCCATTCTTCGAGAATGATAAGGCGCATTATCCAACACAATTAACTGCGTTTTCCTCTAAGTTCGGTAAAATTTTTGAAAACCACTGTTCAAACGATTCGCCATTCATTTCCTCGTGGTAATCTCCAGTTTTCTTAGACTCAAAGCACCACAGACAGTCAACAACAAATCCATCCTCACTGCAATATGGCAGATAATGAGCCTTTCCCTTTACCTGGAATCGAAATACTAACTGTGTAGATTTATTTCAATAAGCGAACCTTTTTCAATGTTCTCATCACATTCAGCGAAAAAACATTGAGACATGAGTATCAGATTGCTATAATTGGGATTATTTAGTCATATTGAAAGAAAGAATATTGAAACGTCGTATGATTACTCAGCGCTTCACAATTTAATTTAAAGTTATAAACCTTAAAAATGAATGATCAGGAACCTGAAATACGCGCAAATATTAATATTAACAATTATAACTTTATAAAGCTTAAAGTATGAATTAAATGATTAGAAATATTAGGAACAATATAAACTTAGTAACTTTTTTAAGTTTATAATATTCGACATATTTTAAGATTATATTAAGAAATTATTGAAATATCGAAAACACATAAAAACATGGCTTAAAAAAGTTCTAACAAATGAAAATGACAATAAAACATCCACGCATTTTATCGAAAGTTTAAAAGTTTTGTTACTTGTAATATGTTTTATCTGCCCCCTGGAATTAATGTTTAGAACCTTGTTCCCAAGGTTTGAAAAACATCCGATTGTTGTCTATTACTCGTATTACCTGCTGGATTTTTTAATCCGGTGGACAGTCCATCTAGAAAGGCACTCGTGGATGAAGTTACAGAATCATCAACCCATACTTTACTTGTAGTGTGTCCTGCGTTTACCCACGTTTCATCAAGGTAATAAATCTTCCTGTTTGATTTCTATATTTCCCAATTTTTGTTAAATAATCCCTCCTCCATAGCACAATTTCTTCTCTATCCAGTAGTAAACTATTACGACCCGTTTTTTCCATTTGAAATTTAAATGCTTCAGTAACGCATGGAAAGTTGATCGTTTTGAAATTTGGCAACGTTGTATCTTCATTTACCTCCTGCAGTACTTTATCTATAGTAGGTATTTCATTCCTAAAGAAGAATTCATGCACTTTCCTCCTAATCGCATGCTTATCAGCTTCATCCAATGATTTAACAATACTTTTGTGATGTTTACTGGTCATTGGTTCAGAAAAGGTGTGATTTTTTTTTGTATTGTCTTAACACATTAAACACTGATGCGCGACACACCCCATCTTTGTGAGAAACCTTCACAACAATTTCTTTGATGGTTGATGCCTCGTTCTCCTCGCGCTCGATCTTATATATATTCAAAATGACCTCTTTCATTTCTGCACCCAGGTGTCTTTTTTTAGAGCGTTTCCTAGGTGGACTACAGGAGTTTACAACCTCATCGGCAGTATCTGTACTACTGGGCATTTTGCGCAAGCAGTTGATAACAATAACAATCAATAACAAGGTATAACAATAACAACGACAAACTCAACAACTTAATAAGATAACAAACGAAAACGTCCAAAGAAATATCAAATTGCAATGATGCACACGACATACGTAACACGTCTGAACCTGAATGTGACTCTGCCTTGATAAGACTGCTCTGCAGCTCGGCATAGGCATTTAATTGCGAATTGACCAATGAGGGCTCCTGTTTTACGTCGAGACGGCGCGTTAGCGTGAAAATCACCCGAACCTTTTGTGTACATCCGGTCTATCTCTTATCTGAATATACGTAGTAAATAAAACTGGTCGTAGTCAATGAAACAATATGAAACATTATTTGTTGGCGATATCTTTTAAATATAGTCCAAAACTGTGGCTCTATGGATACTACGAGGGATACTAGAAAAGAAATCTGTGTAGCGGTAAAAAAAAATGAATACGCACAAACAAGCATAAATAATGGACCTTGTGAAATTTTAGTAAAAATACGGTGAATGTGCACATGTGAAAATACATAGGAAGGAATGGTGAATGTGCTTTGATTTTTATATTTGGGCTGGATTACTATGTGACGACTCATAATAAAAAATGGTGTTTTCTGAAGTACCACTGTATTTTTTCTACTTGCTTTTTTCCGCGGAACACGAATCTGATTTCTGAATTGGGGGTCGCTGGACAAATTTTAGAGAAAACCTCATAACGAAAAATCAAAACACAAAAAATAAAAACTGATGTGTTGTGTTGTGGGAGTCCCACTATATTTTTTACTAAATACCAAAATCTGTGACATTGGGATTTATATAATTTATTTTTTAAAACAGTTATAATCAAGGATACATAGATGAAACACGGGAATGAGAAACTTTAACATACTTAGATATATTACGAGTATTTCGACATAATGCTTCTACTACTGACATAAAACTTCTTGCACAACAACCGAGCTATTTCCACCTACACTTAACCCAAAACGTGAATTTGATTTAAAGAAACACTAATGTTTGACGTCTTGAATGTTGCACAATTATCTCAGTAAAGATAAGATCCAAGATAACATTGTGAAATTCCCATAACTTACCGTAATTTTCGCATTTCACTCTTACATAAATACGGCTCGTGTTTTCCAAGTACAACAACAGTGTAGGATGCTGCATTATTGAATGCATACACTACTGGTCAAAAGTTTGCAAGTACTTGAAGAAAAAACTGGTGATTCATTTACCATCTGGGAATCAAAAGATCGGCAGATGAAATTGAACAATCACTTTAGTCGTTTTTTTTTTTTCAAAAGATCTAATAAACTAGCAAAAAATATACGAGTTGATTGTTGATATACCAAAAATCACCTATATAAAAGTTGCATAATAAAAGAAATAGCAAAAGATTAGAGAAAAGAGTATTGTTCTCCTGGTCTGCTTTCTTGCATATTTCAGCAAAAAATGGAGGTTCTTGGTTATTAAAAACATGGATGCTCTTTACTTTTAAGCAGCAAGATAGCGTACCGAGCTGTTGCCCACTGTTTTGAGACTATATTTTTAACTGTGTATTTCTTTTAAATGTGTTTTGCCTAGGTGACGTGTTTATTGTATTTTCACAAACCCGCGTACTGTTGTTACACTCGTTTTAACGTCATAAAGAGTATCAAGAATAACATGCTCGCTTAGTCATGGAGATGTTTTCTCGCCGATGTAGTTTATTCATGAAAATTGCTCACGTTTTTCTTTTTTTAGACTACTAGGTTCGTGAAGGTTAGATGACCTCTGTGCATCTTTTGTTATGGATGCAAATGTCGGTGAGAATGACAGATATGACAAGGATTTTCTTGGTCTTTGTTATGAATTACCAATTATGTTTCTAAACAGGGTCACATTCTTCAGTATGGGGGTTCAATATTTTAGTGCAGAGAGTAAATCCAAGAATAACAAGGAACATCTGTAGACATGGATACCAAAATGCACGCAATGACAAATGTACAGTGTGTTGAAATTTTACTTTCACTATCGAGGAATAAATATACAGGGTGTTGCAGAATAAGATAGCAATCTTTCGGTTGCATATACAGGGTGTCCCAGAAGTCGACGTCAAGCCGAAACCGGGTGATAGGCAAAGTCATAACAGCTATCAGAAAAATATTTAAAAAAATTTTATGCATGTGTTTTGAAAATTATAGGTCTTTGAAAAAAATATAGAAATTTCACACCCTACGGCAGTCTGTCAACTCCTGTTACTACAAATATTACCTTTTTTTGGATTTTATTTTTACAATGTAATGATGAATAATGCATCTTCAAACTGGTGTCTCAACCTTACTGCCAACTTTTCTCGTTCAGGAAAAATTGCCACTTATTTCCAACCAAGTATTCCAAAGTAAAACTTTGCTCAACTTTAACTGGCTGTACTGGAAAAAAATGTACTACGAGAGTTTGGCAAGTAACCTTAAAAGTTGGCGCATTTAATTACGATTCCAAAATGGTATAACACTTAGAAGATTACTCGTTAACTTATGCACAATTTTTATTTGAAGAAAAACTGATGAAAATTTTTCAAAATTTCCTAATTAAACAGCGATTATGAAAACGTACAAGGACCCTTAAGGATAACCGTTTGCACAACAGTGGGGCGTCAAAATGCTGCTGATGATTGATGATTTACCTTTACAGCAAATGCTCAAACTGTTTTCCTTCAGCCGCAATACACGCTCGACATCTTAAAAAAGATCAGGTTATTAAACGAGCGAATCCACGGTTATTAACAAACTCAGCTGCTTCCAATAGTCTTTACCGTAGCTCAGCTACATTTTGAATCGGCTTGAAATACACTTTTTCTTTTACAGTTCCCCAGTAAAAAAAATCTAACAGATTCAAATCTGGTGACCGGCTGGCCCCGGTATTGTACCAGACCGCCCTATCTATCTGCCTGGAAAGTTTTGATCGAGATACTCTCTCACTGAGAGTGTATAGTGCGCTGGGCAGCCATCATGCTGAAACCACATGTCTCTGTAAATACTCAGTGGCACGTCCTCCAATAAATTATCCAAATGATTTTGCAAAAAACCTAAATAAACCTCAGCAGTCAAAGTCTCTGGGAACTCAAATGGACCGGTTATTTTACCATTTAAAATACCTGTCCAATGGTTTATCTTGAAGCGATATTGAGATTTATCTTCTCTCATCAAATGTGGGTTTGCTACGTGGCACTCGTGTAAGTTATGCAGGTTGGTGTACCCATCTTTCTTAAATGTGGTTTCATCTGACCATAAAAATTTTCAAAGAACCGTGGATCTTCCCTTTGTCTTTCTAACATTGTGCGACAAAAATCAAAACTTTCCAGGCAGATGGATAAGGCGGTCTGGTACAATACCGTGGCCAGCCCGATCACCTGATTTGAATCCGTTAGATTTTTTTACTGGGGAACTGTAAAAGAAAAAGTGTATTTCAAGCCGATTCAAAATGTAGCTGAGTTACGGCAAAGACTACTGGAAGCAGCTGAGTTTGTTAATAATTGTGGATTCGCTCGTTTAATAACCCGATCTTTTTTAAGAAGATGTCGAGCGTGTATTGCGGCTGAAGGAAACAGTTTGAGCATTTGCTGTAAAGGTAAATCATCATCAGCAGCATTTTGACGCCCACTGTTGTGCAAACAGTTATCCTTCAGGGGCCTTGTGCGTTTTCATAATCGGTGTTTAATTAGGAAATTTTGAAAAATTTTCTTCAGTTTTTTTTCAAATAAAAATTGTGCATAAGTTAACGAGTAATCTTCTAAGTGTTATACCATTTTGGAATCGTTATTAAATGCGCCAACTTTTAAGGTTACTTGCCAAACTCTCGTAGTACATTTTTTTCCAGTACAGCCAGTTAAAGTTGAGCAAAGTTTTACTCTGGAATACTTGGTTGGGAAATAAGTGGCAATTTTTCCTGAACGAGAAAAGTTGGCAGTAAGGTTGAGACACCAGTTTGAAGATGCACTATTCATCATTACAGTGTAAAATAAAATCCAAAAAAAGTTAATATTTGTAGTAACAGGAGTTGACAGACTGCCGTAGGGTGTGAAATTTCTATATCTTTTTCAAAGACATATAATTTTCAAAACACATACATACATAAAATTTTATTAAATATTTTTCTGATAGCTGTTATGACTTTGCTATCACCCGGTTTCGGCTTTACGTTGACTTCTGGGACACCCTGTAGAATACTAAAAAATGCTTAACGAATTTTCGAAAGTATTTAAATCGCCAGGGGTGATGTAACCCTAGCACAACAATAACTCCATATGATAATTTTGCAAAACTCGATCATTCGACTGAACAAATTATTCTCTTGTTTGAATAATATTAGTCGCTTTTGACAGGAACAATCTTGTTTTAATGCTATTCCAGGGTTTTTTAAATTCAATAATTACGAATTTGTTACGAGAATTGCTCTAATTTCACGTTGCTGGAAATAGTATTTTGAATGTATTATATAATTGACGAAACAAAAGTGGATATCAAATAAGAGTATTTTTTGAGTTAAAGAATCCGGCTTTCCAAAAATATCAAGTGTTAGAAAAATAGCAAAATTTTTATGGTTGATCTATCACTTGCGATCTAAATAATTTAGTTATTTTCGATTGGCAACGTGTGGTCCCACTAGGTTACTACTCTGACAATATTCTGCTAAATTATACTGAAGCCTTCACAAATGAAAAAATATGTGCTATACATTTATTCGATTATTTATTTGATTTCACATAAACTGACTTTAGGAATTTTCTTAATCCAGACCGCTGGAGAAAAAATGGTTTGAATCTTAATCCATATGAAAAGCTTAAATCCGAACTATTTCGAAAACAGTCTGAAGTTCGTGACAAGAGAAAACTTATTTAATTTTTTCTCATACCTACATAGCCAACTTTTTTCTTAGAACTGGTGTCAACGTTGCGTGGGAAATACAGTTAATCTGCTTGACGCAATTTTGTATGCTGTATTAGATAGAATTCTATTCCTTTTTTTCTCTTCCAGCAAAGAAGTATGCGACGACGACGAGGAGGAGTTCTACTACACCGAAGTCGAGCTTGGTCTGACCAGTCCTCCTCCGACGTTGTCACATCGTGACATGGCTCGTCCGTTCCACGAGGACCCCGACTACCAGCGCCTCCTGGTGGGCAACATGAGACAGAGTCTGCTGGCGCAAGCGGCGGCCAACGCGGGCATAGGCGGAACTATGACCCCGCAGTCGCCACATAAGCTGCTCAAGCTCAGTCCAAGGTATAATAGAGTGTTATGGCATATGTTATTGTATTCAAACTTCTTTTACGCCGCATTAAAACAAACAAACTCATCGCTTAACGCTGCCTGTCGAGGCATTTGTGGTCCGATGGACGGTAGGAGTACGTGAATTTGTAGACTGCGCGCTGGTGTTTGTTTTGACGAGGAGTAAATGAGATTTGAATGAAGTGTTACCTCAAGAAAGTTAGCTATTCAGGATGTTCAAAAAGTATAGATAGATCAAAATATCTCGAAGAATATTATTCCTAGGCACGGTTTTTTAATCGCAAGCAAGCTTTCTAGTTCGATAATTATTACTTAAGTTAACTGTAAGTTGCTCGTTTTCCAAGTTCTGGTTGATTAATTTGTAATTGTTGATGCGGCAACGCCGCTTACGTTTCTGGCCTATCGTGTTCTGTGCGTTCCGTGACGCTCGATATCCGTGTCTCGTGTCATTCGTGACAACTCATGTCACTGTCAAACAAAATAGGTTAGACATTGCGATATAACTATAACTTTTTTTTTCACCAATAGAGTTTTTAGTGTAATCAGAGTAACGAATTGTTATAGCTTCCATTAGGTTATTTTTGACAGCGACAGCAAATAACGAACGTTCGCGAAAAATAGAGATTTTGTGACTACTAAAGTGATCTGTGGAAATTTGGCTATACTGACTACTACTGACAGTCATGACAGGTTTACTTATTTTTTTTCAATTCTAAATGTCAATACCTCATGAACATTTTTCACAGAAAAGTTTCAGTAATATTTGTGTCCAAACCGGAGAAGAACTGAATTGATTTAAAATCACAGAACGACAGAAGGACAAGTGTCCACAGAACCAGCAGATTTTCAATAAAACGCTACCTTGCCACATTGCATGTATAATAAAAATCAAAACAATTCAATCAATTTATTTAGAACACTGCTTTTTTCTTGTATTTATTTTTATCTTCGATCTAAAGCTCATATTTCTATCATATTGTATTATACCTAAAATATTTGTATAACTTGAAATTATTTCAATTAATCTTATCCAGTTTTACAAATTCCGGCAACAGCGCGAAATAATGAAAATATGAGCGCCCTACTCTCCGCTTTTTGAGGTTTAACTTCTGGTCAGCAGTGAAATTGCAGTTAACCTGCGATTGAAAAAAAAATGTACACTGTAGAATAAAAGTTTGGTTTCAAAAGAATAAAATAATGGTGACCTTGAACGTGACCTTCAAGATCATTTGATGATCTTGACAGTTTTCTGAAATGGAAACCCCTTTTCTTAACACTAGAAATTTCAAGAGCGAGAAATTTTACGTTCAAATAAGTCCTTGTTCATGACCTTGACCATGACAAAATGTCTCGAAAAATATGCAACTTAGAGGGATAATGTTGCAGAGTTAGAGTTGCAAGGTGACCTTGAACGTCATCTTGACCTTGACCGTAAATGTTTTACGATGTCCGAGGATTCACCGGGACTTGAAATTGCTGTTCTGAAAGCAAAAATAAGAGTATCTCGTTAAGGCTCTAATTTGACCTTCAAATGTCCTTGAAGATCATAATCAAGGTGACGGTCAAGTGGTCAAAACAATTATGGTGACCTTGACCGTAAAATGATTCGCTTTTAATGTATGACCCCAATAGGAAGCTAGGAGGACTTAAAAATTAATCTCACCCTCAGTGACCTCGAACATCATGATCAGCTTCATTAGCAATGACATAAAAATACGTTAATCAATGCTAATACTGAACGATTTACAAATTGTCCGTTTTCTCGACTACGGCAGAAATGAGGATTTTCCTTTTAACTGAACAGCTGTTTTTTTTTCTAGCCCCGGCATCTCAATGGTCCATCCTCTGAGCCCGGCCAAAGCTCCGGTATCGCCGCGTCGCGCTCGCGGCGAAAACAAAAAATGCCGCAAAGTCTACGGAATGGAGCACCGCGAGCAGTGGTGCACGCAGTGCAAGTGGAAAAAGGCCTGCTCGAGGTTCGGCGACTGACCGCAGGCGGCGCCACCAGTCGTCATCCCCACCACTTCCTCCTGCTTGCCACCATTACAGAAATAGATGGACGCCATCTAGCGGTATTGGCGGGAATAAGTTTTTGAGTCGGTTCGAGGCGGTACCGTGTGGACGTCGCTATTGGAGATGGTTTCACAGACTTCGGGCGTCTCATATAGAGGGTGTTGTAGAATGTTGCCAGGATTCAAGATAAACAACATGAAAAAAATTATATCAATTTTTTTCATATTTTAAGCTATTTATTCCTGGCAACATTTTGTAATACCCTGTATATCATAGAGATAACTGGAGATTGTGAAACCTGAGTTCAGAGGCCATGATGTGGGTCTACAAAGTATGAGTAGCGTATTTTTTCAATGAATATTGTCCGAGAATAGAATTCCTGCCATTCATCGCGATATAACCTAAACGTATAGTAAATTTGACAAAAACGAAACGACAAGATGTGGTTGTACAATTCGTCCTATTCCCAGATAATATCACTTGATAAAGAACTATACTTATTCATTTGCAAACTCAACTTCTAGAGACTGGCCCCGTATCAAAAAGTATCTATTTAATCATACGACCAAATACGAATCAAATTGAAAATAACTTTCGTGGTTAGAAAGTACGTCTATAATATTTAACATAAAAACTATAATATATATCAAGTAATAATTTCAGTACCGTGGAAATTCAACTGCGCTATTTTGCAGTATCATTCCTTTGCCAAATCACATGCTTGTGAAAATTCTAGAATATATTTTTGTAAATGTGTGATTTGATAATTAAGTTTAAAAGACGCGAGAAGCAAACCCAACATCTATTTTTAATATCGATGTTTTAATTTTTAACTTCGACAGAAATTTTATTTTTCTATTGTGGAGACGTGAATATTTTTAAAAGTGAGATGTATATTTTTATATTTATTTTAGCTAAAAATATCCAAAGCCGGTGTTTTGGGCATTTTTTAGTTGGCGTTTTTATTTAGTCTGTGATATCTATGTTAGAGTCTTTGAGTGCAAGATCTCACGAAATTGAGAGCAATATATCCGTAAATTAAAATATTATGTCCCGGAATTATTGGTCCAAACATTATTGCATCAGTTAAAAATCACAAAAGGAAGCATTAAAAACATTTTCTTGGCAATACTATAAATTTTGTGATGTTTTGTATTGATGAAAGACAGTATATATATTTTCGTACCTGTTTCGTACGATATCCACACTGCCACTTGAATTGACTCAAATGACCTCAATAAGGCGGTGTAGAGTGTCCAATTTTCTACCCTAACCTCTTTTGAAAGCATTCCGTATATAAAAAACAAGAGCCTAAATAATGTCGATTTTTATACGAACCTGCTACATACCATTCTCATATAATTGGATGCCTGCTACCGCCATCTAGTGGACAGAAGCGTTGCAACGTTACAAGTCATCCAAAATGTGTTCTTATAATACAAATGGGCAATTGGCCCAAGAACATTGGACAAATGAAGATAGTTCGACCAGGCTACAATACAACTGGCAACTGCTTGCAAAAGTGGGGTTATCCAAGATGCTAACCTGTCAACAAAGAGTAGAACAGTGTTGCCCGGTCTACCGATTTTAGCCCTATTCTACCGATCTACCGATTTTAGCCCTAATCTACAGATCTACCGATTTTAATACCAAAATATCATAAATAGTATATTTCTGATATAATTCTATGAGGATTGGAGCACTTTGCATTTTGCCAGGTTGTCAGTTGCTGTAGGGTCAAAATAGTAGCTTGTTGGAAATATTTCCGTATGTCCAAAAATGTTGTTGGGCTACTTGGGCGTGTCAGAAATGCAATCTGTCACGTCCAGATCTCACACCATTTTTTGAAGAAGTACAATTTATTAATATACGATATTTTTATGATCGAAGATCAACAGAATCAAATTCGAGCTATGTCTGTGTTCTCCGTGTAGTTATATTTACTCAATATATTTTTTAGAGGCTTCGTTATGTTTGGTCGGAATATTCACAATATATCTCTGATAGGCATACGAGAGTATACACATTTTTAGGATGATGGCAGATCTTGAAATTTTAGGTACCTATTTCGTTATTTTTTTTCTGTTTTGATCGTATCAATATTGAAATTTAATAAAAAATATTTCGACAGCTGGCTAAAGTCAACAGTCGTAATCCTTGAGTTATAGTATTCATCAAAAAAATACGGTGTGTTGAAGTTTAAAAATAAAAAAACAATTTTTTTTAATATCTTCAAAACCGTCAAATGGAATGAACTAAAATTTGATATGTGGATTTGCCGAAGTATTGTCCACATTCAAAAGTATTTACTTTAAATTAAAGTGCACCAGTGGCGAAGATACAGGAGATTACTGGCATTATCTGTCCAAATAAAAATAGTACGCCACTATTTTTTTTTCGAAACGCGCAATTTTTCGAATTTCACCTTCAATTTGCTAGAAATAATTACTCTTGTGTTTTTTCCTAGAGTGCATTGCTTTCGTAAAAATGAAAAAAAAAACAAATTATATAATAATCAAAGCTCAAGAACTCAAAAATGTAACATAGAAACTTTTGACTTTTACAAAAAAAAAATGGTAGTATAACGATAACAACCGTATAACACATAACTTTGACAATCTGTCTCCCAAGAAACGTCAAGTTGGTATCAAACCCTCCTATTTTATTTTTATTTTCACGAAACCAATACACTCTAGGAAAAAAAACGCAAGACTAATTTGTAGCAAATTGAAGGTAAATTCACAAATTTTAGTTCAATCCAATTGACGATTTAGAGGATATTATTTTTTTTTATTTTTCAGCTTTAACACCTCGAAGAAAAAATGTTACATAGAAGACCCCCCTTGAAATGCGGTCCCGTGTATGCACTTTAATTTTTGGTCACCACTTGTGAATCACCCTGTATATATCTTGCCCTTTTGATCGATAACTGATAGAGTGCTTTAATCTTCTGCTTCATGTCGTTTTTTTCCGTAGTGATTTTTGTGTTATACAGTATTCTTAAGTGTAATTGTTAAACTAGAAATTCAAAATGAGTAATTGCTTAACTTACTATTGATTTGATTTTGCTCAATTTAAGTACAAAAATACCATCCATTTTATATATGTTTATAACGATTAAGTGACTGATGCTAGAAGCACTGTAGTTGAGTTGCTGACAGATCAAGACATGCTGTCGCCATTTTTGAAATGTTTTTACGTCTGAATACAGTAATAGGTACTTAATATTCACGATTTTCGTTTCTGTGCATATACGTTGTACATTTCTTTAGGCAATTTTATATAGGTTTTTTTTGAGTATTTTGTGTATATATTTTCGCATTTGTTATTAATATTATTGTTACCAATGTTATATTATTAAGTTTTTTAGTATTTAATGTTTTTCTGATTGTTTTAGTATTTCATTTTAAGATCGAATGTGTAATACGCTAGTACCTACCATTTTATGTTATGAAATTTGTATTGAATGTCGATTTACTGCCATTTTTATCAGAAAATTTTACCAGAATTGCAAAATTATGCAAAATACTTCACTTTGTATATATTGTGTATATTCTGCAGGCAAATATTTTTGTATTGACAATGTTTTAAGACTTAAAATACATGTATATTGAAAAGTCCAACTGAAACGGTTTCAAAAACTGAAATAATATAAAAAAGATTTCGCATTTTGCGACTATATATACGGTTGTTGTTTTTTTAAGACAAAAAGCTTTTTATAATGAAAAATACAGTGGTTTTCAAAGTTTCAGTTAGGGCTTGAAGACTGTAGTACTCGTATTGTTGTTTATGTTTTGACGCGAAGGATTTTTTAACGAAAAAAATCCATAAAAAGCAATCAATTTTTTATTTACACGATACGATTAAGATGTAATATTTAAGGAACGTTATAGATGGTGTGTTCTTGTTGTCATGTTGCCTAAGATGAGATTATTCACTTAGAGTGTTAAACATAAGATGGTTAATAAGGCTTAGGTATGAACACCTCAGGAACAGGAAGACGTCCGCAAAAAATCTAAAGCAAAGCAATATCTACAAATTTACCTACAACGATAAATTATTATGAACTTATTTTTTTTTAAATTTGTGCGATTCAGAAGGAAAGTCTGAGATCTTCAGAATATTTTCATCTACGCAGTGGCAACACTGTATTTATATCAGCGTACGCCGACGTCAACGGTCAATAGTCTAATCATATTAGCAAATTACCCCGAAATAAAAGTCTGGTTTCATGGACGCATAAAATGGGTACACAAATTTTTGAGGGAGGTGTTTTGGGATAAACAGTTAGAAATTCTTAAAAACTACTTGCCCAATCTACGCCAATTTTTTTGTGGTTATTTGGCAGTATTAATCCTACGAATTTGAAGAATTTTAAGTATCTGCGAGAAACCATCGTCGCATCACCTGCAGTCTGCCTCGGTTTTCGGCCATAACTTTTTTGCTATTAGTCGGTTTTTTGCGCGTGGTCTCATTTTGTAGGTCTCATAAATACCTAAAAATCTTATATGAAGAGTTTTTTCATTTGAATCCCTGAAAACACGTTTTCTCGTTCTTTGTTGTCGAACAAAAAGTTTGGTGTACCCATTTTATGCCCTTGAACATTGAACAACTTGCAGCAATAAGACTTTACAATTATTTCGCAAACCAGGGGTATTTTCGTCTAATATGATTATGAAGAGTACTTGTAATGAAGTTTCAGGCTCCATGGGTTCAGAAAAGGGATGTTCTAGAATGAGAATTATTCTTCAAACTTCAAAAAATCACCTCAAATTCCAAAAATGCGTTATTAAAATTGGTCTTTTTCCTACGTTTTTATTCTGGTATTTTATATGAGTACCCGAATCCTATATATGGTAAATTTGTAGAGAACTCGACCATAACTATTTTTAATCATATGAGATAGTAAAAAATTGCGGCACGTCCTCTAACATCCTAGGTACCCGCTAAAGAAGAATCTTAAAGCGTGCGATATTTTTATTGTAACGATATAGATAAGCAAGTGTATATCACCAGGATCTCAGAGCCAAAAGTGCAGAAAAGAAAATGTAAAATACGCTCGCGCTACCTAACTTACCTTTGAAAATAGCACAACTAATATTGTTTTAGTTGTTATTCGAGCCATGTTTTGTTATTTACCATTTCTACTAAATTGTATTCTTTTCTTGAGTTCATTAATGCTACATCTTTGTACATCTACCTGCCAGTATCTAACCAACTGATTTTTCTGTTGATACATTCCTCTTGCTGTCAAAAATACGACCTCTTTTCAAGAGAATAGTGAATCGGAGCCTCAAGAACTCAGTGATACCTATTTGTGACTCTCCTGGTACATTTTGGGAAAAACGACAAGCCAATTTTGATTTCTAGGGAGACGTCTTTCCGTCTACAGCCGTACAATACAGGCTGATCCAAAAATAAGATATTGCATTACACCTTAGATTTTTAAATGGAAAATCTCTTTTTTAATATTTAGATTCTCCACCAAGTTTTTAGTAACTTTTGTGTAATAAAGTTTATAACTGTCTTCAATCGTCGTGAAGGTATTTGAGCTTATAATAAAATTCTAGAAATTCTAATAATAAGGGATTATGTCATAAAAATAATAATCAATATAGTTCCCATGGTAACAAGACTTTACTTTAAAATTAAAAACACGTTTCCGAGTATTAAAAAAACAAAAAACACGCACATGAAAGTTGCAGTACAAATTAATGTAATCTATCAAAATCGTATTCATTAGGCTCATGGACAAGTTTTATCTTTTACGAGAATACAAAAGTTACTATAAACTTCATGGAAAATCTTAAAATTAAAAAAAAAATGGGGGTTCCATTTAAAAATCTAAAGTGCAATGCAATATCTTATTTTTGGATCACCCTGTATTCTACGGCCACAGATGAGAGATTTTGAAAATATTCAATGGTTTTAGAATTCCTAGTGTCCGATTTTGGAAAATTCGATGATACTGAAAATTCAAAAACGTTGAACGCTTTGAGATTTTTTTCAGAATCTTATTATTAAATACAGCTTACAACCATGAACAGCTGTTTCATGCTATTTCGCAACTCCTCAGGTCTGCTAACGGATGGCACTTTGTCCTTTATTATTTCGTTAAAACTTTATATTATTTTGAAAATTTAGAATCCTTAGAATTTTTGAATATTTTCAAATCATTGAAAATTATTTTCATAATTTTGAAAACTTTTGCAGCCTACTGTGAAAATGTAAAATATCCACTTGAGGATCAGCCATAAATGCGGACCTAGTGACTAGATGATTCAGGCTATTCTCTGATTTTACTTGTATTCGTAATTGTTGAAAAGAGAGTTGATACCATATGAGGGAGGTGCTTCTTGCCATAACATACACAAAATGTCTTGAGGAATGTATAAGACTCAACTATCTCAATATCATGATAAATTGTAAATATTTCTTACATTTATAAGGATTTCGAGCACTTCTAAAACTCCTTCAACGTGTATTCGTTTCATTTTACCTCTAAGTCTTTCATTTAAGTTATTGAAAATCTACCTTCGTATATTTTTTTCTTTAGGATTAGGTATATATTATTATATTTTACAGAGTATTCATATACATATATTTGTAATTTTTAGTTTATCCCATGTAAAAAATTATGGCATTCTAGGTGATAAGAATATTTTATAGAGAAGAAGAAAGTGAGAGAGAGAGTATATTATATATTATATTTAGGCGAGGATCATATTGCAAATGATTTTCTCCTTTTTGTTTGTTTGTTCGTTTGGATGAGAGTTTAAAATTCGTCAAATTTAATAATAAAAATTATACCTAACCATTTAAATTGAAGTTTCATTAAAATACCTTGCGCAGGAAACTACCAGGATCGCAGAAGCCCTTCGTAGCTCGCCTCCGATTTCAATGACCATCTGGCAGAACTGTATATGGACGTTGATTTGGGAAAGTCCTGTTCTAATAAATATTTTTATCATTTAAGTTGAATTTGAATACCAAAATCTGTAAAATTGATTCATGAAAACTACCTGGATCGATATATTTTTTGTTCAGCTACTCTCCGATAGATGGCGCTGCATATAAATAGCCATCACAAGACCCATCATTTTGAATGACTACCTGGAACAGCTGAAAATTGGTCAGTAAACCTCGAGTTATGGCAGGGGGAGGATGCTTTGTTTTTTGAATACATATATTTGTAATTTTTAGTTTATCCCATGTAAAAAATTATGGCATTCTAGGTGATAAGAATATTTTATAGAGAAGAAGAAAGTGAGAGAGAGAGTATATTATATATTATATTTAGGCGAGGATCATATTGCAAATGATTTTCTCCTTTTTGTTTGTTTGTTCGTTTGGATGAGAGTTTAAAATTCGTCAAATTTAATAATAAAAATTATACCTAACCATTTAAATTGAAGTTTCATTAAAATACCTTGCGCAGGAAACTACCAGGATCGCAGAAGCCCTTCGTAGCTCGCCTCCGATTTCAATGACCATCTGGCAGAACTGTATATGGACGTTGATTTGGGAAAGTCCTGTTCTAATAAATATTTTTATCATTTAAGTTGAATTTGAATACCAAAATCTGTAAAATTGATTCATGAAAACTACCTGGATCGATATATTTTTTGTTCAGCTACTCTCCGATAGATGGCGCTGCATATAAATAGCCATCACAAGACCCATCATTTTGAATGACTACCTGGAACAGCTGAAAATTGGTCAGTAAACCTCGAGTTATGGCAGGGGGAGGATGCTTTGTTTTTTGAACAAAAGCAATACGTATCTAACTAATACAGCCAAAGATTCTTATTCCAAGAAAAATTGGGGAATTTATAGCCCCCTCTCGACCATTTTAGTTTCTTGATATTGTGCGATGCATTGAAAATCGTGCCACCCAAACCCCGACCAACACGCCCCTCTAACATTCTTTTAGCCTAGTTAAATTTTGTGAAGGTTGCGATAGTAATGTTTTACGGCGTCATCTCTGAGACAGTAGCAGAACTATCGTCTGTAAAAAAATTAATGAAAATTTTAATCACAGTCACCGACATTTTAGACAGTTGCAAAAGAAAAATACAGTATAATATCTTTCCTGGCCTCGTTATTCTGGTACATATTTTCTGACAAAATGGCTGCTTCTATACAGATGTGGTACAAGTATAATAAAACAAATATAATAAAAATTGATTTATTGTCAAATAAAATTCTATCACTTTTAATCATTACAAAAATTACACATTAAAAAATAAAAGGCACTTTCAGCTAGTATCATTTCTCACCGAGGATAACTCTGTATCAGAAAACATCAACTTGGAATCCTTGCTTTTGCTATGATTCTGACTCTTGCTGCTCACCACAGGCGTTGAAGTCCTCTGACTTCTCTCCTTCATTCCAGAAGTTTCCGCCGAGATCGTTGTCAAATCTGACAGGTTCAACTTTCCTGCCAGTTTCTTCTTCAAGAACGTTTTGAGACTGATGTTGGGGTCTGCAGTGTCGTTCCTTCTGGAACTCATATCCACAGAGCTTGAACTCGAACTAAGAGCCAAAGCATCTTTGGTTTTGTGAAGAGTAGGAATAGCCCATTCCATACCAATACTTCTAAGCATCGCTTCTAATGCTTCTACATCATCGCTAGAGCTTGACGAACATAACTTGTTGCATGTAGAGGTACCTGGGGAAGACGAGCTGCCTGATTTCATGTTGGCACACGTAGATTCGTTGCAAACCTGTGGACTTTTTCCTAAAGATGAACTGATGTTTTCTTTTTGAGTGCTTGTAGATACTTCAGGAATCACATCGATGCTTTTTGTCACTGCTCTTGGTGTCTCTGGACTGAGCCCATTTTTGTTTGATAGCTGGCTCTCGGTCTCTTGAATAGTAGAAAGTTCGTGGGGTACCAAAGATATATCCTGATTCAAACGCTTTGCAATAGCTAGTCCTTTAGATGGAGGTGGCCTTCTACTATTGCTGCCTCCATTTTTCGTCTCCACATGCGGCTCAAACTTCGGAAGTTTCGGTATGTCAGACAAAAACGAAACATACTCCTCACTTTCTCCTACAGTTATCGGCTCTAAATTGGTCAACTTTTGCAATCTCTCTACCATTTCTTCTGTAGTTTTATTTGCTGCTTCTTGTCCATCTTCTGCCTCAGTTTTCTCTTTACTGAAAAGCCTCAACTTATCCGCCAGGCTCATATCTATCTCCAACAGTTTCTTGTAAACTTCTTCTTCGCTCAAAGAAGAGGAAGAACTGCTCTTGCCACTTCCCTCTGGTAGATCCATATAAGCTGTTGAGTGTTCTTTGTCACTACCTGTGCCATTTTTCGTTTCAGCTCTAGCACTAAGAGGAGGATTTTTCAGAATATGATTTTTTTCTTCTCGGATCTTGTTTATCATCGAAGATAGATTTTCAATTCTTCTGGTGCACGATTCTGTTATATCTGCGTATGCCTTTGAAACAGTGTCGTATTTTAGGTCGCTGCTACTTGTGGACGCTTCTTGACGCTCCGAAGGTGTTTCAGCTGGAAAGAAAGTAAGAAACATTGTAGTTTACCGATGGTAAAGTCTAACAGACAAGACACAAGCTCAATTCAAATCAATCGATTTTACTTTAACTAATATAGGGTGTCCAGTGGGAAAGTTCTTTTTGATTTAAGAAAAAAAAATACAAACTTTATGAAAAGAAAATATTTATTACTATCAACATATTCGTAAATTCGCCGGGTTTTATTTCTTAAATATCATTCCGTCCAAATGTTAAGTTCTTACAATAGGAGCAACAAGTCTCAATCATGTCCTTGTATCGCTCGGAATTGACTAACAATGCATGACCGTTTTCATCTTCATACGGCACAAAAATACCGCTAGAGGATATGACGCACCAAACAGTCACCTTTGGACTAGGTAGCTGTTATTGATGTTTCTCTTTTGGGTTCGTTGGTGCCCAATATCTGCAATTTTGCTTGTTCACATACCCGTCTAAGAGAAAATGGGCGTTGTCAATGAAAACAACGTTCTCGATTCTGCGTTGCGTAGGAAAAAGATTCAGCATCCGTTCCGCACAAGATTTCCGTAATACGTGATCACTTTAAAGCATGGAAAGTGAGTAAAAGTAAGATGGATCGAAAAAAGTGAGTCGCCAGCATCCCTGAATGTGGCCATGCTCCGAATGATTAAAAACAATCATTAGTACTAACCTTGTTTGCTTTTGGCAGTTCTTCCACTGCTACTAGCACTGGTATTATTCGGACAAGGCGACATGGATGAAGAGTAGCTCAGATCTTTGGCTTGTTCAAATATCCTCTTGTTGAACTGCTTCACCAACTCTTCCAGTTGCGCAGTAGGGATGTTGGATTCCACCTCGACAATACTCTGACTCGGCGTTGGCACCTAGAACAAGACAAATTGAAAAAATACATCTTTTGTTGGAATGATGTTACACAGGGCGCGGCAACATCGTTTCTTTTTTTGAAAGGCGCGTCAATCAGTCAATTGATGTAGCGAAGCGCTAGTGGTCTCATTCGAGAGCTGGGCCTATACAGTTGCATCCCGGCACAGTTCAGTTGGAACAGTGGGGAGCGTGCTTTCGCCGTTGAGGCCTACTTTTCACAACCGAGGGCGCGGTTTGGGAATCGTTTAGATTTAAACCGTAGCGGAAATCAATTGTTACGTGGGTCAGACAAAATGCAAGTGCGACAAGACAACGAACTGGAGTCCCTAGGTCTATTAGTTGGTACTGTTGCGTCTTGTAGAACTTCGGATTTCACTGTTTTTTCACTTCACAAAAAGAATTCCATTTAATTAAAAAAAATAAAAAATAAACTACTTTTGTTTTGTGTTGTTACTTACAATTGCTTTTTATTCAACATGGAATTGTTTTTTCTGTTTTACTACTGTTTTTATTTTTTGTTTTTTATAATCAGTTAGAATTGCTTTTTATTTTACGGCTGTTTGTTATTTTTTGATTTTCGTGTCAGAAGAGGATTAGTTTTTGTTCATCAAGTATTGTGGAATAAGTTGAGTGATTTTAAGACCATGCCGCGTGGTCCAGAAATTTCTTTCGATGTGAAAACTAAGATCATTGAGTTATACAAAGATGGTCAACGTCAAGTCGACATTGCCAAAATTTGAAGCTGAAGAGTAAAGCAGTTTGGGCAATATTGAACAAATATAAACAAAAAGGAATCTTGGAAGCCTCTAAGAGAAGTGGTCGGCCTAGAAAACTAAATGCTAGATCAGTTAGATTAATAAAAGTAATTTCGTCCAAAGATCCGTTTAAAACCCCAAGACAAATAAAAGCCGAAATCGAGACAAAAGGAATTATCAGTGTTTTTACGAAAACTATAAGTAGAAGATTAAATGATTTGAAGTTATTTGCACGTCACCCGAGTAAGAAGCCGCTAATCTCGAGGAAAAACCGTAAGAACCGATTACAATTTGCACGGTCACATCTTGATTGGAGCATCTGTGACGAAGAGGGTATGTTTCAGTGACGAATCCAAATTCAATACGAGTATGTTTGCATCAGATGGTGTTGATTAGGTTAGACGTCCTAGTGGGCAAAGATTGAACCCCAAGTACATTTTGCCCAGTGTCAAACATGGAGGCGGGTCTGTTATGGTTTGGGGGTGCTTTTCGGGGTTTGGGATGGGACCTTTACATAGTATAGATGGCATTATGGATAAGTTTGTATAGACAGACATACTAAAGCATGTCATGTTACCCTATATGGAAGACAATATGCCCTTAAGATCAATCTTCCAGCAAGGTAATGACCCGAAGCACACTTCAAATCTTGCAAAGAAATTCATTCTGGATGAAAAAATAGCAGTTCTCAAATGGCCTTCACAGTCTCCCGATATAAACCCCATTGAAAATCTATGGAAATACTTAGATAAGCCAATTCGAGATAAAAATTTTTCAAACAAGGATGTACTTTTTGCCGCTTTAGAGCAAAAGTGGAGACAGATTGATGAATCTTATATCAAGAAACTTCTACAATCTATGCCGGGACGATGCCAGAAGGCGATTGATAATAATGGTTATGCTACAAAATATTGACACAAACATCGTTGGTTTTCTATAACTCAATGATCTTTGCTTCTTTTTTCTATAATTGTTTTACTTTGTCTATATATTGTCGTCCTTCATAGTTCCAGTTTTTTTCAATTAATTTTTTATTGAAGGGAGTCTAATGAATTTATTTATGTACAAGTAAGTATTATGCTATAACGAATTATGTATACAGGTTGGTGTATTAATAAAACAAGTTAAAAAAGAGATACAGCACAATATTAATTTGTCTATAAACTTTTGTCCATTACTGTATGTATATAAATTTTCAACTTTTCATATTTTTCCCTATATGCGGAGCCCAATCCGGCAACACCGCAGGCAAGCGCCTCTCATATATGACATAGGTACAGACGTCTACGTCATATGCACATAGATGGCGGTGGAAATAATGATGTAAAGAACAGCTAAAAATACAATGTTTTGGGAACATTTTTTCATTTTTTTTCTAAATAATCTATCAGACTACCCTCTAAAAGTTTTAAGAAAAAAAAAACAGTGAAATCGGAATTTCTAAAAGACGCAACAGCATCTATTAGATCACCTGAAAACATTGAGGCAGTGAGAGCTTCAATGTTGCGATCACCACGGCGTTCTGCGGGCAAAGATCGTTGTGTGATGAAAATTCTTCATGAAGATCTGCAATTCCATCGTTACAATATGGCAATTGTGCAGGCTTCAATTCTCGGATGAACGCGTGTGAGCGTCTTCTCGAAGTCGTTCCCGAGGACGCTATTGTTTCCTTTTTTTTTTTTATTTTAGATATGAAGACCACTTTCATTTGTGTTGGCAAGTCAAAATAAACAAAACATGCGCTACTGGGCTGACAACAATCGTTGAGAATTGCATCAAAGGCATTTGAGTTCACCCAAATTACAGTGTGGTGTGCAATTTCCTCAGCTGGACTTATTGGTCCCTGGTTCTTTTAGGAAAATGAAATCGTAGTGACAGTGAGTTCGGGCCAGTATGTAAACATGTTACAGGGATTTTTTCCACGACTAGATGAGTTGACATTTGCTTCCAACAAGACGAAGCAGCGGCTTCAAGAGCGCCTCATCTCAATGGTGGCCGGCTCGCTTTCCCGATTTGACGCATTGCGATTTTTTTTATGGGGTTTTTTTGAAATGGCGTGAACCATCCAAGGAACAGCAAAACCATGTAAAACTAAACTTTAGGCATGTACTTACATTATAAAAAAAACAAATAACAATGTTCTGACTCATCGAATGAGCTTTACCCTGTATGTTATGACAAATATGCAGAACCAACCGTGCTAACTGAAGAAACGCTGAGATTCTCAACACTCGCTCTGGACATTCCCAGTAGTTTTGTCACGTACTCTAGCAATCGACGTCTCGGGACACTGGACTCTTCCCGCGACTTTGGAAAACCATTCATATTAGTTTGTTGCGGCTTTTTTGGATCATAAGAAGGCTGCTTGCTCCTGCTGCTCTGATTTTGAATAACAAGTCTATGAAAATCCGGCGGACTCATGTACGAAGTGCTAGCCGATGAGGATGAGTTTTTGCTAAGTTGTGTCCTCCAAGTCCTTGACCTGTCTTCAGAAACTTCCTTCGGTGTACTCTGAGCCTTTTTTGGTCTACTGACGCTCTCGCGAGAATCTTTTTGTTGAGGTATTGGTGAGGTCTGGACATCTTGAGTCGTAACTTTCTTGGGCTTGTCTTTAAGCTTTTTGGCAAAATCTAGGATCGATCTCAATTCTTCATCTGCAATGAAATGAATAAGAATAAAGAGGTATTTGAGTAAGGATTGACCAATCTAGAGGTATTTTTAAAAATAACAAAACTAACAACTTTAATAGTAAGGAGAAGAATAAAGAGGTATTAACACGTTCACTGCGTTACGGGGCTAATATGACTCCAGTGGTGAAAATGAGTTCGAAGTCTCCCAAGATGTGCTCCCGTTAAGCCAAAATAATGCCTCACAAAATGCTCTTGGCCCATTTGATATAACTTGGGTCGATATAACAGTGCCCTCTAGCCAATTGTTTCCTACTTTGTGTGATAATAAAATCGGTTTTAATGTACCCCGTCACCTTTCTTCCCCTATGGATTTTTTGAAGTTGTTTGTTAATGACGAGTTGATCGAGGTAATGGTTCAAGAGACCGATAGATATGCTGAAAATTTGATGTCTCAAGAAAACAAACCCAAATCAAGACTAAATTTATGGAAATCAGTGGATCATGATGAATTGCAAAACTTTTTTGCCATAGTAATAGCCACGGGAATTGTGAACGCTCCAATAATGAATTTGTATTGGTCTAAAGATTCCTTATATCATAATAAATTTATATCATTTTGTATGACAAGGGACCGATTTGTTCAAAAAAAAGTAGTTATAGATGAGTCTATGATACCATGGACGGGTCGCCTAAGAATGAAACAATATATAAAAAATAAATCCCACAAATATGGTATCAAACTTTACAAACTTGCAATATTGATGGTTATGTGATTAATTTTAAAATTTATTCTGGTATTAGTGACTACTATGAATACGGTCGCATTTTATATTGCGATACTGATCAACAGCCAAAAAATATCCTAAATAAAATCAACAAAATATTACTATCTTTAATGTGCTAAAACCGGAATGAAACTTATTTTTCAATATTAGTTCAAGTTTTAGAGATACGGTAATTATATGTGTTCCTGCTGTGACAGTGTTAATATACTGTAATTCACAAGAATGCACGTGCTACATTTTTATATTCGGCAAGGAAAGATGATGTAATCGGCATGATTGTGTTACGTTATACATACGTGTACATTATATTGTTTTATATTAGCCATTTTTTCCTCAGTTGGCTGACAGAGTTCATGCAAGATGTCTCGAAAGTGTGTAAACAATCCAGATCAGTTTTGTTACGTGTGTGGTGATGTGACTTTTGCGTCTCAGAGACGGTCTATTACTCCACTAATAACAAAGGCATATCAGCTTTATTTCGGTTGTAAACTAGGTGATCAAGACAAACAGTGGGCACCCCACATCTGCTGTAATACATGTGCTTCAAGTCTGAGGAGCTGGTTAAATGGCAAAAAACGGTCTATGCGCTTTGCTGTCCCAATGGTTTGGAGAGAGCCTACAAATCATATTAATGATTGTTACTTTTGCATGGTACCTTGTGTTGGACAAGCCACAGGTATGTCCAAGAAAAAAAAATCGGTTATTAACTACCCAAACATACCATCTGCGATGAGACCTGTGCCTCACAGTGACGAAAATCCTATTCCAAAACCCCCAGAATCCTACACTTGCGAATCAGATCATGGCGATCGAGTGATCCGTCAGGAAGAAGATATGCCATCAACGTCAAGAGATCCTGATTTTATACCGAGCACGTCATGCCACCAACCGCACAAAATAACACAGTCAGAATTAAATGATCTTGTAAGAGATTTAGAACTTCCAAAATGTAAGACAGAGTTACTTGGATCAAGACTGCAGCAGTGGAACTTGTTAGAAGACGATGTTTCGGTATGTGTTTTTCGTAAACGCCACAAAGACTTGGAACCATTTTTCAATATGGAGAATAACTTGGTTTTCTGCAGTAACATTAACGGCTTACTGGCGGCTTTAAATATAAACTATAACCCAGAAGAATGGAGATTGTTTATAGACAGTTCAACATTGAGTTTAAAGGCAGTGTTATTGCATATTGAAAATATTTTACCATCTCTTCCTGTAGGGTATGCAGTTCACATGAAAGAATCATATGACAATATGAAGTACCTATTGACATGCATAAAATACGATGAGCACCAATGGCATATTTGTGGCGATTTGAAAGTTGTTGCACTTTTACTTGGGCTGCAGCTAGGCTACACAAAGTTTTGCTGTTTTTTGTGTGAATGGGACAGTCGGGCAAAGGCACTTCATTACACCAGACAAAACTGGCCTGTTCGTCAATTCCTAGAGCCAGGTCAAAAAAATGTACAGCATATGCCATTAGTAGATTCGAAAAAAATTTTATTACCACCACTGCATATAAGTTGGGCCTAATGAAAAACTTTGTCAGGGCATTAGATAGAGATAGGTCAGCTTTTCAATACCTGCGTCAGAAATTTCCAAGACTAAGTGAGGCAAAGGTTAAAGAAGGTATTTTTGTTGGGCCACAGATTCGAAATATTTTAAAAGATACACAGTTTGAAAACACTTTAACAGGTATTGAAAAAACTGCTTGGGATGATTTCCGTCTGGTGGTCACTAATTTCTTGGGAAATAGAAAAGCTGACAACTATAAAACCCTTGTCAAAAATATGCTGTCATCGTATCAAAAGATGGGCTGTAATGTGTCTCTTAAGATACATTTCCTACACTCACACCTGGACTTTTTTCCTGACAATTGCGGAGCCGTAAGTGATGAGCACGGCGAACGTTTTCATCAGGATATTTCAACAATAGAAAAAAGGTACCAGCGAAAGTGGAATCCTTCCATGCTTGCAGACTACTGTTGGACTCTTGGTAGAGATGCTCCAGAAACGATCCATAAAAGAACAGCAAAAAGACAGCGCATATAGTGATTCTTATAAGTATATGAATCTTGTTACTTTTTTTTAATATATCCTTAAAAATAAAAAGTTTTTTTCTAAACCGCAACTAATTTTTTTATTTCATTGTCATTTTTGGATTCAGCGCCCCAAAATTAACACAGAAGTGCACTTTTCCCACAAGATACAATTAAAAAACTAAAATTTGTTGTCCAGTGTAATTTTTATACTTCTTATGAATTGGCAAAATATTTGAAGACCAAAAAGACAAGAATTTGTGGTACCTTGAGAAAGAATCGCAAAACTGCTCCTAAAAATATTATTTCTCAAAAGCTTAAAAGAGATCAAATAGCTGGAAAAGAGTCAGAAGGCACACAAATTGTGAAGTGGGTAGATAAAAGACCGGTTCTGATGCTCTCAACCTGTGAAAATCACGATACATCACTAGTTAATACAGGAAAAATAAGAAAAGGATAGACTGTAAAAAAACCACAGTGTGTAATCGATAACAATAACGCAAAAAAGGTGTCGATTACAGTGACCAGATGGGATCTTACCAGAGCTCCCTCCGAAAGAGTTTAAAATGGTACAAAAAAATTGTAGTTTTTAATTCAGCAATCGTCAATGCTTGGGATATGTTTAATCATCAACATCTAACTAGCAAGCTCACAATTCTCCAATTTAGAGAAAAACTAGCGCAATATTTCTATCAGTGTGGCAGAGAAGAATTGCAACCAGAACGGCCAAGAACTCCTAAAAGATACCATACCATTACTCTAGGGGAAACCGAAAACAAAAGTAGGAGAAAATGTGTAGGATGCTACAAATTACTAAGAAGAACAATGAATAGTCGCGAAGCTGACAAAAAGGTGAAAAAAAGTCTACACTCACTGCGAGGGGTGTGCGGGGAAGCCGGCCTACTGCTTAGTTTGTTTTAATGAAGCCCATTAGTCGTTTTGTATTGCAAAATCAATACTTTACTTTTCTTTTATATAAACGACACCATATTTTAGCTTAGGATTTGACTGTTTCTATATTTTAGCTTAGGATTTGACTGTTTTAGTTTAATATTAAAGAAAGTGTTTTTAATATTATTGCAAACATACATATTTTACTTTTTTCTATCGTAAAAATTATTATTTAACGTTAGTTTTTCCTGGCTCTGTTTTAGATTAAAGGAACTTTTATAATTATTACTGTGTGGTTATTTCTCTAAAAAAGCTTTTATTTTACAAAAAAAAATAAAAACTTTATTGTTGACTACGAGGTACATTTCACCCGTAACGCATGTCGGGCCAACTCTGTACGAGTCAAGTTTGCCTACGCAGTGAACGTGTTAAAGTAAGAATTGAAGAATTCAGCAGTATTTTTAAAAAATAAAACTTTATTATTGAACCAAAAAATCATTCAACTTATTGTTTCTTGGAAATGTCGGCTGTTATTGCTGTCAGTGTAATCTGATCTTGAACTCTACTTTTCAATGCGCATTTCGAGTATTTCGAATAGTATTTGGCGACCGTTATTGTGCCATGATAACACACTACCTACTGCCTGAAATTCAATATCACGATCTTCTTCAACTGTGACAACAATTTTTCCTTTGAGGCTGTGTCTAAACTAATAATATACTGATCAGTATTACTCGCGTTATTCGCTAAATACTGCACGAATTACACGAAAAGAATTCCAAAATGGACCATGTTATCTCCAGTAATGGCCAACATTAAAAAAAATAGTTTAATGCTTCTTATATCTCATAATAAAGATAACCCGAGAGAGTTTTTATTTTTTACTAGCTTTCTGCCTCACGGTTTCACCCACGAAACGTGTACGTGATGCCACTAATAATGTAACCAAATTTCCCAAGCATGCAAGTTGGTTGTCAATTTACTAATGACATAATATACAAGGTGGGTCAATGAACTGGGAACTGTATTAATATTTTTACGATTTATGTGTGATTTTTTTGCTAGTATCTTTTTGGCAATACTGTTTTTGACAGATGACGTGTGAATCGTGTCTTGTGTCATTGACAAACTTGTTCAGTTTGGTCTATAATTTAACCATGAATCGACTTACGAACGAACAACGCTTGCAAATTATTGAATTTTCCTATCAAAATTCATGCTCGGTTAAGAGAGTGCATCGAGCACTGCTTCAAATTTATGGGCAATTTGGTCGGCCTACTGAGGGAGCTATTCGGAAGCTTGTGACTAAATTTCGAACCCAGTTTACATTATTGGACATTAAACCACCAACACGCAGACGTAGAGTGATGACTGAAGAAAATATTGCGGCTGTATCCACCAGTGTTAGTGATGTCCGTGAAATGTCGATTCGCCGCCGTTCGCAGCAATTGGGCCTCTGTTACTCCACTACGTGGAAAATTTTGCGACGGGATTTGGGTGTAAAACCTTATAAGATACAGCTGGTGCAAGAATTGAAGCCACACGACCTCCCACAACGTTTCCCATTTGGTGAATGGGCGCTGGCAAAGTTGGAGGAAGATCCACATTTTTATCGAAAAATTGTGTTCAGCGACGAAGCTCATTTCTGGTTGAATGGGTACGTTAACAAGCAAAATTGTCGCATCTGGAGTGAAGACCAGCCAGAAGCATTGCAAGAGCTACCAATGTATCCCGAAAAAATCACTGTTTGGTGTGGATTATGGGCCGGTGGCATCATCGGGCCGTACTTCTTCAAATACGACAATGGCCGGAACGTAACTGTGAATGGCGAGCGCTACCGTGCGATGATAACAAACTTTTTTTTGCCCAAAATGGAAGAGCTGGACTTGGCTGACATGTAGTTTGAACAAGACGGTGCCACATGCCACACCGCACACGAAATAATGGCCCTATTGAGAGGCGAGTTCGGTGAACAGTTTATCTCACGTTTGGGGCACGTCAATTGGCCGCTTAGATCGTGTCATTTAACGCCGTTGGACTATTTCTTGTGAGGCCATGTTAAGGCTAATGTCTAAAGGGATAAACCAGCAACGATTGGCGCACTGGAAGCCAATATTGAAGCATTTATTCGTGAGATACCGGCCGATATGTTGGAGAAAGTGTGCCATAATTGGACCTTGCGCATAGGCCATCTAAAGCGGAGCCGCGGCCAACATCTACATGAAATAATCTTTAAACATTAAATTATATCGACCGTTCTATCGACTCAAATAAAGATTTAATCGTTTTTTCAAATTTTTTGTATTTTTTTTAAATCAAATCCTATACCTCTTAAAAAATCACCCGTTATAATCGCTTATTATCACACCGTCTAGAATTTTATTATAAACTCAAATAGCTACACAACGATTGAATGTAGGTATAAACTACGAGGGCGGTCCAATAAGTACCCGTGTTTCACAACAGATGGCGTTCCTGAGGGAAGTTAATGTTATCATCGTGTGCTGCCATCTATCAAAACTACGGCACAACATATTTCAGTCTGATTGATAGGTTAGTTTGGATTTGGCAGCCATTCGGGTAAATCGTGTTTCGTGATTTTCGCTAAGATGGAAAAAGAGCAGTATCATTCGGTAATTCGCTTTTTAGTTAGTGAGTTATTGGACGGCTTAGACAAAAAATTGAAGGAGACACCGCCACATTTGACGAAAAACAAGGTGCTGTTTGACCACGATAACGCACCAGCACATTCATCCGGAGTTGTCGCCGCCAAACTGCATGAATTGCGTTATGAAGTGCTGCCGCATCTCCCGTATTCACCCGATCTGACCCCCTGCGACTTTTTCTTCTTCCCTGACACGAAGAAATGGCTCGCGGGGAAAAATTTAGCTCAAACGGAGAAGTCATCGCCGAGACAGAGGCGTATTTTGGAGAGTTTGACAAATCCTATTTTTTGGGCGGTTAAGAAAATGGCAGGAACGTTGGGAAAAGTGTATCTTTCTGAAGGGGGATTATGTTGAAAAATAAAAAGAATTTTTTTGGAAAAAACGGTGGTTTCATCTCTAACACGGGTACTTATTGAACCGCCCTCGTATGTTATACAAAAGTTACTAAAAATTAAAAAAAGATGGGGTTTCCATTTAAAAATCCAATATCTTATTTTTGGATCATCCTGTATTGTATGGATATAGATGAAAAGACGTCCCCCTAGAAATCAAAATTAACGTGGCCAAGCGTTTTTCCCAAAATATAGCGTACGAGATCGAAAGTTAATAACATTGGTTAAAAACTAGGATCTCTGTTAGGAACCGTTTCAATCGTGTGTAACAGCCAGTTCAAAAGGAAACGTCTGTATCGCCTGGCGGTTGCAGGTTAAGTGTTGCGATGGCTGGCCGCACTGTTGCTGGCTTGACGCTGTTGGTGGATATTTTTATATACTAAGTGACATATAAATCCGAACACCCAGTTTAAATGGTTTTATTTTAATAAAAGTTGGTGAATGTATTTATCTTACTGAAAATAACAAGTCAAAAAATTTTCAGAGTTATCAGTAGGACATTCCGGTTTTTATACTGCTTTTTTTTAATTCACTAACGCTCTAAAAATGAATATTTCAGCCGCAGTAAAGAATCAACGTTGGCGGATTTTGGTTCTTGAGATCCTTTACGATCGGTTACGATGCCTAGAGTACGGAGACCTGTACGATTTCGTCAACTTAGTGAGTTTGATAGGGGCCGTATAGTGGGACTGCGGGAAGCTGGACTTTCTTTTCGGGCAATTGCAGTTAGAGTGCCAAGAAGTGTAGACACTGTGGTTAGGTGTTGTCAGGCATGGCTTCGAGAAGGCCGTAAGCAAAGAGCAAGGGGCACTGGACGCCGCCGTAGAACAACAGACCGTGAAGATCGCCGCCTAAGATTATTAGCCTTAAGGGACCGTTTCTCCACTACCAGGTCCATTGCAAATGAATGGTTTGCAGAACACGGAAGACCTATTGGCATGCGAAGTGTTTACCGACGAATGAGAAGTTTTGGCTTGTTTTCATACCGGCCACACTGGGTCCTCCCTTTAACTCGAGAACACCGACGTAATCGCCTTGAGTGGTGCAGAGAACAGTCACTCTGGGATCAGGAATGGAACAGTATTGTCTTTAGTGACGAATCTCGATTTTGTTTAGGCATGCACGATGGTCGTGCCAGGGTTAGAAGGCGTCGTGGTGAAAGGAGGAATCCACAGTTTTTTGTTGAAAGACATGTTCATCACACTGTTGGAGTTATGGTTTGGGGTGCTATAGCTTATGGTTCCAGGTCTCCTTTAATCTTCTTCAGAGGTAACATGAACGCGCAGCGTTATATCCACGAAGTTCTAGAACCCCATCTTTTACCCTATCTTGACACCCTGGCAGATCCAACTTTCCAACAAGATAATGCCCGACCACATGTTGCAAGAGTCACAATAGACTTCTTTCAACATAATGATGTCACATTGTTACCATGGCCACCAAGATCTCCCGACTTATCCCCAATTGAGCACGTGTGGGATATGATGGGTAGGAGATTGCTCAATTTGCAACGTCCTCCTCAGACTCTAGAAGCACTTCGAGAGGAGTTGGTGGTTGCCTGGAATGAGATACCACAGGAGGACATTGACCACCTGATCAGAAGCATGCCTAGGCGCGTTGGAGAATGCGTAGCACATCAGGGTGCATCCACACATTATTAAAGGTCAAAGGGCTTTAAAGCAGTGCAATCATTTTGAAATTTTTATCATTTACTTATTATGCTTCATTAAGTACTTATACAAAATTTTATTAAAATAACACCATTTAAACTGGGTGTTCGGATTTATATGTCACTTAGTATTGTTGGCATCACAAAATCGACGACGAGTTCGCGGATAAAACCATGTCTATTTTAAAATATTGAAAATCAATTAGTAACAAAAATTCTACTTGAACGTGCGACTCACCTGATTCACTAGTAGGTTTTTTAGCCTTCTTAGGAGACCCCTTTGGCGACACGACAGTCTCAACATCCTTAGCCTTCACCACAACTTCATGCTTATCATTCTCATCCAGTTTTATCAAAATTTTACACAGTTCTTCCGACGTCTCATTTTCTTTGTTACATTTGCAGGGCACATGCGATTTACAACATTTACATGGCCCTTTGTCTGATACCTCATCAGATTCGGATCTCTTAGCCTTTAGAGAATCTTTTGAATCTTTTTCATCGACTGTAGATTCTTTTTTCCTTCTCTCATCACTCTTGCTCGGTTTGGGCGTCGTTTGTGTGCTAGTATTTTGTAAAATCAGCACTTTCTTACTACTTGATTTTTTTACTTTCTTTCTCGGTGATTTACTTTTGATTTTATGTTTGCCACTACTCACGGTTTTCTCTGAAGTATCGGTCAAACTACTATCAAAGTCACTCTCAACGGGTCGTTTCCTCTTAACCTTATCCTTACATTTCAAGTCTTCTTCACTAAATGAGTTCAAATCGTTTATAAGTTCATTCACACTACTGTCTGCAGGAAGCTTTTGAATTTCTCTAACCAACTCTTCTTTCTGCAACTTCAAGTTCTTCAACAAGTCTTTGAGCTTCTCTTGCCTCAACTTTGGATGTTGATTGGTATAAGCGTGTATTATTTCTTGTACTTCCTCAGCTGTAAACATTTTGGGTTCCTTAAAATCAACGTCCCATTCTCCAACATTGATAGAATTGGTTGGCTCAACATTCTCTCGTTTTGTATCAGATTGTTGGTTTTTTCTTGGCAAAGTGATGACAGCAGGCTTTAAATTGGGAAAGAGTTTGTTATAGGCATTCTCCATTTTCTGTTGTTTCTGTCTCTCTTTTTCTTTCAATCTTCCCTCTGACATGTGATATTCCGGTTTATCTTTACCAATCTCGCAAGTCCTTTCCTGTTTTTGAAGCAAAGGTAGTTTTCTCAACATTTCTTCATAGTCTTTTTGGATTCTTTGTTTTTCTAAAGCTCTCAGACCGCGTAGATGAGCGTTAACCTCAGACTGTTTGGTTTTCTGCGACAAATCCGTTTCTGAGACTTCAGGCGGAACTATCTCGATATCATCAGCCGATACTTTTGTTACAAAGGAACCAGGTGGGACAATTTTTTCTCGAGAAAATCTATTCCTATGCTCATAAACACTGACGTTGCTTTGACTATTGATAGTTGCTTTAGAGCTACTTATGGATTTTTCTTTTATGTTCCTCAGTTTGACAGTAGGTTTTTTCGGTATTTCGTCGACAGTCTGTACGTCTTTTGACACCATTTTTGGTTTCACACCGTTATCAGTCTGGAGTTGGCTTTTGGAACTCTGAGGATACAATCTATTACTACCAAAGTCGGGTATTTGAGTTTGTTCATTGCTGTCAAACAATTTTTGGTTGACAAGAGGCACCTGTCTTTCTTTAGAACCGAGTTTTTTACAGTTTGAGCAAAGTCTATCAACCTTGGATTTACAGCAAATGCAAGTCATTTTTTCTAAACATTCACATGCAGAAATAACTTTACATTTTCTACACTCCACACAAATGTCTGAGTACCTGATCTCAAGAGGAGTTTGATCTGGGGTTCTCGAAAGTTGACGTTGTTTAATTCTGTCAGAGATTCTAGTATCAACTGGAAGGTCATAGATTCTTTGAGTTCCATACATGGAGTATCCATGTTGTGTACTTGTTGATGGAATCACTGTTTCTTTTTTCTCCAAACCTGTATATGCAAGATTACATTGCATTAATAAAAAAAAACAAATTGTATATCATGTTTTTTGGATTCTTTATGTCATTTGGATCCATTAGTCTCTCTATCCACTGTTACCATCTTTCGAATTTTAATGGAACTTTGACACAAAGTTACTACTAAGTCAAGAACGAAAAAGCATTTCAGGTTTTGAAAATCATACTGGTACCATCAGAATTATGAATGCAAAAAGTATTCAAATTAAAATTTGTAGGTTTGCACGAAAGCATGAAAACAATTTCTTATAAAAATGATAACAAAAATGAACAAAAGGCTGATAACTTTAAGAAGCAATTTTAATCATTTATATAAAAGAGACTGCAAGTTAGAGAATTTTGTGAGAATTTGTGGAATCAAGATTGGGCTGACACCTTAAAGATAATCAATGTTCACACAAGATTTCATATTTTTATTACCAATTGTATGATCTCTAGTACCCTCCTCCCTGCAACAGGCTGATTTCAATGGAGATCTGGGTCCAGAATCTCCACTAGGTCCAGAATCTTCTGACATTTTTGATGGGCTGGAAACACGTAGGTCGTCTTGAGCATCTGCTAAGCTAGGTGATGGTTTATCTGTTGCTTCACTGCTTTCAGAGGTTGAGTCAGGTATGGTGATGCTTATATCTGCTGAAGACTTGTGTTTTTTCTTTTTTGCGCTTGGTTCTCCCAACCTGCATAAAAAAAGACTTTACTTTTAATGAGATTAAGGACAATTAACATCAACAATCTAAGAAAAGCTATCTCAAAATTGAAACCTAATAAAAATCCAAGTGAGAATCTTTCAAAAGATATTCTAAATGATTGTTTCAATATAATTGGAGAGAAATTAATATTGGTGAATCATTGTTTAGTACATGGTGAATTCCCATCAAAATTAAAGTATTCCTCCATTACTCCTGTGCCAAAAGTTCAAAATTCTCAGCTAAATACAAATATGCGGCCGATTAATGTCTTGCGCGATGTCGAGAAGCTGTTCGAAGGGATAATATACGAACAAATCATAGAATTAATTGAAGAATCCAAAATTTTTATAAAAAATCAAGCTGGGTTTAGAGAACAATGTTCCACAGAAACGGCATTTCAAATGGCGGTGGAAGACTGGAGAAGAAGTATAGATGAGAAAGAATATGTTATAACAATATTTTTAGATTTCAAAAGGGCATTTTAAAATTGTCAATGAAATTGCGTCACTATGACTTGGTATTACACATTTTATAAAATTATTTAGTAAAGTCAAAAGACTAACTAAAGTTGGAAATATTATGTCAAGTGTTCAAAATATATCAGTAGGGGTGCCACAGGGGCGTAAATTAGGGCCGTTACTATTTATCATTTATATAAATGATATCTCTGACATTTTCGAACACTGCAAAATTCAAATGTTTGTGGATGATACGCTTATATATATAGCACATAAGCATTTGGACACTGCTTTAGAACTGTTAAATAGTTATATTGAAAAAATTATGAATTGGTTTATGTCAATAAACTTAAATTAAACACTAATAAAACAAAATGTATGTCAATAGGGAAACATTTAAGTGACAATACAATTAGGCTCATGATTAATGATGAAAAAATTGAAGTAGTCGAGTCATTTAAATATCTTGGTATATATGTGGATAGTAAGCTACTGTTTCACGAACATTATGAATAGATTATTTCAAAAATATTGAGAAAGATGAATTACTTCTATAGAGTTTCCCATAATCTTAGTATGTATTCCAAAAAAATTGTGTATAACACTAAATTCTTCAACATTTTTTATCTTGTTCAACCATCTTGTGCACAGCAAATGAAAAATTTTCAAAACTACAAATTCTACAAAATAAAGCTATGAGAATCATTTTGAATAAAAACAAATATGCTAGGTTGAAGTCTATGTTAGAAGAACTGCAGTGGTTGGATGTGAAAAATTTCATATATGATTTAGTTCTCGTTTTCATATTCAAATTAAAAAATCATTTATTACCAACACATTTAGAGATCTTCACAAAATTAAATAGTCATTATCATAACTACGAAACTAGAGGCAGTATAGATTTTCATCTGCAAAATTGTAATTGTAGTATAACTAGTAAATCTATAGTTCAAAAGGGAGTATTTGAATTTAATAAATTGAATAATGATATTTAACAGAGTTCGAATTTAAAAATGTTTAAGGTGAAATTAAAGAATCACTTTATGACTAATCAAAATGCATAGTGATGTAATTTTAATTTATATAGACAAGAATGTAAAATTACAGAAAATGGATTGAAGAAAAATATGTAACCAAATTATTATATAAAATTGACATTGTAGCATCAAGCCTAAATAAATCTTCAACAACAAAAAAAAGACAATATTTTCTACATCTAATGAGTTATTTTGGTTCAAATCAGTTAATTTTATTTTAAAAGCTATTTTATATTTTCTATTGCATGCAAACACAATGATTATATTTGGTATTAATTTTTTTATATATGGGAGAATATACAGTATTTGGTATGCCAATGTTTCACCAGGAAAATCTTAATATATAATTTAGAAAATTAGCAAATAATGTAAATGTTTACTACCCTAGTGTGCTCCATTCCTGAATTTCACTACAAAATATCATCAAATCTCTGTATATGTAACTGATATAACAATATACACAGTAGGTATAAGATATTTTCATTAAAAGAGACACAAACAAATTGTATACATCCCTAGCTTCTACTTTATAATAAAAATTATTATAAACAATTGAAGATATGGCTGCAACCCACTATAAAAAAAATCTTGCTTACAAACACATCCATCACCGTCAGGGTCTGTGAAGTCTCATTAAATGTGATTATCTCATCTAAAAAACAATGGAACTGAAGATGTCATTTTAAATAAACGACTATTGAATTTATTTAGCTAAATGGTATTTATGTTATGCTTAACATAGTTTTTTCATAGTTGAAATGTCACCCCCCTGGTCACACATTTTCCCTTGGTACAGGCTGACAAAAGAAAAATATTATCTGATAGTTTAAAATATGTATGGCATATCATATAGTCTTCTGACCTTCATAAATACCTTATATTCACCCATATAATTTTTGTAACTACCTGGACTTGTTATTCTTGAGACTGGTGACCAGGGCAGATCTGGCATTTTCAATTTCTCTGGTGATCTTCTTTCTCTCAATATGGGCTGTTTTCATTCTGGATTCTTCATCTTTTTCACATTGTAGCTTAGTAGCAGCAACCTCAGCTCTTGCTTTGTAAACTTTTTTGTTTCGTTCATCCTGTTCTATTCGCACTTCAGCTTCTTCCTAGGTTTGGATAGATAATGATATTTTAAATTTAATCGTGACACTCACAAAATATAGGACATTATACAAGTGAAAAATGTCGCAGAAAACTTGCATTAATGCTCAGTACAGGTAAAAGTATGTTTTGCATCTGTTGAGAAAGCTTTCTTACTTGCTCTTTTTCTGCCTCCTTGAATCCAGTACCCAACTCTTTTAAGGCTTCCTGAAACTGCGTTTGTAACTCTAGCAACTTCCTATTCTGCCAATTCTTCAGTTTATGCTTTCCTTCTTCCTCAATTTGTCTCATTTGCTTCTCCTTCTCTAGTTTAACCTTATTTCTCACATCTTCAGCTATATCTTTGGACTGTTGTCTAACTTGCTCCAGTCGCATTATTCTTCTTCGTTCGAACTCTTTTTGGTTGTAATTTGGGTCTGCTGTTACCATTTTTCCTCTTTTTATGCTTACTGGATTTCCTGTGACTGTTACGTTTATGGACATTTTAATTTGTAAAGACTTATCAGGTTTTACGGTATCGTCAGCTCCATTTTAATAATTAATGTTCTTACAGTATGTTCTTACTATGCGTCAAAATAGAATCGGATAAAATTTGTGATAAAAGATGCAAAACAAATTCGAATTTCAACGGAAAATGTAAATCAAACGGTGTCACAGATGACGTTTGTTGATAACTGACATTTGTGGTACCTGTCAATGACCGCCCCGGACTTTCAATGTTCGATGCATACTCGAAGTACTGGATATGGTTGAGCCGCGTTGCCAGATCAGAATTTTTGAATATGCTTCCATTTTCAAAATGCACAAAAGTGAACGTAAGGTATGAGTAGCTCATTCCTTGTCTTGCATCAAATTGACAGAAACGTATCAACATTATCAGCTTAAATACTTATGCGTTAAGGCAATAAGTTGATAGGAAAAGTCTAACTGGAGTTGAAAACGGAGGCGAAAACGCACGACTGCGGGTATTTCATTAAAAATGCATTTGCTGTCAAGCGACAAATTACCAGTCCGTCTATATTAGGCAGCATTCAACAAGTGATTCAAATATGCGAAGGGCCTACATTCACGCTACATTATATACAGGAGCCTGATGATATGAGCTCAATACATGTACAGTATATTCAGATAAGAGATAGACCGGACATAAACAAGACCACGTGATCATCGAACGCTGTAACATTCGGCAGGGACGTATTAAGAGTCACGCAGTACATATTTTAGATAGTAGATGCTACTTTGCGTAACTTTGTAGTAAATTAGCACAATTCGATGTGTATACGATTGGTGATGGATATAGGATCATGTGGGGGTGGGGTAAGAAATATATAATGATGTAAATATACATAAGGGCTTCAAAATTTTCGCTTCGATTTCCAGCTTCGGATGCCGCCTGATGTTTGGTGAAATACAGTCGAATATAATCTCAAAATGGCGTTTAAATTAGCCTAAATTAAAAATAATCGTATATCTCTTAAAATTGCTTTTAGAATATTGATTAGTATATTTTTTGATTTCTAGGTAAATATGTAACCAAATTAAAACGTTCAAAACGTAAAAAAATGTGCATGGTTGAACATTGTCAGAAAGTAGATTCTTGAATAGGTTTTGCCAAAATGGGTTCAAAAATGTCAATAATTAATTAAAAAATACAGTAGCTTTATAATTACTTATAACTTACCGCATTTGATGAACGACATCTTTTATTGGAAAGATGAGCTTGATGAGCTTTCATCATCGCTACTGCCTGAAGCACCAACGTCAATAATGAATGGCTTGACTTGTTCCTCTAACATATTGTCCAGGTCCCACATTCTCTTTTCAACTTCGTCTTTCACGTGCTTAATACAGTTTTCCCATTTTTGCGCTGTTATTAATTATAGTGCTTCTTTGAAAAGTCCTTTGAGGTCACAAAATTTAAAAGTTGTATTGTGCTTAGCTATATAATTTTTAACCTCTGCCCATATGAGCTCAATGGGATTGAGCTCGCAATGGTATGGAGGTAAACGGAGCACAGTTTTATTTTGACTTGCTGCCATTTCGTCAATGGCGTATTTTTGATATTCCGCCTTGTGATCCTTGACAATTCTTAATAATTGTACTTTCAGCATTGCTTCTTCAAAGTTGATATTTTTCGAGCGGAGCCAATTTTGAACATCAACTTTCCTTGAAGCCGTTGTTGGGACCTTCTCCATTCTTCGAGAATGATAAGGCGCATTATCCAACACAATTACTACGTTTTCCTGTAAGTTCGGTAAAATTTTTGAAAACCACTGTTCAAACGATTCGCCATTCATTTCCTCGTGGTAATCTCCAGTTTTCTTAGACTCAAAGCACCACAGACCGTCAACAACAAATCCATCCTCACTGCCAATATGGCAGATAATGAGCCTTTTCCCTTTACCTGGAAATCGAAGTACTAACTGGTGTAGATTTATCTCAATAAGCGAACCTTTTTCAAATGTTTTCATCACATTCAGCGAAAAAACATTGAGACATGAGTATCAGATTGCTATAATTGGGATTATTTAGTCATATTGAAAGAAAGAATATTGAACGTCGTATGATTACTCAGCGCTTCACAATTTAATTTAAAGTTATAAACCTTTAAAAAATGAATGATCAGGAACCTGAAATACGCGCAAATATTAATATTAACAAATTATAACTTTATAAAGCTTAAAGTATGAATTAAAATGATTAGAAATATCAGGAACGGTACACAATATAAAACTTAGTAACTTTTTTTAAGTTTATAATATTCGACATATTTTAAGATTATATTAAAAAATTATTGAAATATCGAAAACACATAAAAACATGGCTTAAAAAAGTTCTAACAAATGAAAATGACAATAAAACATCCACGCATTTTATCGAAAGTTATAAAAGTTTTGTCACTTGTAATATGTTTTATCTGCCCCCTGGAATTAATGTTTAGAACCTTGTTCCCAAGGTTTGAAAAACATCCGACTGTTGTCTATTACTCGTATTTACCTGCTGGATTTTTTAATCCGGTGGACAGTCTATCTAGAAAGGCCCTCCTGGATGAAGTTACAGAATCATCAACCCATACTTTACTTGTAGTGTGTCCTGCGTTTACCCACGTTTCATCAAGGTAATAATTCTTCCTGTTTTGATTTCTATATTTCCCAATTTTTGTTAAATAATCCCTCCTCCATAGCACAATTTCTTCTCTATCCAGTAGTAAACTATTACGACCCCGTTTTTTCCATTTGAAATTTAAATGCTTCAGTAACGCATGGAAAGTTGATCGTCCTGCAGTACTTTATCTATAGTAGGTATTTCATTCCTAAAGAAGAATTCATGCACTTTCCTCCTAATCGCATGCTTATCAGCTTCATCCAATGATTTAACAATACTTTTGCGATGTTTACTGGTCATTAGCTCAGAAGAGGTGTGATTTTTTTTGTATTGTCTTAACACATTAAACACTGATGCGCGACACACCCCAACTTTGTGAGAAACCTTCACAACAATTTCTTTGGTGGTTGATGCCTCGTTCTCCTCGCGCTCGATCTTATATATATTCAAAATGACCTCTTTCATTTCTGCACTCAGGTGTCTTTTTTTAGAGCGTTTCCTAGTGGACTACAGGAGTTTACAACTTCATCGGCAGTATCTGTACTACTGGGCATTTTGCGCAAGCAGTTGATAACAATAACAATCAATAACAAGGTATAACAATAACAACGACAAACTCAACAACTTAATAAGATAACAAACGAAAACGTCCAAAGAAATATCAAATTGCAATGATGCACACGACATACGTAACACGTCTGAACCTGAATGTGACTCTGCCTTGATACGACTGCTCTGCCGCTCGGCATAGGCATTTAATTGCGAATTCACCAATGAGGGCTCCTGTTTTACGTCGAGACGGCGGCGTTAGCGTGAAAATCACCCGAACCTTTTGTTTACATCCGGTCTATCTCTTATCTGAATATACTGTAGTTTAAAAACTAATAGCTATTAATACGATGGCGGCGCTACCCTGGGATGAGAAGAAGGAAATACGTTAATCAAAGGAAAACCACAGATTTGATGAAAACACATAGCCTGCTTTTCACAAGTTCAACGGGCTTTGAAATCTGCTGTCATTGAAAGATGATCAGCAACTGATATCTTTGCCTGTACATAACCTTAGACGCGACCTCCAACTTAGATGGAGCTATATACTTCCCTCTTTTCCAAATAAGCCCCATTAGGTACAATTAATAAGAATATGTTCTAAAAATCAGGTTGCACCATGACAGCAACAATGTTGTAATTGAAGTAAGAGATGCGAGGCAATGAGGTATAATAGTGCGACATCTTCGGTAAGAACGAAACCTGTAATTCAAATCTGAGAATCATCCATGTTGAATTAGTATTTTTTACTTATAAAATGTTGAGTTGGCAATGTTGCGTGCATAGACTTCGAGTAAACATCGAGTATTAGAAATTCCGATTAAAGCATAACTGGTTGCCTACATTGTACATTCAACAAGATTTTAAAAATCTATGCCCATCGCATTCACCATAATTTGAAGTTGTGTATTCCAAGCACTGAATAGCACATTCACCAAAACTCTTAGAATAATTCTAAATATCATAATATGAAAATTCTCTTTTAGTGTAAGAGGCGCCTCATCCCTGCTCCCCGACGGTTTTGCATGGAAGTCGCGTGCTAAAAATTCCAGGTATCTCGAGCGCATGCCCTGGGGAGTTACACCACGCGGTTCTAAATGAAAGTCAATACTTCTCAACCTTCAACTTAGAAGCAATATTAAACCAATAATTTTCTTCATTACAATGTCCGTTACCTAGCGTCTAGTGCATACAAAATTATGTTTAAAATACCTCATCTAGCCTTATAACACACAAAATAAATGAATATATGAATAAAGATCAAGGACAATAAATACATTGAATATTTGTGATATTTATTGTACAGTTCAAAAAATTATAGCAAATATAAATAACTGAACATAGGACCAAGGTATACGATATTTTCAGGTGAGTAAGTTACTTTCACTTTCATTTCTATATTTATAGAGGAGGACCTACTTTTAGGGCCAACTGGGTAGACTCACGATGAAAGGCCACAATTTGAGTTTTTCAGAAAAATCAGACTGTTCTTTGAGTGAAGAATGGCAACAAAGGGCTGCGGAAGAACTTAATGAAACACCTGAAGTTGTTGAAAGAGAGCTTCGTGCTCTGAAGGAATTGGTTAAACGTATGCTTTTGCACTACCCTACTATATAAGCATAAGACGTGGTGACATTTAATCTCCGTAATTTTCTGATTATTCAGCAGTCGTTTGGAATCACATACGCTTACATTTTTCGCCGAAAAAGAATGTTTAAAGCATAGCAATCACAGCAAATCCATTTTAACGTAGTACCTACTTTGCAGAATATTTTGCTGTCAGTATCCTAAAGGCTAAATGAAGCACACTAAATACGTGACCGTAACCGATGAAAAATATACACAAAAATCATGAGAATTAAATGTTATCGGCTCTGGATGTGCTTGGGCAGATTCATAAGGTCGGGACATCTTAAAATGATAAAATGGCTTAAACTGAGCTGTATAAGATTGTTGTGCTCTCGACAAAGTCTTTTCCAGGTTTATTGTGAACAATAATAGTAACTTTTGTTTAAAGCGGACGTTCTCAAACTGCATTCATCTACCGCCAACTTTCAGAATCAAATGTTTTCTAGTGTCTCCCTAAATCGTTCAGGAAGATGGGGGATATGCGATTGAAAACTGAAGAGCAAGCGACGGTGCACTTGATATACAAAATATTTCTCTTATTCTAAATCTTAAGGGCAAATATGCTGGGTAAATATGTGTGAAATATGCCTAATAGCCGCGTCGAATTCCTGGGGCTAGAAGTTTATAAATATACTGCCGCCTTCAATTTTTTATCGAAAAAAAAAGATCAGGAATCTGAATCTGACGGAGTTTGAAAGGTTTTTGTCTGTTTTTTGTCTTTTTCTCTTCCGTTACTGGACTGATGTTCGAAAACTGCAAAGCCGTTTCGTCCTTAACACAATACGAGCCCCTTCCCACTTCAGTTGGCCCAACTATTGAAATCTTAGTTTTTTTCTTATCAAACACAAATAATAAAAATGTGGCAGGGTGTTATAGGTTTAAAATATTAACAATGAATATTTTGATAATCTATATTAGAAAACAGCAACTTTATCACTCGCTAATCAAATTTGCAGCATAAAAATAACACATGTTGCAATTAAATAAAAGCCATGACAATTGTTTTTATTAATCACAGCTGTCAGAATACGTTTAAAATAGTTTTAGGTAGTTAAGGTTTTCAAAATGGGTAGAGGAAAGGTTATTAGTGAGAAAATTCAGTTACTGATATTTAATTTTTTTAATTCTGGGAAATCAAACTCAGAAATTGCAACTTCGTTAGACTTATCGCGGTACAGTGTGAGAAATATTGTTAGAAGATATAACGTAACCGGTTCAGTTAATATTAAGCCACGATATGTGAAAAAAAGTAATATCACAAATGCCGACCGAAGAGCATTAAGAAGAATAAACGTAATAAACAGGCGTGCCAATTACACTGATCAACAGCCAAAAAATATCCTAAATAAAATCAACAAAATATTACTATTTTTAATGTGCTAAAACCGGAATGAAACTTATCTTTCAATATTAGTTCAAGTTTTAGAGATACGGTAATAATATGTGTTCCTGCTGTGACAGTGTTAATATACTGTAATTCACAAGAATGCACGTGCTACATTTTTATATTCGGCAAGGAAAGATGATGAATCGGCATGATTGTGTTACGTTATACATACGTGTACATTATATTGTTTTATATTAGCCATTTTTTCCTCAGTTGGCTGACAGCGTTCATGCAAGATGTCTCGAAAGTGTGTAAACAATCCAGATCAGTTTTGTTACGTGTGTGGTGATGTGACTTTTGCGTCTCAGAGACGGTCTATTACTCCACTAATAACAAAGGCATATCAGATTTATTTCGGTTGTAAACTAGGTGATCAAGACAAACAGTGGGCACCCCACATCTGCTGTAATACATGTGCTTCAAGTCTGAGGAGCTGGTTAAATGGCAAAAAACGGTCTATGCGCTTTGCTGTCCCAATGGTTTGGAGAGAGCCTACAAATCATATTAATGATTGTTACTTTTGCATGGTGCCTTGTGATGGACAAGCCACAGGTATGTCCAAGAAAAAAAATCGGTTATTAACTACCCAAACATACCATCTGCGATGAGACCTGTGCCTCACAGTGACGAAAATCCTATTCCAAAACCCCCAGAATCCTACACTTGCGAATCAGAAAACGAATCAGATCATGGCGATCGAGTGATTCGTCAGGAAGAAGATATGCCATCAACGTCAAGAGATCCTGATTTTATACCGAGCACGTCATGCCACCAACCGCACAAAATAACACAGTCAGAATTAAATGATCTTGTAAGAGATTTAGAACTTCCAAAATGTAAGGCAGAGTTACTTGGATCAAGACTGCAGCAGTGGAACTTGTTAGAAGACGATGTTTCGGTATGTGTTTTTCGTAAACGCCAAAAAGACTTAGAACCATTTTTCAATATGGGGAATAACTTGGTTTTCTGCAGTAACATTAACGGCTTACTGGCGGCTTTAAATATAAACTATAACACAGAAGAATGGAGATTGTTTATAGACAGTTCAACATTGAGTTTAAAGGCAGTGTTATTGCATATTGGAAATATTTTACCATCTCTTCCTGTAGGGTATGCAGTTCACATGAAAGAATCATATGACAATATGAAGTACCTATTGACATGCATAAAATACGATGAGCACCAATGGCATATTTGTGGCGATTTGAAAGTTGTTGCACTTTTACTTGGGCTGCAGCTAGGCTACACAAAGTTTTGCTGTTTTTTGTGTGAATGGGACAGTCGGGCAAAGGCACTTCATTACACCAGACAAAACTGGCCTGTTCGTCAATTCCTAGAGCCAGGTCAAAAAATGTACAGCATATGCCATTAGTAGATTCGAAAAAAATTTTATTACCACCACTGCATATCAAGTTGGGCCTAATGAAAAACTTTGTCAAGGCATTAGATAGAGATGGGTCAGCTTTTCAATACCTGCGTCAGAAATTTCCAAGACTAAGTGAGGCAAAGGTTAAAGAAGGTATTTTTGTTGGGCCACAGATTCGAAATATTTTGAAAGATACACAGTTTGAAAACACTATAACAGGTATTGAAAAAACTGCTTGGAATGATTTCCGTCTGGTGGTCACTAATTTCTTGGGAAATAGAAAAGCTGACAACTATAAAACCCTTGTCAAAAATATGCTGTCATCGTATCAAAAGATGGGCTGTAATATGTCTCTTAAGATACATTTCCTACACTCACACCTGGACTTTTTTCCTGACAATTGCGGAACCGTAAGTGATGAGCACGGCGAACGTTTTCATCAGGATATTTCAACAATGGAAAAAAGGTACCAGGGAAAGTGGAATCCTTCCATGCTTGCAGACTACTGTTGGACTCTTGGTAGAGATGCTCCAGAAACGATCCATAAAAGAACAGCAAAAAGACAGCGCATATAGTGATTCTTATAAGTATATGAATCTTGTTACTTTTTTTAATATATCCTTAAAAATAAAAAGTTTTTTTCTAAACCGCAACTAATTTTTTTATTTCATTGTCATTTTTGGATTCAGCGCCCCAAAATTAACAAAGAAGTGCACTTTTCCCACAAGATACAATTAAAAAACTAAAATTTGTTGTCCAGTGTTATTTACAATTAAGTGCCCTGTGGAGTGACGCTGTTAGAAGGATTTCGAGGTCCACAACTCATAGAGAGGCCCACAAACTGGGATTTAGCACTTGCAAGGTAAGTTTTCATATAAAAAAACCGAAGTAAAAACCCTAAAGTTGCACAACTTGTTTATAGGCCAAAGAAAAGCCACTATTCTCCACTCTCAACTGCAAAAGAAAAATCGGATTAGATGGGCTAAAGAACATAGACAATGGACACCTCAACAATGGTGTACAATACGATGGAGTGATGAGGCCCGATTCGAAGTTTCTATTGGTGACAGTTGCAGTAGAGTTATTCGCAAAAAATGAAGCATTCCATGTTGACTGCCTGAAGAGAAAAGTGAAATTTCCAGCATCCATTATGGTCTGGGGCAGTATGTCATCAAAATGTCATCATTTTATTGATTGAAATGTGGATACAAACAAATATTTGGCAATTTTAGAAGAATCGCTTTTACCAGTGATGGAAGAATGTTTGACATCCTGCCAAAATTTTGTGTTTCAGCAAGATGGTGCAGCGTGCCATACCTCAAAAAAAGCTATAAAATGGATGGAAGAAAATAATGTACCACTTTTGAAATGGGTTTCTAGCAGTCCATATCTGTCACCTATTGAAACTTTGTGGCACGAGATGAAAAAGGTTCTACGACAATAACCTGCTCGTAAAATCACAGAACCGAGACAAAAGCTTCAAGAAATATGGGATTGTTTTACACCAAATTTTTGCCAAAACTTGGTTAAAAATAAATTGTTTTAGAAGTAAATAGTTTCATCATGTTTAGTTTATAAAGGTATATTTTGGTAGAAATCTTGAAGTGGGCCAACTGAAGTGGGAAGGGGCTCGTAGTCAGTAACTTTTAATGTAAATTTCATCAAAATCCGAGTAATACTTTCCGAGTTATAGACGCCAAGCGGATAGACAGACGGGTGAAAACCACGCGAATGACTGAAAGAAATAAAGATTTCAAATCTGCTCGTTAATTAATATAAATTTTATTTTTTCAAGAATATGAAGTTTTCTTTTTGAAACAGACCCAAAAATCGCCCTCTTAAATACTGACATTCAATTAGGAAACACCCTGTATAACATAGGATTACATACCGGCATTTTTTCGCTGTTCCAATGGGTATCAGATCTGCTATACGTGCCTTTGGTCCGCCAGTGTATAAATCCGCATCTTCAACTTTATCCAATATTCAATTCCGTAAAATCTAAAATCCGAATGACGGCAAATCCCGCTTATTTCTCATTATAAAGTTTGTTCGAGCGCGAACGAGTTGGGATGCGACTTTGAATTTGATTCTCGCCTCGTTTTTTATTCAAAAACTTGAGCTGCGCTATTTATGGGCGTCGTAACTGCGATTTTCAGAGGGGAGACACACAGTTGAACAACTCCTACAATTCCCTAACCCTAATTTGTAGGAGAAAGTGCTCAAAACTGGATCCCATCTTGTTGATTAAATAGACATAAAAAAATGAAAAACGGTGTTTTAAATGCAAACGATTACTTTGCAACGTTAAGTGTCATTTATTTCGATCATAAATTTAGGTTGCAAAGAATTATTGAAAAGAGTAATTTTCAAAAACGTTTACATTCCATTAATTTGAAAATAGGTGCCAAAACCGGGCTTCTAGTAAAGATGGACAATCATTATAATTAGGATCTTATTAAGACTCACAGTGAAGATGTGGCAGCTGTTCAAATTCAAAATATTGCAAACACATGAAATTTAGTACACAGGAATATAATCAATATTTTCAAAGACATTACAAAACTTCAAAACAAACGATACACATCCCAGATGTATAAAACAGTGATACACCATTTATTTTTATGTGATAGGAAATAAAACACTATCTAATCGTCGTATACATTACTTCTAATATGTTCAAATATTGTTATTATTCATAATAAGTTCTGAAAATTAGTATTTTTGCTCCGTACATTGTTTTTGAACTTTTCTCTAAAGTTGATAGTGCTCATAAGTAGTTTAATGTTTGAAAAAGTGCAAAATGTGCCATCTTTTACCCCGAGAAACGGAAATTATTTTGATTTTGTCAACGTTCCTCAATGTTCTTCAAACATCCATTGATAAACATCTGAAGCATTTTAGGAGATACCGTTTTTTAATTGAATCAAGCACGCGTTCAATGTATATGGCGCGTGCGCGCATTTGATTAACAATTGAAAAACAAAGATACTTCATAAAATACCTTTGGATTTTGTTAATGGGTGTTTAACTAAGAACTTTCTCAATATTAAAATGCTCGTTTTTTATATTTTTTTCGTAGTCAAAAATAGCATATTATGCACCTTTGCAAATATAAGGTCGCTAATATCTCAAAAACTATTAACTTTAGAGCTGAATTCATGAGAATCCGTTTTGTTCAGAATGAATCAAAAAACCTAAAAAAAATCAATTCGGACCGAAAAAGATAAATTTTTGAAATGAGTATGGAAATTTGTTCTAATAATCTTTACGCAATTGGGCTGACAATATGCGCATTCGTTAAAAGAGATCGTCTTTTAATAAGATTATGGAAAAAAAAACAGAATCAGAATATTTCTCCGATCAGATGCAAATATACTTAATACAATATACAGGGTGGCGCATCGAAAACGAAACACGCATTTACTGGCAGTTCAGTTTTTTTTGGAAAAACGCTTAGACCCATCGATTTTGTTTTCGAGGGGGACCCAAGTTTGGCAAAAAATCACGTTAACACGTGCAGCCCTCTGGGCGGGGGAGAAACCAACCCTAAAATCTTAAATGGAAAGGGGGGTCGAGTGATACCTCATTTTGAAGATATTCCAATTCCCTTTATAATGATGTAAAGTACATGAGCTTCAGTTCAGTAGTTTTGAAGATTTATTGATTTAAAGCTTAAAGTAGAATTTAATAGGTACATCAGATTAGTTTGTACTACTTTCAGAAGAGATTTGACTAAAAGAATTTACCTAATAAGTAAATGCTTTTCTTCACTACGCCCATGGTTTGTTTCTCATTTTGTTGTTGAAAATAGCTATTGGAGCGTTTTTTTTTGTGGCAAAAAAGTTATTTCTTGAAGAAAGATAAGGAAATATCTCGTACTTATACTAAGTGACATATAAATCCGAACACCCAGTTTAAATGGTTTTATTTTAATAAAAGTTGGTGAATGTATTTATCTTACTGTAAATAACAAGTGAAAAAATTTTCAGCCTTATCAGTTGGACATTTCGGTTTTTATACTGCTTTTTTGTAATTCACTAACGCTCTAATAATGAATATTTCAGCCGCAGTAAAGAATCAACGTTGGCGGATTTTGGTTCTTGACATCCTTTACGATCGGTTACGATGCCTAGAGTACGGAGACCAGTACGATTTCGTCAACTTAGTGAGTTTGATAGGGGCCGTATAGTGGGACTTCGGGAAGCTGGACTTTCTTTTCGGGCAATTGCAGTTAGAGTGCAAAGAAGTGTAGACACTGTGGTTAGGTGTTGTCAGGCTTGGCGTCGAAGAGGCCGTACGCAAAGAGCAAGGGGCACTGGACGTCGCCGTAGAACAACAGACCGTGAAGATCGCCGCCTAAGATTATTGGCCTTAAGGGACCGTTTCTCCACTACCAGGTCCATTGCAAATGAATGGTTTGCAGAACACGGAAGACCTATTGGCATGCGAAGTGTTTACCGACGAATGAGAAGTTTTGGCTTGTTTTCATACCGGCCACACTAGGTCTTCCCTTTAACTCGAGAACACCGACGTAATCGCCTTGAGTGGTGCAGACAACGGTCACTCTGGGATCAGGAATGGAACAGTATTGTCTTTAGTGACGAGTCTCGATTTTGTTTAGGCATGCACGATGGTCGTGTCAGGGTTAGAAGGCGACGTGGTGAAAGGAGGAATCCACAGTTTTTTGTTGAAAGACATGTTCATCACACTGTTGGAGTTATGGTTTGGGGTGCTATAGCTTATGGTTCCAGGTCACCTTTAATCTTCATCAGAGGTAACATGAACGCGCAGCGTTATATCCACGAAGTTCTAGAACCCCATCTTTTACCCTATCTTGACACCCTGGCAGATCCAACTTTCCAACAAGATAATGCCCGACCACATGTTGCAAGAGTCACAATAGACTTCTTCCAACATAATGATGTCACATTGTTACCATGGCCACCAAGATCTCCCGACTTATCCCCAATTGAGCACGTGTGGGATATGATGGGTAGGAGATTGCTCAATTTGCAACGTCCTCCTCAGACTCTAGAAGCACTTCGAGACGAGTTGGTGGTTGCCTGGAATGAGATACCACAGGAGGACATTGACCGCCTGATCAGAAGCATGCCTAGGCGCGTTGGAGAATGCGTAGCACATCAGGGTGCATCCACACATTGTTAAAAGTCAAAGGGCTTTAAAGCAGAGCAATCATTTTGAAATTTTTATCATTTACTTATTATGCTTCATTAAGTACTTATACAAAATTTTATTAAAATAAAACCATTTAAACTGGGTGTTCGGATTTATATGTCACTTAGTATATTAGTTTTATTTAAGCTTTAAATCAATAAATCTTCAAAACTACTGAACTGAAGTTCAGTTTTATTTAAACTTTAAATCAATAAATCTTCAAAACTACTGAACTGAAGTACATTAATTTTATATCATTATAAAGGGAATTGAAAGACCTTTAAAACAAGGTATCACTCGACCCCCCTTTTCATTTAAGATTTTGGGGGTGGTGTCACCCCCGCTTAGGGGGCTGAACCTGCCAACGTGATTTTTTGCCAAACTTGTCTCCCCCTCGAAAACTAAGTCGACGGGTCTGAGCGTTCTTCCAAAAAAAAAAAACTGAGCTGCCAGTAAATGCGTCTGTTTCGTTTTCGATGCGGCACCCTGTATAATAATCAGCAATATTCCTGGTATTCTATCTAATTAACAAAAAATTAACTTTTTTGCGCAACGAGCCCACCAAAAGTCTGTGAAAAATGCATGCACAGGCTTTCAGGTAGCCTAAAATCTCAATCGACGCCCATGGCAGAACTGCCTCTAGCTGGCGCTACTCCAACAGACTTATTTGCATCTCATTATAATTTCAGATGATACCAATTTGAGCGTCCCGGAAGGAGATGACTTTCTAATAAGGTTCCTGCGGGCGAGGAAGTTCGACAGCAAAAAATCCTTTCACATGGTAAGAACTGTGGTTTTTGTTTTGTGATCCGATAAGTTTATATATTGTACGGTGAAAGAAAAAACGATCAACGTCTTTGTTGGAGCAGGTGCTGGGACTTGACAGTTGGCCGGGAAATCCGGGAATGTCCCGGAATTTTGCGCCTAGTCCTGTGTCCAGTAATAAGACTTCACTGTCCCGGATTCCGAACACTAGTTTTTTGACAAAATTACTAGAGTACTACACGTAACGACATTTTTCGTTTTTAGTCCGAAAAGAGTACCGTAAAATCATACAACTATAGTCCTATTATATAACTATGATCCAAAATGACCTGTCCTTTTTTGTCTTTAAAAGTTCGAAAGTGCTGCCGCCAAGTGAATTTAATGTGTATCATTATTGCCTATGGGTATAAGTCTGATAGTTACCGCGCTTCTAACTAGATGGCAACACCGCTCGGTAAGGCAATCCGGCCGACAAATTGAACAAGTCGGTGCGTGTTTTATGGGATGACGAAACTTTTATTTGAAAACATTACTTGCAGTTTGTGCCGAGTTTCGCGGTTTGTTTTTGTTTGAAGGTAAGCTAATAGGTGTTGTTATAAAAATTAATCGAAAAATAATAATTTTTCGTACTTTGGTTTCAACAATAGTCCTATGATTTTTTTGGACCATATTTAGAAGTTCATTTTTATTACAGGTGTGGATGGATGACTCACTGAAAATGTCCAGAAGAAAGCTAGGAGGCAGGCCATACAAGTATTATAGCGACAGACAGATGGAACTGTGCCTATCGGATATAGAAAACAGAGTATTAACTCAAAGGGAGGCGTCAGAAAAATATAAAATACCAAGATCTTCAATAATTCTGAAAATAAAAGCAATACGCAACAATAGTGTTCGCCCACCTGGTCGGCAATGTGTATTCACCACGAAAGAAGAATCCTCATTCGTCGATCACGCCATCCAAATGTGTCACTTTGGGTTCCCAATCACTTTATTTGACCTACGATGCATAGTGAAAACATATTTGGACAAGCAAGGAAGGAATGTGCCACAATTTTCAAATAATTTTCCAGGTCGTACATGGGCTCAACTTTTTTTAAAGAGACACAAATCAGAGCTTTCGCATAGGTTCTGCAGCAATATTAAACGTGTCCGAGCTGTAGTAAATGAAGAAGCTATCAAGAACTATTTCAATCATTTGAAAATGGAAATTGAGAATATCCCACCTCACTTGATTTATAATTACGATGAGACTAATTTAGTTGATGACCCAGGAAAGAAAAAAGTTCTAACGAACCGTGGCACAAAATATCCAGAGGCTATTAAAAACTCAACGAAAGCCGCCTTTAGTCTGATGATGTGTGGAAATGCCGCAGGTCAACTGTTACCGCCATATGTTAATTACAAAGCTGAACATTTGTGGGACACTTGGACCGAAGGAGGACCTTCCAATACTCGATACAATCGATCTAAATCGGGTTGGTTTGACGCTAATAATTTTGAAGATTGGTTTTTCACCACAGTGTTACCGGCACTGAGAAGAGAAGAAGGAAAGAAAGTAATAATTGGAGACAATTTAAGCTCACATCTCAGCTACAAGGTAGTCAAAGCATGCGAAGACCACAACATAGCGTTCGTCGCATTGCCGCCTAACAGTACACACCTTACACAACCGCTGGACGTGGCATACTTCCGACTTCTCAAAGTCCATTGGCGGAAAATACTGGATGAATGGAAATCTACGCGAGAAGGTCAAGTTTTGCCTACCATTCCAAAACAGACATTCCCTTCACTGCTTAATCAGTTATGGGAAAAAAATGCACCAAAAACTGAAGACAACCTAAAAGCTGGCTTTTTAAAAACAGGGATTTTCCCAACTAATGAACAGCCAGTGCTTGAGAGACTTCCTACGTTCAAACACCCTGAGCCAACTTTAGATCCAGAGGCCGTCGGAGAGTCATTCATACAATTTCTTGAAAATAAGCGGCAAGCTGTAGTGTGTCAAGGAAAAGGAGGTCGCAAGAGAAAATTGAATGCAGATCCCGGAAAAAGCGTATCTTCTGAAGAACTCAAAAGAGTCCTGTCCGAACCTTCAACCTCCACAAGAAACAAAAATGGAAGAAAGAAAAAAAAAACAGAAGAAGAAAACAGATTCGGAAACTGAAACAGATTCAGAAGAAGACCAGGCAGTGGAAACTATTGACGATTCAGATTCCGATGGCCCGCTAAATGAGGAAGCCGACGATTGGGAAGATGAAAATATACAACAGCAGCATGATAGTTCTCCTCACAATGCATCGCTGCAATATGTTCCGGAAGATTATGTTGTCGTGGCGTATGAGGGGGAACTATGGCCTGGCCAGATAGAATCTATCGAAGAAGAAGGAGCCTATGTAAAATGTATGGCCCGTTCTGGACTGTTGTGGAAATGGCCAGAAAAAGAGGACAAAATATTTTACCCTCTCGGTGATATTAAATATAAAACTGAGGAGCCCAAAAAAATGAGCACCAAAAGGTCTTTATTCCGAGTTCCGGAGCTAGAAAGTAGGTGGGGAAATCCCAAAAAATAATTGTTTTTGTTTAATTTCTTTATCTTTTATTGCTTTTCTCAAATAATTTCTATGAATAGTTTGAAATGTTCCTATGAAAGATACGTTTTCTTTGTTCATTTGTTGATGTTTTAAGATGAGTAGGCTGTTTTGTTAAATTGATCTCAATTTGTACCTTATAAATAAAAAAATAAGATTATTGAATGTAATTTGTAGTTTCTTTTTGCAGATATCACTTTCAATATATCTATTTTTGCATGAGACCCTTCCAACTGTAGTCCAAATTCGTATACGCGACGTTTTCTTGGTGAAATTCGATCTGGACTATAGTTAAAAACATCATATGCAACTATGGTCCAATATGTAACAAAAAAATTAAAAAATAGGTTGGTATTTTTAAGCAATAATAACTACTACATATAGTCAGTAATTCAATAAGGTACAGTCTACATCAAATTCCTTCCCGCTGTTGGTAATAGACTTTTATATATAAGCTTACAAAGTAAATTGAATGTAGTTTTGGACCATATTTAGATGATTTTACGGTATTATTTTTATAAGAAAAAGAATAGTTGTTTATTTTTGTTTCGAGATAACCCGTATTGTACCAAAGTTTACCTTATTAATTAATTATCATTTTTAGACTGGAAATAATATTACTTTTATAAGACAAGGTATACAGATTATAACAAAAATTTGGAACACATCAAATATTTGACGAACGACTCATCTAATTTAAATTTATTTTTTTTAAAAACTGGTACGTTTAGGTTTGAAATTACGGCGGATCCGTTGATGATATCCGCGATGTTGCCAAATCTACGGTTTTTCAGAAACTGATAGCATCTTTCGTTTATCTCATTTTATCCGATATTTGTATTTTGGCATTAATTCTGAATACTTCTTATCTAAGATACTTTGACGTAAACATCATAGTTTTCGAAATAACAATAATAGGTATTTTTTCACCTAAGCATTTATTTTCGATACCGGGCATTCGTTAGGTAAAAAAAAAATACCTGTTAAGCGGCGATCTTTTGTTTTTACCAACCCTCTCGAATCTGGTCTGGGGCGTTTCGACATCGGCGCGGTTTTTCCGGTTTCTTTCCGGGTTCTCGAAAATTTTTAACAGAAAGCGATACCGTTTCGGAAACCAGAAACTCGGCGCTTTACGGGCAAGTGAGAACCACCGAGGTAAGAGGAAGAAATACGTCAAAAACGGGGGTCAAAGTCGAAAAAATCGTAGTTTTTCGGGCCGCTCGATATTCAATTTCTATCTAATCCAAAGATAAAGGAGCTACAAACCTAACGATTTTTGCGTGAGAAAGCGCAGACATTGAACATCTAGATAGCGTCTTTCTTTATTTCTTTATTCCTTTTCGTTCAAAAGTTTCGATTTTTTAAAATTCCTCGACTATATGCTACTTTTCGATATATTCGTATGACAAAGTCTCCATGTTTCCGGCTTTGTCCTGGCCTATTACTACTATACAGGGTGTTTCAGTTTATTGTTGCATAACTTTAAGATTCGATAGAACTTTTAAAATTAATGCATAAAGTCTATATAAACATGGATCGAAAAATGCGTGGCTTCCGAAATACAGGGTGTTTAAATTTACTTTCTAAAATAGTTTTTTTTTTAAATATTTCGAACACTATTTGATGTATAACAGTGAAAATTGGTATACAAGGGTTTTTTGGTATGATAAAACGAACCATGGGCATAGTTTTACTGTAGCCGCTAGAGGGCGCTCTCTACTGTACCTGTAGTGTATTAAAATGACTGAAAATTTTTTCTTAGTGCAACTTTTTGCTTTTTGAATAAAAAAACTGATTCTTCGCACTTTTCAACATAAAAAAGCTTTCTTATGTTGAAAAGTGCGAAGAATCAGTTTTTTTATTCAAAAAGCAAAAAATTGCTCTAAGAAAAATTTGTCGGTCATTCTAATACACTACAGGTACAGTAGAGAGCGCCCTCTAGCGGCTACAGTAACACTATGCCCATGGTTTGTTTTGTCGTACCAAAAAACCCTTGTATACCAATTTTCACTGTTATACATCAAATATTTAAAAAAAACTATTTTAGAAAGTAAATTTAAACACCCTGTATTTCGGCAGCCACGCATTTTTCGACCCATGTTTATATAGGCTTTATGCATTAATTTTAAAAGTTCTATCGAATCTTAAAGTTATGCAACAATAAACTGAAACACCCTGTATATATGCAAGATAAAAATTATATAGCGATTGAAAAATAAATATTTTGAGCGTAGGAAACGAGCCTGACTGTTAGAATTCTCGTCAGATTTCGAAAAAGTAGACTTTTAGGGCCTCAAAGGTACTGATGACAAGTCACTTTTCAGCGTACTTTGTCGTCTTCGATACAGAACTTCGTTACGAATCGAGATAGCTACGATTTTTTTCCCAAAACGTAAGTCTCCTGATTAACCCGATATACAACATGTTAACCGATCGCATTTTTTAAACTCGGCAGATTACAAAATTCCAAGTTATGCAGTTATATTTTGAGTCTGACTGCTGCTACCTTCTCTAATCTGGTTTTTGAAAAGATTTGCGATCCCTGTTAGGCGGGGTATTGTAGGTATGATAATATTGCAAAAACAAGCGCGTGCTAGCGGAACGTCCAAAACGTGCCATTTTCGGCTTTATGACGATCGCTTCATCCAATTTGAATATCAATGTTTGACCGCGAATATTTCGAAAACTATCTACGTCAAAGTATGTTCTATTAGAAGTATTCAGAATTTCTTGCATAATACAGGGTGTAAACATTAAGATAGTCATTATTTAAATGGGTGATAGAGGGGGTTATAAGAAGTAAAAAATGTCTTATAATATGGGGGTCAAAACGGCATTTTTTTAGAGAAAAGCGACTTTAAAGTAAAATAAAATCTGATAACACCGCAATGCCAGACGCTAATTACGACAGAACGCAGTGTACATAAAGATGGAGTTTGTTATTTTTGGCTCTTAGGTATTATTTCATTATTTGATAATGTACTCGTAAAATGAAAACAGTTAAAAAAACGGACTTGCCTCTAGCTGTCTCAGCGCTTCACCTGGTGTGTGAAAGTTTATTGAACGTATTAAAAAAATCCACTTATAAATAGGGAACACAATTTTGATACATACATTGTTTTTCTTTTTAAAACCCACACTGCACTTTTTTTGTATTTAAAGAAGGTGTTCAAAATGTCGTCCTCCACTTTCCACACAAGCTTCATTACAACGAACAAAGTTTGTTCTTACTCTAGGTCCTCGGAGTTGTCCATTTATTCTTTCAGCCGCATTAAAATTTTTTTCGCGAAGTTGTGCTTCAGTTGTTATTGGACCAGCCCCATAAACCATCCCTTTAAGTTCCCCCAATACCAGAAATCCATCGGACTGAGGTCAGGAGGCCTTGCTGGCCATTTTCGAGGATCAGGAGCATTTCGACCGATCCAGGATTTGGATAGTGTTCATTCAAATACTGAATGACGCCTCTAAAAGTGTGTGGTGGTGCCCCGTCATGAAGAAACCACAAATTCTGTCTCCGTTGCAATGGCATGTTGTCTAAGGTCTGTTCCAAAAGTTCTGGTAGGTTATTGGCTAGAAAGCTAAGGTATCCTTCTCCTGACAACTTTGGCGGTAACTCGAAAGGGCCAATTACCTGATCGTCAAGAACACCCGCCCAAATATTTATTTTAAAACGTTGTTGGAAATGACCTTCACGAATGGTATGGTGATTTTCTTGGGCCCACGTGTGAGTATTATGGATATTTAATATCCCGTCTCGCGTAAAAGTACCTACATTCGTCCGTCGCTAGAATGCTTTTAATAAAATCGAGATTTTCAATGTATTTGTGCAAAAACCACTGACAGAATGTTAGTCTGCGAGGATAGTCTTCTGGTAACAAGGCCTGCACTGGTTGTACATGGTAGGGCTAAAGCAAATTTTCCCGTAGGATTCTATGGACTAAATTTGTTCCTACTGCTCTACATATAAATAAACACGACGACGTACGCGAACAAAAACGAAACAACACGCCCGATGCTCTGCGCGAGAAAATGATAAAGTAATTTATCTATGCAAAACGATAACTAACCACTGTTACCGTTTGCGATCGATTGCCGGTTCGATAAGAATGATGAAAGACCGACGCGCTGTTGTCATGTGTGTTTTAAATATTTAACTCTTTGACTTGTTTTGACCCCTACTATTACCCATTTAAATAATGACTACCATTACACCCTGTATTATTAAAATCTTGTATACATTTTCGTCACCGTCACAATTTTACCTTACCTGCTGAGCTTTATTTATATTTTTCAGATTCAAAGGTACTTCCTGATGAAACTGAAATGCCCTGAATTGTTTGATTGCCCTTTGCCTTCCGAGTGTTTAGATATTTTCGAACTACAAGCACAAAACATGCTTCCACGAAGAGATAAGTTTGGAAGAAGGGTTTATATTATTAAAATAGGTATGTCGCAAATATTTATCCCATAGGTACACGAAGCGAGGAGTCATTAGTGATAAGTGAAATAATACAAATACGAAACGTTTGAATTTGAAGAAAAAACGTAACCTTCGTTTTTCGCATAAAAATAATAATCAAATTCAAGCGGATAACCAAATGGAAATGGTATTTACCATTTTGGGTTGGTATTTACCAATCCGTTCAAGCGAGTGTAGTTATCAGTTTGGTTATAAGATCCGTGACGTCACGAATCAGCTGTTATATGTCATAGTTATCACCGCAAAATTGTGGTATTTACCCAACTCAAGAGTAGTTTTATATTTCTGGTTATTATTTGAAATGTGACAAGTTAGACATTTGCCGGGTATTGGATATTGTTATTGTACTTCAGCTTCATTTTTGAGAAAAATGATACAGGCTGACTTCAGTTTTACCATTAAGTGGAGCACCTTATTAGTTATACTCATTACGGTTGTTGGGGACACTTTAAATGTAGTTCCTATGCTTAACAAAGTATCATTTGTAGCCATATACTACAAGGATATTAAAATATGGCCATATAAACTCACTAGATGATATCCACCTGTATACGGTTTTGCTAATTTCTTTTTTCATCATTTCTGCTGAATCAATAAATGTTTTCTTTGACATGCGGAAAAATTTAGAGAATTGAAAGTTATCGTAGCTACAAAGCCATGGTTCCATCATTAAAAAAAAATCTGAAAAAACATTTCTCCCATGAATATTAAGAAAGGTTTCTTATTTAAACTTTCCATATACAGTTGTAGACGAAAAAGCACCGATTATTAAGTGATAATAAAAATAATCAGAGATTATATACGCGCTTTTCTAAAATAAACAACTTGCAACAAAACCGCGGTTAAAACCAACGCGTTCAAGCGATTCGTGTAACTGACGTCATCAACCCGTGCGTCATCTTGAACCATATTATAACCGCGGCACATAACACAGAAATTTTGGTTATTCGCTTGGATTTGATTTTAAATATTTATCTTTCGGAATTGTTTGTGATTCATATCGGCAAGGTAAACACGTGTATCTTGCTATTAAATGATCTTTGAACGAATCCTGTATATTGCACAATATGCTAGTAGTGATGGCCGAAAAACAGGTGTTTTGGGATAAGCAATTAGAAATTCTCAAAAAACTACTTGGCCAATATACTTCAAGTTGTTGTTTGTCGTATTACCAAAAAGTGCCAAAACCTTCATTTTGCTTCGTTTTTCGACCATAACATTTTTGCTATTAGTCGAATCTTTTTACGTGTGGTCTCATTCTGCAGGCCTCATAAATACCTAAAAATCTTATATGAACAGTTTTTTCGTTCCTGTCACCACTTTAGATTGAACAACAAAAAAAAAACGTTTGTTGTCAAATAAAAAGTTTTCCCACAAAAATTGGTGTACCCCTTTTCTGCGTCCATGTTTTAAATACCCCCTTGGACAACTTTCACCAATAAAACGAGACTACAATTATTTCGGGTAAATTTGCTATTATGATTAGACTATTCATTTTAGAGCCAATATGGTGCAGAAAACCAATTAGCATTCCGCATAACATTAAGCCAGCATTTTGGTATTCAGGCAACAACAATAGAGAGCTTTTGCGGCTGAACAATTCTTATACGAAAAACTTATATTACCACTTTGCTAGTTGGGTAGGGTTTAGATCTACTAGATCCTGATATCCAGTATTGATTGGATGTTATTATTATGAAATTTGAAGTGAAAAATACGTTAAAGAAATTGCAATGGTATAGACATTGAGAACAACATTGCAATTGTTCTTTTGTATTGATTTATGATTATGTTGATTTATCTTTTTTTGATTGGTTCTTGTCTAATGAGCTTATCATAAATCTGGAAAAGTCATTATTTATGAATTTCGTGACCAGAGAAAGCAATCGTGCTGTCTTGTTTGCTCAAAATTAATGGAAAGTCTATAAGGTCTATCGAACAGATTAGTGACACGAACTACCTTGGAGTTCTTAGCAATGATCATTTGAATTGGAAAATTCATATAAATACTTTCTGTGATTTTGTCTTTTTACTATGCACTTGTTTTTTTTTAGCATAAAATAAGGTATTTTTGGGGTTCCTCTCATCTTGCAGAGCTTTATATTGAAAAAAAGGAAATATCATATCCATTCCTATGAGGGAATAATGGAAACAGTGGTTCATAGACCTGCATGTTTTAACTTTGCCATCCATCTAGATGATTATGGAACAAGAGATACTCATCATTTTGTTGATCCTAAACATAATTTAGCTTATATGAACAAAGTGCCAACTATATGGTCATAAAATTGTACAGGGTGGCGCATCGAAAACGAAACAGACGCATTTACTGGCAGCTCAGTTCTTTTTTTGAAAAACGCTTAGACCCGTCGATTTTGTTTTCGAGGGGACACAAGTTTGGCAAAAAATCACGTTAACACATGCAGCCCCCTGGGCGGGGGTGACACCATCCCTAAAATCTTAAATGGAAAGGGGGATCGACTGATACCTTATTTTAAAGGTCTTTCAATTCCCTTTATAATGATATACAATTAATGTACTTCAGTTCAGTAGTTAGGAAGATTTATTGATTTAAAGCTTAAAGTAGAATTTAATAGGTACATCAGTTTAGTTTGTACTACTTTCAGCAGAAATTTGACCAAAAGAATTTACTTAATAAGTAAATGCTTTTCTTCACTACGCCCATGGTTTGTTTATCATTTTGTTGTTGAAAATAGCTATTGGAGCGTTTTTTTGTGGCTAAAAAGTTATTTCTTGAAGAAAGATAAGCAAATATCTCGTACTTATTTTAAATCGGAATTTAGTACATAGTATGCGATTGATTTGTCAAACTTCGTTGCTAAAATAACTTGTAACGCTTTATTATATAAATTAACCATGGTATATTCCACAGCAGAAAGAGGTGATATTATCGAAATATTTTTCGGAAATGATCAGTGCGCTAATAGAACAGCAGAAATATTTAATGAGCGACATGAGACAGTAACGTGCATCAAAATATGTTCCAGAACTTGTAGCTAAATTTCGGGAAACTGGGTCAGTCGCCAATAAAAAACGCAACATTGAAAATCCCATAAGGAACGAAGCAATAGAAGTGGGGGTTTTAGGGCAAGTTTATGTAGATCCTACGTTAAGTACCCGCAAATTGGAGACTGTGTGCGGTGTTAGTCCACGTACTGTCCAACGGATTGTAAAGGCCCATACTTTTCATCCGTACAAAGTTCACCTGGTATAAAAACTTAATAAAGACGATTTTGATCGGCGATTACTATTTTGTGCAGATATGAGTGAACGAATTATAAACGATGAACATTTTCTATTAAACACTTGCTTTTCCGACTAATGTTCCTTTTTCTTAAATGGCGTAGTAAATCGTCATTACTGCCGATATTGGTCCGATTCTAATCCCAGAATTTATCATGAGGTTCATACACAGCAGCCACAAAAATTAAATGTTTGGGCTGGTAATTTTGGCGATCATTTAGTTGGTCCTTTTTTCTTACCTGGAAATTTGACCGGTGAAATGTATATGGAATTACTGGAAGACGCCATAGATCCTGCATTAACAGCCATAATTGAAAATCAGAATGATCGGCGGTACATTGCGAATAGGTTGATGTTCCAACAGATGGTGCCCCACCACATTACGCATTACGTGTTCGACAATATTTAAATCAGACGTTTCCAGATCGATGGATTGGTAGAAGAGGTGCCATTGAATGGCCCCCAAAATCGCCAGATTTATCACCTTTGGATTTCTTTATGTCGGGTCATTTAAAAAGCAAAATCTATGCTACTCAGCCAACATCATTAGAAGACCTGCGACAAAGGATTGTGAATGAGTGCCTTCAAATTACTCCTCAAATACTGCAAAATGTGCGGCAAAGTTTTGAGCAAAATCTTTATTATTGCATGGAGAGTCATGGTGGCCATTTTCAACTTTTACTTGCCTAACGGGTCAGTTCATTCTTCATTTTTAAATTACTTTGCTGCCAAATGTATTGATCTCCACTAATGATGAACTGAAGCTCATGTATTCTACATCATTATAAAGGGAATTGAAATACCTTTAAAATAACGTATCACTCGACCCCCCTTGCCATTTAAGTTTTTAGGGTTGGTGTCACCCCCGCCCAACTTGTGTCCCCCTCGAAAACAAAATCGACGGGTCTGAGCGTTTTTACCAAAAAAAAACTGAGCTGCCAGTAAATGAGTCTGTTTCGTTTTCGATGCGCCACCCTGTATAATAAATCAAACAAAATCACTGGAGATACTGGCAAGTTCATAAACAAAGCTGTGCATTTTTTTGTAACAATGTGTTTGTTTTTTATAACGTTCTTAATAAAGAGTTGTTTGACGTATTGTTGTGATGATTTAAATATTTGTATGTTGTTGACCTTTCCCATGCTCCATCTAGTTCTCTTAGAACAATACCTATTTATTTATTGTGCTTCTTGCATTTTCAGATAACTTCGACGCAGCGAAAACAACAATAGATGAGGTTTTCCGGCTAAACATTTTGGCCATGGAGCAAATAGTTCGCGAGCCAGAGACGCAGGTATCTGGAGTGTCGATTCTCCTGGACATGGCAGGTCTCAGCTTACAGCACAGCAAGTTTTTCACGCCTTATTACGCACGTAGAACAGTTGAGCTGGTGCAGGAGACTTTCCCGCTTAGATTCAAGAGTTTTCATGTGGTCAACGAGCCTTTCTACTTTGACGCGATTATTGCGATACTCAAGCCGTTCCTCAAGGAAAAGATCAGGAAACGAGTGAGTAATGCATAAATACAGGGTGTTCCGGAAGTTGCGACTGTCCTTTTCTGGACTACGTACGAGTTGTCGAAATACTGCCATCCACTATTAATACCGACCGTATACTGATAATGACAAGTAGAGACTGACCTTAAAATTGTTTCAGAATTATTGTTGAGTCGAGTTGAGTTATTGAATAGTTATTGGTGAATTGGTGTTGGGTGCAATACCGTGCACGAATGACAAAATTTCTAACCGAAAAATATTGTGATATAATAAGCTTTTATCTTGTTTAAAAGTATACCAAATTTAATTCCAATAATCTTATTAATGATAAAGTTTTGCTATTGGATTTTACGGCCATCATTTTTATCAGTAAAACTTCAATCAGCAAACAGAACAAAACAATGCTGGGAAAATGACAAAAGAAACTACTTTCCGTACTCTTTAATCTGCAAAAACTGCTATAAAAAGTAAGGTTGTTCGCACAAAAAAGAAGAAAACGTGCCACGATTTTAAGCATCCTGAAATAGTGGCAGGAAGTAACTTTATTAATTCCAAGTTTTTTTTTCTTTGCTGTGTCTGTTCAGATGTCAAATACGGCTAGGGATTATTATACTATAACTATCTAAAACTGTAATGACTCATCGATGTTCACGTGAACATCACTTAACTACCAGTATTCGGCTGTTCATAGGCGGGGTATGAATGTTTAACATGGGTGAACTAGATTTGTCACATGCTTAATAAAGAGTGGTTTGAAACATATTGTAAGTCAAAAATTTGGGAATTACCTTTATTCATCGTCGCTTCTACTTACATCTGACAGTAATAAGCTGTCGCTATCGCTTTCCTCGTTGAAATTGACTATAACTGGCTCTATGATGGTGTCGATGTGGTGGTCAAGCTGCCACATTTTTGTTTCTTCCTTCACAACATGACGGATAGGATTCTGCCAAGCTTCGGGCGTTACTAGCTGTATGGAAGTCTCAAGTAAAACCTTAACGTCTGGTAATTTGAAGGTTGTGTTATGGCGCGCAATATAACCCTTCACTTGAGCCCAGATGAGCTCTATTGGGTTCAGTTCACAGTGGTAGGGCGGTAACCGCAGCACAGTGACACCACATTGACGGGCCATCTCATCAGTCACGTAACTAATGTTCGCAGGTTTGTGCTGTCTAATTTTTTCATACAATTCCGCTTTCACACATGAATCGTCAAACGGGATTCCTTTTTCGCGCAACCATTGCTGCATGTCACTTTTTCGAGATCCCATAGTCGGTACACGTTCGGCTCGATGACTATGGTAGGAAGCATCATCCATGACGATCACAGAGTTGGGCTCAACTCGCTGAAGCACCCCTTGAAACCAGCTCTCGAAGCAGCTGGCATTCATTTCGTCATGGTAATCACCTCCTTTCTTAGAGACGAAAATCAAGTCACACTCTTCTAAAAAGCCACTATCGCTACAAATATGAGTTACAATCAATCTTTGACCTTTCCCTGACGGTCCACGAAGACCTGTTGACAAACCTTCAATGCTTGCTTGTCGGTTACTCACTACGTTTTTGTCTATCCAGGTTTTTTTAACTGTGTGACCTGCATTTACCCATGTCTCGTCCAAATAATAGATTTGTCTGCTTTGTCGCCTATATTCAATCATTTCGCGTAGGTATTTTCGACGCCAGGCGACTATTTCAGGTCTCTCTATCAATACTGACTTCCGATTACGCGTTTCGTAACGAAAATTAATTTCGTGCAGGGATTTCCTCATTACCTCGACGCTCATTTGGGGTATAATTTCATTTTCCTTGATCGCTGCATGTACAGCTTTGAGGCTTGGTATCTCATTCCTAAAGAAGAATGAATGTACGGTTCGCCTTAACGCCATTTTGCTATCGTCATCCAATTTAACGGCCTTTCGTCCCTTCAAATTAAACTTTGGATCAGTAGTCGCTCCAGTTTTCTTCTTTTCATGCACCACCCTGCGAATGGTCCACTCTGGCACGCCTGTCACACTTTCACAACGCGCGAGTGCATCTCCCTGCGACATAGTTCTGTTCAGATAATTGAACACGTTGAGCACGATTTCTTTCGCGTCCCTCTTCAGTGCTTTACGAAGCCGTCTACTTGTTCCCTGGCTTTCAGTACTTCCACTCGTGCCATCTGTACTCTTCATGGTTAAGTATAACCAAAACAGTAACCACAGAAACCACAACAATAACAATCACACAACAATTCTTATAAAATCGCACAATATGCGATCGCTCAACGAAACACGTTCCAATGCGTTGCCGACGCCTATGAGTCTGCCGGTCGAGGCGCGTCTTTGATTGCATTGGTTCTACCTGCGGAGAACAACCAGCCGTTATTTCCATCTCTGTCTGTGCTGTTGACCACCGCAAAGCCACAGAAACGACATATGTCGTACGCTATACGGCTGTACTGGAAGGAAGCCGGGATCGAGCTCTGATCACGTGTTGATCACGCGTATGAGTCATTACAGTTTTAAATAGTTGTAGTATAGTGCGTGTCTTTATTGGACGTTCAATCACTGTATATTGTCGGATAAAACAGCAGAGAAAAGTAAGCAAAATGAAGAAAAGCACTTACTGTTGATTTGATAAGCTATTTCAGGCATCAAATACGAGGGATGTCTTTTAAGTTTTGCATATGGAAATAAAACAACACGGTAGGTATTTTTAAATGACTAGTAGATGGGGTTTGTATGTTCTGTGACGTCCTTGAGCGCCGACCTTCGGTGCCAAACGACCTTGAGAGTTGACCTTCGGTGCCAACTTTGAAATGTGACCTTGAAGCGTGACATTGAGTTTGCGAGTGACCTTGAAGCGTGACCTTGATTTTTCTAGTGACCTTGAAACGCGAACTTTAAATGTGACATTGAAATGTGACCCTGAAGCTGACCTTGAGTTTCCGATTGACCTTGAACATATATGACCTCGAGCACTCTCAACCTTGCGTGGGTGTGACCTTGTAGGAGTGAACGAAACAACCAAATTAATAAAAATGGACAGTGAGTGACAGTTGACACTTCAAGGTCACTCGGAAACTCAAAGTCACAATTCAAGGCCACACTCCAAGGTCACATTTCAAGGTCACACTTCAAGGTCACTAGAAAACTCAAGGTCACACTTCAAGGTTGGCATCGAAGGTCAACTCTCAAGGTCGTTTGGCGCCGAAGGTCGGCGCTCAAGTGCGTCCCAGAACATACAAACCCTATCCACTATGACTTTATTGATTTTCGAAGTATTCTCCACGAAGATTAATACACATCTGCATGCGCTCGAACCAATTTTCGAAGCACTTATTCCACTCGTTTGCTGGCAGATCCAAAACGGCATTTTTGAATACGTCAACTGTTTCTTCTAGCGACTGGAACCTTTGACCATGCAGTCTGTTTTTAATTTTCGGCAAAGTAAATAAATCGTTAGGACTTAGATCGGGACTATATGGAGGATGGTCCAATAATTCCACGTTTTCTTCCGTTAAATATTTCCCTGTTTTTTGGGCTGTGTGCGAGCTTGCATTGTTTTGGTGGAGGATGATTCTTCTTTTGGGGTTGATTTTTCGAAGCTCGATGATGACTTTTGGCAAACAAATGGTGGTATACCAAACCGCAGTAACAGTTCTTTGCTCATTAAGAGGAATTGTTGCAATATGACCCGCTTTTGACACAAATGTCGCGACCATCTTTTTCGAAACACTTCGAGGACGGATGACTTTTGTTGGCTTTTCTTCACCACAGGCAACTGTCGTTTATTTTCTGGTTCATAACAGTAAATCCACGATTCATCACCACTAACAATGCTGTACACATTTGTTGAGTGTCCGGAATTGAAGCGGTCAAGCGTTTTTTGACACCAATTAACCCTGACTGCTTTCTGCTCTTCAGTCAACAGGTGGGGTATCCAACGAGAAACTCATTTTCTTACTCCTAATTCTTCATGTAAAATTTTTTGAATTGAGGTCTTTGAGATCTTCAAGGACGCCTCAATCTCGCGATATGTCACATGTCTATCTTCAATGATGAGTTTGCGCACAGCATCGACGTTTTCCTGGATGACTGCCGTGTTTGGTGCACCCACCCTGGAATCGTGGCAAAGACTCACCCGTCCACGTTTGAATTCTCCATACTAACGGGAAATTGTCGACTGATGTGGCGCTTCGTTGCTGAAAACAGACCGTAACTCAGCAAGGCATTCTTGTTGCGATAATTGTCTCTGAAAGTTGTAATAAATTATGGCGCGAAAATGTTCTCGGTTGAGTTCCATTTTTCTAATGACTTGGAGACACTTAAAAATTCACTGTAGTGAGAACACTGTACGTATTGCTGTGAAACTTTGAATTTAAGCTTACTAAAGAGTGAGGTTAAGATTCAGAACTGGCGGCCTACTATGTTTCGATATGCAAAACTTAAAAGACATCCCTCGTATTGTTCGAAGTTGTGACTATTCTATTTGAAAACACAAAGGATAAGGGTGCATAACCGGAGTTTTCGGCCTTGAAGTTAACTAAAATTCCAATATTTTAGAATATGTGTATTTCAAACTTTCATCATTTTTTTGTCACCATCACGTCACAACAGTAAGGAGAGACGTAAAAATCTGTATACTCAGTAACTGTTATCTGGGAAATATTATGCGCATGGTTTTATCCGCAAACTCATTGTCGATTTTCATGGCAAGTACCAAAATCTCCACTGTCAGAGTGAAATCGGCAACAGCGCGGCCTGCCATCGCCCCACCCAACCTGTGACCATCAAGATATACAGATGTATTATTTTGCACTAGATGTTACTCGCGACTTCGTTTTCTTGAAACTGTTACTAAAATAAAAAGCGGTTGCTAAGACATTTTCAAAGGTCTAAGTCTGAAACACTCTTTTAAGTGTTAGACTTCATCTGAGATTTTTCAAATCAGATCGCTAGTTTCCAACTGTGCTACGTACTTACAATAATGTAACATGTTTATTTTTCAGATCGTAATGCACGGTACTGATATGACCTCCCTTCACGCTTTTATACCAAGTGACATCTTACCTGCTGAGTATGGGGGTACTGCAGGCAACTTTAACAACCGAGAATGGTACATGCAACTCCTTGTAGATGAGCAGTACTTCAGAGATTTAAAAAGCTATGGATATAAAAATGAGGATCTTACGAAAGAATAATATTTTTAACCTACAACCCATGATTGCCTGGAGCCAAAATTTAATTTTTTTTTAGCCTGACATGAGTAAAAACCCATACATGGTGTCTCATTTTAACCCTTCCACTTAAACATTTTGGAAACTGCGTATTTTAGAGAAAAGGTGACCTTGCCTACAAATTTCAAGGAAATTTCAAGGTCAAACGAATATTTTTTGAATTTTTCACATTCAAATTGAAAAGGGAAGCAAATTTTGTGTCCGAACATCATCTTGACCATGACCTTGGCCCTTCAAGGACATGCAAGGTCAAATCAATGCACAGTTGTGGGGTTTGTGAGATCACCCTAAGGTGACCTTGACTTTGTCATTGAAAAAAAAACGGAAATTTCACATCCAAATGTGACCTTTAGTTCGAAGTCAAGGTCGTGTCAAGCTTGAATGCTATTTGAGGTCAAGGTCACACTCAAACCTGAAATTTTGTCGTTTTTCCATTTCCAGTACAAAGACGAGAGGTTTCCTTTGGCAATTTTGAACGCCAAGGTCATGATCAAGGTCACCTTTGGGTGATCCCAACAAACCTCACAACAGTGCTATCGAACATTTTTGCTAGAGAAATTGTTTTGAAGGTCTTGATTTGACCTTGAAATACCTTGAAAGCAAAAGTCAAAATCATGGCTAAGGTGATTTTTGGACGTAAAATTCACTCAGTTTTTCAATTTCTATGTGAAAAGAAATTCCATTTGAAAATAATCACTTGAAATTGAAACGGCCTTGAAGGTCGTAACCAACGTCATTTTCAAGGTCACCATCATTTTGCCTCATCGTAACGCTACAACTTTTGTTTAAAAGTTTTTTTCTAGAATTTGCAGTTTTGACATAGGTGGGGAGGTTAAGATGGGACACCGTGTATAGCAAAAACAGGGAGCAAATTCGAATTCTAACCTTTATTGTTTCCCAATGCCTTTAAATAACTCTTTAAAAACCCAATTGTAACATTATTCATCGGAAGTGTATTAAAAATCAAAAATTTCCTTGAAAACAATAATAGATATACGCCAAAAAAACCTTTCAGCTTGAAAAATGACAGAAGCACTGGTCAAAAAGTTGAAAATAACCAATATGCTGGTTAGAATGAGTCCGTACATCCGTACAAGTCGTTAGAACGGTTCAACTTGACGTTATAAGGTTAGAAATGTATAATTCCCCTAGTCGTCGTAGTAATGACGTTTCAAATACGTCACTGATATCCACGCGGAACAAATATAGTATAAAACGACGTTACTTCTACGTACCTATACTAGTGTGCTTGTGTATACCAAAACAGTAAAATCGTCATTATTTTAACATATTGTAAGTTCTATATATTATGTTGTTACGTTTATTGTAATAAGTATTATTGTGCTTCAGAGTTTATAATGTACGATCCTATATTGTCAAGCTGGTTAATGTTTTATATGCTGTTGTTGAGAAATTAAATATACTCATTTAATAAACTTACGCATTTTACTCATCTCAAATAATTTCAAGCCCATTTCTATTGAAAATATTATGAATTTTCGAAACGATCAGTGGATTCGCTCATCAACAATAGTTATTTTAAACCGAAACAGGCAGAAGCCTACGAAATGGGGCACCGCGGCAGCCACAAGGAGCTTGAAGACACTTTGTTAATCACATGAATAAAAACCCATACACGGTGTCTCATTTTAACCTTCCGACCTAAACATTTTGGAAACTGCGTATTTTGGAGAAAAGTAATCAAAAGCTTTACAGCCTCGAGAGAGCAAAATAATGGTGATCTTCCCTACAAATTTCAAGGTAATTTTAAGGTGAAACGAATATTTTACGAATTTTTCACGTTCAAATTGAAACGAGGAGCAAATTTTGCGTTTGAACATCATCTTGACTATGACCTTGGCCCTACAAAGACATCCCAGGTCAAATAAAGCTAATTTAATAATTTGCTTGAGCAAAAGGGTTCGATAGCACAGTTTTGGGGTTTGTGGGATCACCCAAAGATGACCTTGACTTTGACCTTGAAAAAAAACAGGAAATTTCACATCTGAATGTTACCTTGAGTTCTAAGTCAAGGTTGTGTTAAGCTTGAATGCTTTTGAGGTCAAGGTTACACTCATACCTGAAATTTTCTCGTTTTTCCATTTCCTCTTCAAAGAAGAGGGGTTTCCTTTGGCAATTTTGGGTGATCCCAACAAACCTCACAACAGTGCTGTCGAACATTTTTCCTAGAGAAAATTGATTCGAATGTCTTGATTTGATCTTGAAATACCTTGAAAGAAAAAGTCAAGATCATGGCTAAGGTGATTTTTGGACGTAAAATTTGCTCAATTTTTCAATTCCTATGTGCCTTATCAGTTGGACATTCCGGTTTTTATACTGCTTTTTTTAATTCACTAACGCTCTAAAAATGAATATTTCAGCCGCAGTAAATAATCAACGTTGGCGGATTTTGGTTCTTGACATCCTTTACGATCGGTTACGATGCCTAGAGTACGGAGACCTGTACGATTTCGTCAACTTAGTGAGTTTGATACGGGCCGTATAGTGGGACTTCGGGAAGCTGGACTTTCTTTTCGGGCAATTGCAGTTAGAGTGCAAAGAAGTGTAGACACTGTGGTTAGGTGTTGTCAGGCATGGCTTCGAGAAGGCCGTACGCAAAGAGCAAGGGGCACTGGACGCCGCCGTAGAACAACAGACCATGAAGATCGCCGCCTAAGATTATTGGCCTTAAGGGACCGTTTCTCCACTACCAGGTTCATTGCAAATGAATGGTTTGCAGAACACGGAAGACCTATTGGCATGCGAAGTGTTTACCGACGAATGAGAAGTTTTGGCTTGTTTTCATACCGGCCACACTGGGTCTTCCCTTTAACTCGAGAACACCGACGTAATCGCCTTGAGTGGTGCAGACAACGGTCACTCTGGGATCAGGAATGGAACAGTATTGTCTTTAGTGACGAGTCTCGATTTTATTTAGGCATGCACGATGGTCGTGCCAGGGCTAGAAGGCGACGTGGTGAAAGGAGGAATCCACAGTTTTTTTGTTGAAAGACATGTTCATCACACTGTTGGAGTTATGGTTTGGGGTGCTATAGCTTATGGTTCCAGGTCACCTTTAATCTTCATCAGAGGTAACATGAACGCGCAGCGTTATATCCACGAAGTTCTAGAACCCCATCTTTTACCCTATCTTGACACCCTGGCAGATCCAACTTTCCAACAAGATAATGCCCGACCACATGTTGCAAGAGTCACAATAGAGTTCTTTCAACATAATGATGTCACATGGTTACCATGGACACCAAGATCTCCCGACTTATCCCCAATTGAGCACGTGTGGGATATGATGGGTAGGAGATTGCTCAATTTGCAACGTCCTCCTCAGACTCTAGAAGCACTTCGAGAGGAGTTGGTGGTTGCCTGGAATGAGATACCACAGGAGAACATTGACCACCTGATCAGAAGCATGCCTAGGCGCGTTGGAGAATGCGTAGCACATCAGGGTGCATCCACACATTATTAAAGGTCAAAGGGCTTTAAAGCAGTGCAATCATTTTGAAATTTTTATCATTTACTTATTATGCTTCATTAAGTACTTATACAAAATTTTATTAAATTAAAACCATTTAAACTGGGTGTTCGGATTTATATGTCACTTAGTATATAGGGTGACTTTGAAGTTGAGTCATTAATTTTCAGATAATGATTGTAGAAGGAAGATAAACCAAAATATGTGTGTAAAAATAAAAAAAAATTAAAAAAATGTTTACCTTCTTTCATAAAGTATCCTCCCGACAAGTATTTCAGTGCGGACCTGTATTTGATCGTGAGGTCCCCTGTGAGGTCTTAAGTCACCTGATTCACGAGCCCGTTGTACTACATTAACAAAGGCACGAGGGGTTGGTTGCACTCGATTGGGAAACCGATCCGCATAAACATGTGCCATTTTTTATTTCATTTGAGCCACGCAACAGACACTATTCACACGCGACTGACACTGACTGTATGTATAACTGAACTGAATAAAATAATTGTAAAAACATCGTTCCAAATTCTTTCGCTTTTTTGTTTCTGATGCGATGAACCGATAAGGCGGATTATATCCGTTGTTGCCAAACACGAGCACATGATATTATTGAGACAGGGCGGTACTCAAACTTCCAAAGGGCTATAACTTTGTTACTTTAATTTTACCAGAAAAATGGTAAAGGAAAAAAACATTTCTTTTGATCAGATCTACTCACTGTTAAAATAAATGACTCAACTTCGATGTCACCCTGTATATGCCAAAAATTATTAAAATCAGATAAAAATGCGTAGATGTAAACTTTCTTTTGCCACTCGGTATACACAGTATTTAATTCCTGCTCCCTGCCTTTTCATACCCATCTCACTTCAAGAGACTTCAATAGTAGTTAGGCAATTAAGAAAACTTAAGGTATATCTGGTGTGAAGAATTCTGCTAAAATATTTTCTAAATGAGGGCCGTTGCGGTTATACCGGGCCGTTGCGGTTTTACCGGAAGTGGATGCCATCTTGCTTATTTTAAACAATACTACATTACGAAATTTTTGAAATCTAGTATCGTCTGCAAAACATATGATTGTCCCTTCAGATTTTAAGCTCAGTAGGCTATTAATGTAAAGTGTAAATAATAAGGGGCCTAACACTGTCCCTTGTGGGACACCGTACGTTATCAATTTGTTTGTGCTTAAGCAATAATTTATTTGTACGCACCGTGATCTGTTGGAAAGGTAACTTTTCATGAGGTTATAAGCCTTGCTTTTGCTAGATCTAAAAACACACACACGGTATATTCACTTTGGTCCAGTAATTTGTATAATTTTGATGTCGAAAAAGAAATTGCGCCTTGGGTAGACTTGTTTTTCTATAAACTGAGAAATAACATATCCGTGTCAAACCAGGAACATGACGTTGTTAGGCACCATCAATTTCCATACGCTTCACATGCAATATTGTAGATGCTTCAATTCTCCGCCTCCTAAAAAGAAGAACAAAGGTAGCCATATATCTCTTTCGCTGCGGTGTTATTTCCTAAATATATCTGCCTTCTATGTGATTGATCTGATTCGCTGTAATACGTTTCTCTTGTTCCCCGATCCTTTTTCACTTTCTAGTAAACGAAAACATAAATTTCCACTAAAATAGAGCCCGTCCGGGTTTATTTTGATACAATAAGTCGCACGCTCGTACATTGTTGCCAGAATGAGAAAATACTTAATTCATACTTATACTCATGATGATAGTCCAATTTAATTGGCGAGCAAATTATTTTTAGAAATTTGTGTATCTTAGGCCCGTATCGTCAGTCGTCCCTACAATTGTAGGGCGCCTTTATGGCCTCCTTGATTGTCATAGTTTTTTATTTTTTATGTCAGTGCTCTATTTTGAGGTTATGTCACAAACATCTATTTGCATCAAATTGTGATTGCTTTTGAGTTATATCACGTTTTATCAGCCTGAAATTTCCTACAATTTAAAAGGAAAACATATCTTCACAATAGGAGAGCGCTGACGCTGACACGGGACAACTGTAATCTAGAAATTTTTCAAGGAGAGAAAGGAGTATGACAATCAAGGAGGCCATAAACGCGCCCTACAATTGTAGGGACGACTGACGATACGGGCCTTAGACGCGAAGGCGAAACGTGAGTTATGATTAAAAATGCAGCATGCTTGAACAGTAGCACACTGGTTTATCTATGCGAAAATCTGACAAAAACAAAGTATTGAAATGAACTAACATCATTACCTATTCTGAAGTTAATACCTTGTTGAAGTTGGCCATAGAATCAGAGCATTGCTTACAGTACCTTTACCGTGGCAGACTAATAAGCAAGTAATGGGTGATTCATTTATAGGTACTTTTTTCAGCAAGAAAATAAAATAACAAAATTCTTTTTTCTTGTCAACTCTTTTTTATTAAAAAAAAGAACTATTGTTGATATTTATTATTTAAAACTGAGGACAAATCTCACTCAGGTGCCGTTGGTGTGTTAGTAATTCAATTGGTGCAAGGGGCGGTGAAGAAATCTCACCTCATTCAAACTGAATTTTCCTAAAAATAACGTCAACAAAGTGAGTAAATTGATGAAAAGCTAACAATAAAATACAAATTATAGCCGTCAGGAGATTGATATTTGATTATAACAAATATTAATAGATGACGGGGCATGAAATATAAGAACCAAGATGTCCTGCGTGTTTGTTTGGGCCAGAGGATTAGAGAAAACCACTTGGCAACAACGCTATTCAATTCAATTTCCATGAGTGTAAACGTAAAGACATTAAAGCTCCACTAGTCGCAAGAGGGGATTCTAGACAGTCAAAAATGTAAATGGAGGTCTGCAGGGCTAATCGGCTTTCTGTCCAGAACAAGGGATTAACGTTTAGTGGAGCTTCATTTATTTTAATGGGGTAGAAACTTCTTTCATTCTTTACCTTCATTTAAAGAAAATTATAGTTGATTCACATCTTTATTTTTGCTTTAATGTGTACGCATAATAAGAAAACAATACAATACACACAAAAGCTATTCTGGTCTAAGCTAAGCCACAAGCGTAGAAGCTGGGTCAGTTTAACCCCTAAAGAAGAAAGGAAAATATATAGTTGGCTAATAAATAACAAGCGGCACACATAACTTCCTAATTTTGTTTATTTATGAAAGAGTGGATGGCATTCCTGCAGAACTCTGCTAGATTTGAAGAAGTCAGTAAGTTAGTACTGAGTGTTCAGAATAAACTAAAATCTGTTGGAGGCAAGCCCGGCAAATATGCCTAGCAGCTTTTATCCGGTGCACCTAGACATATGAGATCGGGCATTGTCACAGAGAAACAATAATTTGTCATCTGGGCTTAAGACGGAGTTTAAGCTTTAGATCTTCAAGTTGGCTCCAGGACACTGTCGCAGCAACTGTAGTATAAGTACTAAAAATTTGGTAGTGCACTACTCTATATATGTTCATCCTACCACACAGAGAACATCATCTTGTGAGTATAAGTATTTCTTTTTTTGGTGTAGATTTGACTGGTTCGCTCTATAGCAGAGAATTTTTTCTGTCTGAAGCTGAGGATCCTTTTTTGGCCCAGTAGGTTTGAACAGCTATGCGCTTGCACGTTACGCTTCGCCCGGCTGTCCTGGACTAGGATCTAAGCGCTGAGCAACCAAAGACAGCTTTAGTGAGCTGAACCTTGTGTCCATTGTAGCTGAGAAACCTTTTTTGGGACCCATCACTGCCCTCTATACATAGTTCGTTCATGCCATCCCAACCCAATCCTTCTTGACCATGTAGCTGAAATGTTACCTCTATCTGAAGCTGAGGATTCGTTTTTCAGGCCCTTGTTGACCCAGTGGACCGGAACAGCTCTATGCTTGCCCGTCGCGCTTCACCTAGCTGCCCTGGGCTAGGATCTCAGCTAGCTTCAGTGAGCTGAGACTTTTGTCCAGCTCTGTACATTGTAGTAACTCTTTTTGGGATACATCACTGCCCTGTACATGTATCGTGTGTCCATGCTACCCAAACTCACTCCTTCTTGACTCTGTTGCTGATATTTTTTTTCTGCCCGAAGCTGAGGAGCCCTTTTGGGGACCGCCACTGTCCTGCATATACTAACAGCCCACCCTAATCCAACCCCTTGTTGACCCAGTGGACTGGAACAGCTCTGTGTTTGCCCGTCGCGCTTGGCCTAGCTGTCTTGGGCTAGGATCTGAGCTAGCTTCAGTGAGCTGAGATTTTCGTCCAGCTCTGTACATTGTAGTAACTCGTTTTGGGACACATCACTGAGCTGTACATGTATCGGGCGTCCATGCTACCCAAACTCAATCGTTCTTGACTCTGTAGTTGAACATTTTTTTCTGTTCGAAGCTGAAGAGCCCTTTTTGGGATCGCCACTGTCCTGCATATACTAACAGCCCACCCTAATCCAATCCCTTGCTGACGCAGTGGACCGGAACAGCTCTGTGCTTGGCCGTCGCGCTTCACCTAGCTGTCCTGGGCTAGGATCTGAGCTAGCTTCAGTGAGCTGAGATTTTTGTCCAGCTCTGTACATCGTAGTAACTCTTGTTGGGACACATCACTGCCCTGTACATGTATCGGGTGTCCATGCTACCCAAACCAAATCCTTCTTGACTCTGTAGCTGAGATTTTTTTTCTGTGTCCACCCTAATCCAGTCCCTTGTTGACGCAGTGGACCGGAACAGTTCTGTGCTTGGCCGTCGCGCTTCACCTAGCTGTCCTGGGCTAGGATCTGAGCTAGCTTCAGTGAGCTGAGACTTTTGTCCAGCTCTGTACATTATAGTAACTCTTTTTGGGATACATCACTGCCCCGTACATGTATCGTGTGTTCATGCTACCCAAACCCAATCCTTCTTGACTATGTAGCTGAGAATTTTTTTTCTGTTCGAAGCTGAGGAGCCCTTTTTGGGGACCGCCACTGTCCTGCATATACTAACAGCCCACCCTATTCCAATCCCTTGTTGACGCAGTGGACCGGAACAGCTCTGTGCTTGGCCGTCGCGCTTCACCTAGCTGTCCTGGGCTAGGATCTGAGCTAGCTTCAGTGAGCTGAGATTTTTGTCCAGCTCTGTACATCGTAGTAACTCTTGTTGAGACACATCACTGCCCTGTACATGTATCGGGTGTCCATGCTACCCAAACCAAATTCTTCTTGACTCTGTAGCCGAGATTTTTTTCTGTGTCCACCCTAATCCAGTCCCTTGTTGACGCATTGGACCGGAACAGTTCTGTGCTTGGCCGTCGCGCTTCACCTAGCTGTCCTGGGCTAGGATCTGAGCTAGCTTCAGTGAGCTGAGATTTTTGTCCAGCTCTGTACATTGTAGTAACTCTTGTTGGGACACATCACCGCCCTGTACATGTATCGGGTGTCCATGCTACCCAAACCAAATCCTTCTTGACTCTGTAGCTGAGATTTTTTTCTGTTCGAAGCTGAGGAGCCCTTTTTGGGAACCGCCACTGTCCTGCATATACTAACAGCCCACCCTAATCCAATCCCTTGTTACCCAGTGGACCAGAACAGCTCTGTGCTTGCCCGTCGCGCTTCGCCTAACTGTCTTGGGCTAGGATCTGAGCTAGCTTCAGTGAGCTGAGATTTTTGTCCAGGTCTGTACATTGTAGTAATTTTTTTGCGACACATCACTGCCCAGTACATGTATCGTGTGTCCATGCTACCCAAACCCAATCCTTCTTGACTATGTAGCTGATAATGTCTTTCTGTCTGAAGCTGAGGAGCCCTTTTTGGGGACCGCCACCGTCCTGCATATACTAACAGCCCATCCTAATCCAATCCCTTGTTGACCCAGTGGAACGACTCTGTGCTTGCCGTCGCGCTTCGCTCAGCTATCGTGTGCTAGGATCCGAGCTAGCTTCAGTGAGCTGAGATTTTTGTCCAGCTCTCTACATTGTAGCTGAGAAATTCTTTTTGGGACCGATCACTTCCCTCTATATTTCGTGTGTCCATGAGACCCAAACCCAATCCTTCTTGACTATGTAGCTGAGATTTGTTCTTTGTCTGAAGCTGAGGAGTCCTTTTTGAGGCCCGCCACTGTCCTGCATATACTAACAGCCCACCCTAACCCAATCCCTTGTTGGCCCAGTAGGTCTGAACAGCCCTGCGCTTGCCCGTCGCGCTTCGCCCGGCTGTCCTGGGCTAGGATCTGAGCGCTGAGCAACCGAAGCTAGCTTCAGTGAGCTGAGGGGACCGCCGGTAGACACGCGGTCTCGCAGCTGACAGCTGATTCAGCTGCTCCGGCTTCGGTACGTGTCGATCGATATCCCCACGCGACGACTGGCCTGTATTTTGGAGGTTAGGCTGCTTGCACGCGCGGTTTTATGCAGCCGGAGAAATTCTTAGAGTATGAAAAATAGAAATGAGTGATGTTGCAGTGATATGCCGGTGCTCTTTGAGACGCAAACATTCATAAGATATAACGTGACGGTTCATGGTAACATGACATATAAAAACACGCAAGAAAACGTAACTTAAAAATAATACAAATATAGTCAGCAGTAACTTATGTACTAGCACATGATATTGATGTAATTAATTGTATTTAACTGAAATTATTTTATCATTGTATATTTTTTGGGTAATGACAGATGTTTACAAACAGTCCTTTAAACAACAATAATTTCAACTATCTCTTAATCGCTTCATTGACAATTTAGATACAATGATGTACATGTTGTTTTATGTTCCATTTATGTTACTATCTTTTCTATCGGTCTCAACACAAATAGCTGATTTGCGAAATAACGAAAATTACAAAAAATAAATAAAAAACTTTTTCGATAATTAGAGATGTGAGAGTGGTTTCAGATCGTACTTCACTTCAATATTTTGCGGTAATGAGAAATATTAGGTACGTTTATACCACTTTCATAATGCCTTAGACTCATACGTATTATCAGGCTGTCTGTATCGTTATATAGTAGTGCTCGTATCTAAAAATTGAAATTTTATGTTTGCCAATGCGTGTAGCAAACTTCCTGCGTACATAGACACATGTGCCATTTGTCGCAACCACAACTTTAATTTATTCATAATCATGTTTTTCACATTTTTAAAAGTTGCAATTCATCATTTGAACCATGATGATAAAAAAATTTTATAACATAATATTCAAGTTGCTTTGGATAATATCTGGGTAGCGTTGCTATGGTAATAATATTGCTTTAAACTTCATGAATAATTTTAAGTTGACAATAAGTTGTTAAAGATCATGGAGTATACGATGAATATTCTGATATGCATTTAATGTACGGATTCGCAAGATGTAATGCTTTAAAAGCACGAAGATTGTACGCTGTCAGATTCGCTAATAGACACCTGCCTAATTCAAATACTTTCCAACAAATCGATCAGCGGTTATGAGAAACTGGAAGAGATGACTATACCCTTATTTTGAGTAGTAAAGTAAGTAAGGATTTTAGATAGTTTTGCTCAAAATATGGGCCGACATAGTGGAGCTCCCAGAACTGTAGAACTGAAGAAAATGCTTTAGATGCTGTCTTTGAAAATCCTACAGTTGGGGTTAGGAATGTAGCTGGAAAATTTAAAGTTCCCAAATGTACAGTAAATACCATTTTTCAAGAGTTACTGCTCCATCTATACCACCTGCAAAAAGTACATGGTTTAAGCGCGGATGATGAACCCGCAAGGGTAGAATTTTGTTAATATTATTTTCGGACGAAGCATAATCGTCACATTTCTGGAGACGAAAATCCTGAAGTAATAATACAAACCCAAAGTACAATTTCAAATTAATTTATGGTCAGGAATAATTGGACAATATTCAATAGGACCCGTTGAGTTACCACCTAGGTAAGGTAAGGTATTTACAATTTCTTGAAGAACAATAAATTGCCCACTCTGCTGGAAGATCTTCCATTACAAACACGCATAAATATGTGGTTTATGCACGACGGCGCTCCACCTGATTTCAGTATATTAGTTAGAGAGCACCTAAATATAGTTTATCTAGACCAGCCGACAGGCCGATCAGGACCTGTATCGTGGCCAGCTAGATCACCAGATTTAATACTATAAAATTCTTCTTCTGGTGTGATTTAAAACGACGCGTTTACAATACGTCAATGGAAGAGTTGATCTTCGACAGAGAATTTTCCACCATAGCCAGGAAATCAAAAGTAACATCCAAATACTTCGGAGAGTCCAGCAAGGATTAGTTCGTCGAGCTAGAGAGTGTGTAAGGTAAGGTGGTGCTCATTTTGAACAATTTTTGTAGTTATTATTTCCGTTTATTAGTTTTGTTGTCATCCTCATTTGTTATTGTTAAAAACCACAGCAACGCTACTAAGATATCCAAAGCAACTTGATTATTATGTTATGAAACTGTTTTATCATCATGGTATAAATAATGCATTAGAACTTTTAAAACGAAATATCCTGAAAACTATTAGATTCAGATACTTCTAACAAATAAGCCTTTTTTGTTGTGGTCAATTAACATATTTTGGTCTGTAGTATCTACAGTTTCGAGATTTCCCAAACTTTCGCAGACATTCTGTATATGATAATCTAAGTACTCTCATTTGGGGATATTTTCCATAATATTATTGTAAAATTAAGCAAACTAAACTAAAATTTTTCAAATAATTTCGCTGAGCGTTGGTAATCAGACGCTCATGAATAAATCAGCGCGAGGCAATTCACCCAGTTTGATCTGATACGATATCGGAAAATTATACCCCCAAGGCACAATAGTCTTTTATAGATAATCGGCATCTTTCGAATCTAACATGGAAATACATAGTGAAAATCATCATCAATAATATACTAAGTGACATATAAATCCGAACACCCAGTTTAAATGGTTTTATTTTAATAAAATTTTGTATAAGTACTTAATGAAGCATAATAAGTGAATCATAAAAATTTTAAAATGATTGCACTGCTTTAAAGCCCTTTGACCTTTAATAATGTGTGGATGCACCCTGATGTGCTACGCATTCCCCAACGCGCTTAGGCATGCTTCTGATCAGGTGGTCAATGTCCTTCTGTGGTATCTCATTCCAGGCAACCACCAACTCCTCTCGAAGTGCTCAATTGGGGATAAGTCGGGAGATCTTGGTGGCCATGGTAACAATGTGACATCATTATGTTGAAAGAAGTCTATTGTGACTCTTGCAACATGTGGTCGGGCATTATCTTGTTGGAAAGTTGGATCTGCCAGGGTGTCAAGATAGGGTAAAAGATGGGGTTCAAGAACTTCGTGGATATAACGCTGCGCCTTCATGTTACCTCTGATGAAGATTAAAGGTGACCTGGAACCATAAGCTATAGCACCCCAAACCATAACTCCAACAGTGTGATGAACATGTCTTTCAACAAAAAACTGTGGATTCCTCTTTTCACCACGTCGCCTTCTAACCCTGGCACGACCATCGTGCATGCCTAAACAAAATCGAGACTCGTCACTAAAGACAATACTGTTCCATTCCTGATCCCAGAGTGACCGTTGTCTGCACCACTCAAGGCGATTACGTCGGTGTTCTCGAGTTAAAGGGAGGACCCAGTGTGGTCGGTATGAAAGCAAGCCAAAACTTCTCATTCGTCGGTAAACAGTTCGCATGCCAATAGGTCTTCCGTGTTCTGCAAACCATTCATTTGCAATGGACCTCGTAGTGGAGAAACGGTCCTTTAAGGCCAATAGTCTTAGGTGGCGATCTTCACGGTCTGTTGTTCTACGGCGGCGTCCAGTGCCCCTTGCTCTTTGCGTACGGCCTTCTCGAAGCCATGCCTGACAACACCTAACCGCAGTGTCTACACTTCTTTGCACTCTAACTGCAATTGCCCGAAAAGAAAGTCCAGCTTCTCGAAGTCCCACTATACGGCCCCTATCAAACTCACTAAGTTGACGAAATCGTACAGGTCTCCGTACTCTAGGCATCGTAACCGATCGTAAAGGATGTCAAGAACCAAAATCCGCCAACGTTGATTCTTTACTGCGGCTGAAATATTCATTTTTAGAGCGTTAGTGAATTAAAAAAAAGTATAAAAACCGGAATGTCCAACTGATAAGGCTGAAAATTTTTTCACTTGTTATTTACAGTAAGATAAATACATTCAGGAAATTTTATTGAAATAAAACCATTTAAACTGGGTGTTCGGATTTATATGTCACTTAGTATAATTGACAGATCAAAATGGAAGTTAGTATTTTCCAATGACTTTTGGCGTCATTTAACCGTCCCGTGGTCACTGCCAACGATGTGTTTTATTTTGATGAATATAGTCAAAAACCTGAAGTAATACGTATATATTATATCGCGCTGAGAATATTTTTTAACTTTTACCTTTAATTTGCTACAGATAATTACTCTTGTGTTATTTCCTAGAGTGCATTGTTTTCGTAAAAATAAAAAAAAATTCAAATTAGATAATCAAAGCTTTATCTCAATAAATGTTCAAAAAGACCACCTCTGACGGATACAAGTGCGACATCTTTTCCATAAAGAAAAACGTATTTGCGCAAAATTTGTTGTGGCTTGAATTGATGACTTCTACAAAAAAAAAAAAAAATAGTAGTAGTAATGATAACAACCGTATAACCCATAACTTTACCCAACGACTTGTGAATCACCCTGTATATTCATGTCGTCGTCTTAAGTTTTCATTAGAGATTGTATGACTGCGCAACAATATATCTAGAAAATACTAGATCCTTATATTCTACCATTTTTCCAAATGCTTTGGAATCCTATATTCCAAGAAGATAATGGCCGACTCCATCTTGCTAGAGCTAGAGTGGAGGACATCAATAACTGTCGCATCAACCTTATTCCTTGGCCTCCTCGTAGATCTCCAGACCATTAGCCAATTGAAAATGCGTGTGATATAATGTAGGAAGAGCAACCTTTTTTGAGATCAGATATCTCATGAAGACATAAATCACTTTATCAGAAACATATCATGATGACTGGACGAGTGTATACGCCATTATAATGACAAAATACATTATTATCGATATCTAGCGACAACGTTAATGTTTCCATTCCTAAATTCAACCACGATTTCCTTTTGACTATGTCTAACTTTATATAAAACTCCATTAAAGTAAAATCATTTTTACCAGATTTCCTTTATCAGTGAGGATATTAGGCATGATGGAGTTTGATAGAGAAGGGATCATTATTCAATGATCTTGTACCTACCAACATCAATCTCAATGTTGGGTGTATTGTTACTGCCAAAGTTAATGAGCACTAATAAATAATAGTTTAAGAAACTAAAAAAAACACGCTTTTATAGCTAACCGAAAAGTAAAAAATACATTTTAATTACGAGAGTTTATAACGGGTGATTTTTTAAGAGGTATAGGATTTGATTTAAAAAAAAACACAAAAAAATTTAGAAAATGATTAAATCTTTATTTGAGTTGATAGAACTGGTCGATATAATTTAATGTTTAAAGATTATTTCATGTAAATGTTGGCCGCGGCTCCGCTTTAGATGGCCCATGCGCAAGGTCCAATTTTGGCACACTCTCTCCAACATATCGGCCGGTATCTCACGAATAAATGCTTGAATATTGGCTTCCAGTGCGTCAATCGTTGCTGGTTTATCTCTGTAGACATGAGCCTTAACATGGCCCCACAAGAAATAGTCCAACGGCGTTAAATCACACGATCTAGGCGGCCAATTGACGGGCCCCAAACGTGAGATAAACTGTTCACCGCACTCGCCTCTCAATAGGGCCATTGTTTCGTATGCAGTGTGGCATGTGGCACCGTCTTGTTGAAACCACATGTCAGCCAAGTCCAGCTCTTCCATTTTGGGCAAAAAAAAGTTTGTTATCATCGCACGGTAGCGCTCGCCATTCACAGTTACGTTACGGCCATTGTCGTCTTTGAAGAAGTACGGCCCGATGATGCCACCGGCCCATAATCCACACCAAACAGTGATTTTTTCGGGATGCATTGGTAGCTCTTGCAATGCTTCTGGCTGGTCTTCACTCCAGATGCGGCAATTTTGCTTGTTAACGTACCCATTCAACCAGAAATGAGCTTCGTCGCTGAACACAATTTTTCGATAAGAATGTGGATTTTTCTCCAACTTTGCCAGCGCCCATTCACCAAATGGGAAACGTTGTGGGAGGTCGTGTGGCTTCAATTCTTGCACCAGCTGTATCTTATAAGGTTTTACACCCAAATCCTATTGCAAATTTTCCACGTAGTGGAGTAACAGAGGCACAATTGCTGCGAACGGCGGCGAATCGACATTTCACGGTCATCACTAACACTGGCGGATACAGCCGCAATATTTTCTTCAGTCCTCACTCTATGTCTGCGTGTTGGAGGTTTAATATCCAATAATGTAAACTGGGTTCGAAATTTAGTCACAAGCTTCCGAATAGCTCCCTCAGTAGGCCGACCAAATTGCCCATAAATCGGAGGCAGTGCTCGATGCACTCTTTTAACCGAGCATGAATTTTGATAGTAATATTCAATAATTTGCAAGCGTTGTTCGTTCGTAAGTCGATTCATGGTTAAATTATAGACCAAACTGAACAAGTTTGACAATGACACAAGACACGATTCACGCGTCATCTGTCAAAAGCAGTGTTGCCAAAAAGATACTAGCAAAAAAATCACCCATTATTACCGTAGTAGATGGTCGAACAATCAATCATAAATAATGACCTCAAAATAAAATTGTAATAAAATTTAAGTTATTAACAGAATAATTCAATGCAGAGTAAAATGAGTGGGGTGCTTGATATATGAAATGTTACAATCATTATATTGGCAACTACCTATGAGAGGGGAGTTATGTAAATGTTGTAAAATGTACCCCATGCACTACCTTGAAAGAGTATCTGCCTCCGAGTGCCCAAATCAACAAAGAGTAAGTCCAAAACTGCACGGATGCGCAGATCGTGCGCTAGCTCTTTCTCTCTTGCCCCCTACAGAGGATCTATAAAAGAATTTATCAGTCCTGGAGAATGGAAACTGTTATCAAATTATTCGGTCCTTGTGCGTGTGCGAAGTTTCAAATTACATACATACATACAGGCCAAGCTAATTAAGGCGTGTTAAAAAAGGGATTAAAGGTGGTCTAGTCGCCAGGCTTCCCCTCCCACATTATTAGAGGCCTAACCTGATCCACAATTTACGCATAAGCCCTAATTTGCACGCCTCCTTGGTTTCCCACGGTGTAATTAACTTGATACTTAGCGAGTTGCTGTAGGAAGTAAGTTGAACGGAATATCTTCGCGGCTAACGTAATTATAATCATTAACAACGCTCAAGGGCTTGAGTGAGGTATCAAATTACCACTCCTATATTTTCATGATATAAAGCTTTTTGAAATTTTCTTTTATATAGGTGGACATAGAAAATATAGATTTATACTAAAAACTTTCACACAATAATTCTTTTCAACACGCTGAGAATAAAGTAAAAACACAGAACGATACGGCAGAAAGAGCAGCCAAGTTAATGCAAGACTCCCATGGTTAATCACTGGTGATGAAGAACAAAAACAATTTGTATCACGTTGTGTACAAGTCAGGTACATCTTGTCTGTAAAAAGAAAACTTTGAAATGGAAATTTAGTAAATAATGTTATTTTAATAATAAATATCTAAGAAATATAAGATACAAATAAAGCAGTGTTTTATTTGTCGAATAGGAATCAGGTTTCTCTATTAACTTTCAAGTTCAAAGTTTGACCGAAAGTCGATCCCCGATCGCAATAATATAAATTAGAAGATATGCGTATCTCAATTCGAACAAAAGTTTGTTTGCCCTCAGGCTGAGACATCCCAGTGTACACGAAAAATGTCAAAGCTCTAACCGGCCACTAGGAGCAGATATTGTCAATGGAAAGAAAAAGAAAAATGATAAAGGAATTTAGAAGCAATGAAGCTTCTGAAATTCACCCTACAGAAATGTTTCTGATCCATCCATCCAGTATTCGGTCATATAATTAGAAAGAATATCAGGTGCTTTTCTTTAATGTCCCCCTCCCCTTTGATTTTATGAACGGATCAATTCAAAAAAATTAAAACTTGAGATAAAAAAAAATTATATGAAAACGGGGGTCTTGTGGCACATCATTTTGAAGCTCCTGTCGAGTACTTTATAACCCTAGAATATAAAGTCAAAACCTTTACCTACTACAAAATGGTGGTACATTTAATAATGACCTGAATACATGGAAATTTAACTTGATAATTCGAATAAATACATTGTGTTCAGTTTGGAAGATGCTGGAAATGGTTGTCTTGAACTTCTTGACACAATATCAGCCGGTCCGTAATTTCGCGTCGAACATTTTCAAACATAGTAACATCGATATTTCTACAAATATTTGTTATTCTCAGCCGTATGTCCAATATTGAAGCAGGTTCAGTTTCGTACACCTTTTGCTTCAAATAGCCCCATAAAAAAGTCCAAAGGTGTCAAATCTGGCGAACGAGCTGGCCATTCCACAGGACCTCGACGGCCAATCCAACGACCGGGGAAATTGACATCTAAATAATTCCTAACTTGTCTGTAGTAGTGTGGTAGAGCACCATCTTGCTGGAATACAATATCAGTATCGAATTCGTTAGGATTCGCTTCGACGATTTCGGTGCTTAGAGGGCTCAATAGTATTTTCCGGCATATCCAAATACAGTTTCCCGGTTAAAGTTTGTTCGATGAATAGAGGCCCCACAATATGATTTCCCAATATCCCAGCCCAAACGTTAATTTTTGTGGATATTGAATATGAGTTTCCCGGAAAACGTGAGGATTGGTGTCACTCCAATAACGACAATTTTGTCTATGCACATTACCGTTGCGAAAAAATGTACATTCATCACTAGAACAAATATTTTGGATATTTGACAGTGACTTAAATATATAGTGGAATCCATTTATAATGAACTTGCTTATAATGAAAAAGTTCACAATAATTAGTGAGTTTGAGCAGGGTTCATCTCAAGCAAATATACAGGGTGTTTCAGTTTATTGTTGCATAACTTTAAGATTCGATAGAACTTATAAAATTAGGGTATTTAAATTTACTTTTTAAAATAGTTTTTTTAAATATTTCGAACAGTTAAAATTGGTATACAAGGGCTTTTTGGTACGACAAAATGAACCATGGGCATAGTTTTACCGTAGCCGCTAGAGGGCGCTCTCTACTGTACCTGTAGTGTATTGAAATGACTGAAACATTTTTCTTAGTACAATTTTTTGCTTTTTAAATAAAAAAACTAATTCTTCGCACTTTTCTGCATAAAAAAGCTCTCCTGTGGGTTTTCGTTATAGTTGGCCGTTTTTGAGATATTTCGATTTTTAAGGTTCGATGCATTTTTAATTATTTATGGGAAAATAATCTTTTTTTTTACATTTTCGATTTGGGCATTACAAGTTTAAGATGATCGTTTAGATTGTGTTTTTAAACACAGCAATAATTCCTAACTCCAAATAAACACAAAAAAACAGAATATTAATTTGTTTAATTTTCCAATATTATTTTTAACAAATTAAATTAATTATTTACAACTAAAATGCTATTGGATAGTTAGGACAAACATACAAAATCTGAAGTAGTTGCTCGAAATGTAAACCCAATTGTTCAATACACAATTCACATCTACGAATGATCTAACGTGGTATAGCATTATTCAAATAAGGCCTTATTTCATCACATGCATTCCTGATTCTGTCTATTAGCATATCTCTTGTGGTTACGGGAGTCTGGTACACTTTTTCTTTTAGAAATGCCCACACAAAGAAATCTAATGGATTTAGGTCAGGGGATCGTGGAGGCCAGGCGACTGGTCCTCCACGGCCGATCCATCTTTCTGGATAATTTTCGTCCAGCCAGTTTCTAACTATTCTCGAATAATGAGCTGGACAAACATCAAGCTGGAACCAGGCCAATCTCCTTAAATCTAACATAACATCACCCCACATATTTGCATGTTCAGCCTTTAAAAATTCCAAGAAGGTCGCAGCATTTAACCTTCCAGGCAAAAGGTAGGGTCCAAATAGTCGATTACGGTAGCTACCAATCCACACGTTCACACTAAATGCATGCTGAAAATTTCTTTCCCGAACTGCATGCGGATTTTCATGCGACCAAATATGTTGATTATGAAAATTTACCACTCCACGTCTAGTAAAGCATGACTCATCGGTCCATAAAACGTTACTGAAAAACTCCCTATTATTATCAGTTGTATCAAGAATCCACTGACAAAATGTGATTCTTCGTTCTCCGTCCACTGGCTGTAGTCCTTGCACACGTTGCAAATGGTAAGGACGTCTATGGTCATTTCTAAGAACACGGTGAACATGGCTTGCTGAAATTCCCAAGGCACCAGAAACTCTCCTAACACTTGTGGTCGGATCTCTATCAAACTCACGCAGAATCATACGGGTAAATCTGCGCTGACGAACATTTATGTTTTGATCTCTTTGGAGTTTTCCAAAACCATTTTCAATTATTTGGCGATGCACTCTTACAAATACTGAGCGAGTTGGATCTCGTCTGTTTCGAAATCTTCGTGCGTATTCCCTGGCTGCTTCTGCTGCGTTTCCATTTACAAAGCCATACACAAAATGAATATCCGCTAACTCTTGATTTGAGAATAAAAATGGCATTTTTATAAAACATACAAAAAAAAAACAGGTAAAAGAAACTAAATTTCGTGCATTCACAATTGCAAAAAAACGTTTCAGGTGTCAACAGACAACAAAACTAACTGTCAACTAATTGACGTTTAACCTTATTCTGCTTTCAATTTCAAAAATATTTGCAGGCACAGCCTACTTCTAAAAATTATCAAGATACTGACTTTTTAACGTTATTTTATCATAAATAATTAAAAATGCATCGAACCTTAAAAATCGAAATATCTCAAAAACGGCTAACTATAACGAAAATTCACAAGAGAGATTTTTTATGTTGAAAAGTGCGAAGAATCAGTTTTTTTATTCAAAAAGCAAAAAATTGCACTAAGAATAATTTTTCGGTCATTTTAATACACTACAGGTACAGTAGAAAGCGCCCTCTAGCGGCTACAGCAAAACTATGCAAACGGTTCGCTTTTTCGTACCAAAAAACCCTTGAATACCATTTTTCACTGTTATACATCAAATATTGTTCGAAATATTAAAAAAAAAACTATTTTAGAAAGTAAATTTAAACACCCTGTATTTCGGAAGCCACGCATTTTTCGACCCATGTTTATATAGACTTTATGCATTAATTTTAAAAGTTCTCTCGAATCTTAAAGTTATGCAACAATAAACTGAAATACCCTGTATGTGGTCGTATACCTATAAAAAAATCTACTGTCAAATATTTGGAAAAACTGTGACAAAATTAAAAATGACTGGAAATGAAATAGTCAAAATAAAAAAAATGCGGCTATCGCTGCATCCCCAAGTCGATGATATGCTGTTTAAATTACAAATAGAGGCTGAAGAATTTGGGAAATCGATTGGAGATTACTTCAAATGTAGTTCCGGTTGGCTAGACAGGTTTAAGAAAGGACATAACATTGTTTTTGGGAAAATGTGTGGTTGTCAGCTTCAATTGACACTATGTATTGCTTGCAGCATACCTTACGTTCGGGACTTATTCTACATTTGACTGTGCAGATTTTATGGTCTAGTTTAAGTTTGACTTAACCGACGGCATCTGCATCGTACAATTCCCTTGTAGATGTGACTATCGCGTCGAGAACTTTCCACCTTAACCTTGTATGTTCCCTCCCGTCCCAGCTTGGTAGCGTATGGAACGACGGCGACGTCGTAATCAGACAGCCCGGAAGAAAATACGGCAGGCAGCATGCGACAGCCAAATTGAGGAAATTCTCCTTAAACTCCGGGGCTGTACGTCAACTTTGCAGATAAAGAGTGTTTTATTTGCATACCCTGATGTTTGCAAATCTCGTCGAGCTGGAAAATTGGATGATAATGGAGTTTTATTTAGTTTTGCTGCAACTGACTGCTAAAGTTAACTTGAGCCCGCTTCCGGTACTTTCAAAAGGAAATCCCTGTGTTTCAGATTTTCCCAAAATCGTGTTTACTTGCGATGAATGTATGTTCTTTTAACATGCTCCTCAGAAGCATTGGTGGTTTCATCGGATGAACATTTGAAAAACTGTCATTTTCAAAATTAAGTACTCTAACTGTGCAAAAATCCAATATGGCATCTATGAGAAAAAATAAAGTTGATGATTGAGGACAAGAAACGAAACGTCACATTGAAATTTTGATTATGCCATCTTGTAGAGAAGAAAAAGAGACAATGTTGATGTACTTTTGATTCTAAAATTCCATCTCAAACAAAGTCCGGAAAAAATAAAGACAATTTTGAAAGTTGATGATTTAAGAGACGAAACGTCATATTGAAAGTTTGATTGTGCCGTCTTGTAGAGAAGAAAAAGAGGCAATGTTAATGTACTTTTGATTCTAAAATTCCATCTCAAACAAAGTCCGAAAAAAAAAGACAATTTTGAAAGTTGATGATTCAAGAGACGAAACGTCACATTGAAATTTTGATTATGCCATCTTGTAGAGACGAAAAAGAGGCAATGTTGATGTACTTTTGATTCTAAAATTCCATCTCAAACAAAGTCCGGAAAAAATAAAGACAATTTTGAAAGTTGATGATTCAAGAGACGAAACGTCACATTGAAATTTTGATTATGCCATCTTGTAGAGAAGAAAAAGAGGCAATGCTGATGAACTTTTGATTCTGAAATTCCATCTTAAACAAAGTCCGGAAAAAAAGACAATTTTGAAAGTTGATGATTCAAGAGACGAAACGTCACATTGAAATTTTGATTATGCCATCTTACAGAGAGGAAAAAGAGGCAATGTTGATGTACTTTTTATTCTAAAATTTCGTCTCAAGCAAAGTCCGGAAAAAAAGACAATTTTGAAAGTTGATGATTCAAGAGACGAAACGACACATTGAAATTTTGATTGTGCCATCTTGTAAAGAAGAAAAAGAGGCAATGTTAATGTACTTTTGATTCTAAAATTCCATCTCAAACAAAGTCCGGAAAAAATAAAGACAATTTTGAAAGTTGATGATTCAAGAGTCGAAACGTCACATTGAAATTTTGATTATGCCATCTTGTAGAGAAGAAAAAGAGGCAATGTTAATGTACTTTTGATTCTAAAATTCCATCTCAAACAAAGTCCGGAAAAAATAAAGACAATTTTGAAAGTTGATGATTCAAGAGACGAAACGTCACATTCAAATTTTGAATATGCCATCTTGTAGAGAAAAAAAAGAGGCAATGTTGATGTACTTTTGATTCTAAAATTCCATCTCAAACAAAGTCCGGAAAAAATAAAGACAAATTTGAAAGTTGATGATTCAAGAGACGAACCGTCACATTGAAATTTTGATTATGCCATCTTGTAGAGAAGAAAAAGAGGCAATGTTAATGTACTTTTGATTTTACAATTCCATCTCAAACAAAGTCCGGAAAAAATAAAGACAATTTTGAAAGTTGATGATTGAGGGCAAGAGACGAAACATCATATTGAAGTTTTGATTATGCCATCTTGTAGAGAAGAAAAAGAGGCCATGGTAATGTACTTTTGATTCTAAAATTCCATCTCAAAGTCCGGAAAAAATAAAGCCAATTTTGAAAGTTGATGATTTAAGAAACGAAACGACACATTGAAATTTTGATTATGCCACCTTGTAGAGAAGAAAAAGAGGCAATGTTGATGTACTTTTGATTCTAAAATTCCATCTCAAACAAAGTCCGGAAAAAATAAAGACAATTTTGAAAGTTGATGATTCAGGAGACGAAACGACACATTGAAATTTTGATTTTGCCATCTTGTAGAGAAGAAAAAGAGGCAATGTTAATGTACTTTTGATTCTAAAATTCCATCTTAAACAAAGTCCGGAAAAAATAAAGACAATTTTGAAAGTTGATGATTCAAGAGGCGAAACGTCACATTGAAATTTTGATTATGCCATCTTGTAGAGAAGAAAAAGAGGCAATGTTAATGTACTTTTGATTCTAAAATTCCATCTCAAACAAAGTCCGGAAAAAATAAAGACAACTTAGAAAGTTGATGATTCAAGAGACGAAACGTCACATTGAAATTTTGATTATGCCATCTTGTAGAGAAGAAAAAGAGGCAATGTTGATGTACTTTTGATTCTGAAATTCCATCTCAAACAAAGTCCGGAAAAAAATAAAGACAATTTTGAAAGTTGATGATTCAAGAGACGAAACGACACATTGAAATTTTGATTGTGCCATCTTGTAGAGAAGAAAAAGAGGCAATGTTAATGTACTTTTGATTCTAAAATTCCATCTGAAACAAAGTCCGGAAAAGATAAAGATAATTTTGAAAATTGATGATTCAAGAGACGAAACGTCACATTGAAATTTTGATTATGCCATCTTGTAGAGAAGAAAAAGAGGCCATGCTAATGTACTTTTGATTCTAAAATTCCATCTCAAACAAAGTCCGGAAAAAATAAAGACAAATTTGAAAGTTGATGTTTCAAGAGACGAAACGTCACATTGAAATTTTGATTATGCCATCTTGTAGAGGAAAAAAGGTGCCAAAGTTAATGTACTTTTATTTTTTAATCCCGTCTCAAATAAAGCAAGGAAAAAATTAAAATGATTTTGGGAAAATCGGATCTCTTCCGTTTATCTCAGGAATTTATGAGTACTATTTTCTTAGTTACCTAAATGTGCAATTTTTTCCCCATTTAAACGTCTTCGTATCTCTTACCGTTTCGGCCCCGATAGCACGAAAGATTGATTCAATATTTAAAGATATTTTCATCTTATTTAAAGATTTGTTATCTTAAACATATGTATTTTATAAATGTTTGGAAAAAATATCGTGAAAATATATATATATATATATATATATACAGGGTGTTCCATAATTATTGCGACAAAATGATAGGGGTTGTAGAGGGCATAAAAATATGCAATTTTGCCTTATAAACCTCTGTTCGTAAATATGCCGTTTGAGCACTACCGCTAATTTTACCTTAAGAGAAACAAAAAATTCAACAGCTGCAAAATGTTCGTCTAGCACATTACATGGTCTCGCCGATTTGTAAAAAAAAGCCTGCTGTGTTTACATTTTTGTTATCGTAAATTCTCCACACCGATTCATTTAATTTATCTGAGTGGTGCGTCAAACTAGAGGCCAATCCGCGTACAAGCGTGCGTGCTATTGCACATGAAATGGGAGCGTCTCAAACTACTGCTTGGCGAGTTCTCCATGACCAGCAACTAGACCCATACCACCTTTTAAAAGTCCAAGCCATGGGTCCAGAAAACTGTCTGCCGCGTCGACGTTTTTGTCATTTGTGGCTGCAGCAGGAGTTGAGGCAACCAAACTTTGGTAGCTACGTTTTGTTCACTGACGAGTCCTGTTTCACAAAGGACGGTTATTTTAATAGCCGTAACAGTCACATTTGGGATGAAGAAAACCCTCATGCCATAGCCATCCATAGAGACCAACATAGTTTTCAATTAACATCTGGTGCGGCATTGTGGACGAGCATATCATCGGGCCATATTTGCTTCCACCACGTTTGGATGGGCATGCTTATGGTCGATTCTTACAGCATGTGCTACCGGAACTATTAGAAAATGTGCCACTGAGCATAAGAGCCAACACGTGGTTTCAACGCGATGGCGCTCCAGCCCACTTTTCTTTACAAGTGCGGCAGTATTTGGACGACAAATAGGTGGATAGGCCGAGGTGGCCCTGTGCCTTGGCCTGCGCGGTCACCCGACCTGACCCCACTGGATTATTTTCTCTGGGGCCATCTGAAAGCTTTAGTGTACGAAACTACTGTTCCCAACCAACAAGAGCTACTGGGAAGAGTGATGGCCGCATCCGCACATGTTCAGGACATACCGGGGGTATGCCACAGAGTTCGCCGATCATTGAACAATCGTGCACAGCTGTATATTGAGCAAGGTGGAGGACACTGAGCAATTACTGTAGGTAAGCTGTTTCAAGAAACTGATCTTTTTTTTTGCTGCATCCCAAACGGCATATTTCCGAACAGGGGTTTATAAGGCAAAATTGTTCATTTTGATGCCCTCTACAACCCCTATCATTTTGTCGCAATAATTATGGAACACCCTGTATATATATATATATATATATATATATATATATTAAATGTATACCACAAATATCTAAAATGAATATTTTATAAAAATATAAAAAAATTATTTATTAAATATTAAAAAATCTATTGCTACGAATATTTAGCAAACACCCGGTATACAAATTAGTTACGATGCATTCAGCTCATGAAATTTCTTGTGGAACTGCTTTAGTTACCCGTTGATATTCCAAAATGGAGCAGTAGCCCAGGTTTCAATTTATACCTGATCTATCGTAATAGCGCTTCTCTAGATACTATCTCGATAATTCCGACAATATGTTGTGAAATTGAGGGATCCCTCGATAACAGCAAATAGATCTGACGCGAGTCAAAGTACAGCAAAAAAAATCCGATGCAGACATACGAATTTTTCACTCTGCTCTGCTTGTCAGTTTCTATTTGAACACGGGCTCCGGCAAAAGGCCTGTCGACACGTTTGTCGTGTTATTTGATTTTACCGGCTTTCAGTTGGAAATTGAAATATCACTTTGGCTCAGCAAAGATGAGTTTTGGTTAAGGAAAAAGTTGTGACATGAGAAATAAGCATTCAGTGTTGTTGCTTGACATTTTGCGTTTCGCTACTTCATCAGAGTGGCTGAAGAATTTTATATCAAATGGTGAGGCTCTTGATATCAGGAAAGCTTTCGATCAGCTGTGGTATGGTGCCCTCTGATGCAAACTTTCATTCTATGGCCCCCAGAGAACCCTTGCATGATAGATATCTGTCGTAATTGACGGGTTCTCCTCTATATCCCACAACGTCAACGCGGGTGTTCCACAGGGATTAAATTTGGCTGTTCTTCTTGCATATATCAACGGCTATTTGTTTGGTGTTAAGAAGTACTTGTCTCCTCATGACCTCACTCTACACAAGGCCTAGATGAGACCTAGCCACGAGTACTATTCACATGTTTGGGATGCTGTCGCCCTGACTACATTGGTGCTTGAACATTGAATGTTCTCCAATTTAATAAAAAAAAATCATCCTTGAAATTCCTATTTCACATTGAGTGATTTTATGAAATGGCGGATTTTCATCCACATCTCCACAATTAAAAACTTGCAAAGAAATTTTCGCGGATGTTTTCGATACAGGTTTTTCTTGCTGAAGGGGAAGGGGTGGCTCCCAGCAATATCAGCTGCAAGGCAGCTACAAAACAAAGCTGGAGGAGTGTGAATGGTGGCAATGCCTTCCCACGCTGAAGGTTAGAATCCCATAAGAAAAAGGACGGGGTAGCACCCAAACCAAAACAACTAATCGTAAGCTACCAAAATGAGATGGGTTCTACTCCATAAACTGGTGTTTGGGGATCTAGTATCCCACAATATGGAAGTTAACGAAACACACTACAGCCTCCGCAGGAAAGTAAAAAATGACGCCAAACAGATCTCTGTATAAAAGAAGATTGAAAGTGGCCTTGACGAAGGTATGTTCGACAGGAAATCAAAAAGAACGGAGAAAAGCCGGTAAAGAAGGTATCTTGATAAGAAACCAAACATCATTATACAGGCCAGTACGTACAGGAACCACAAAGCGACGCTGATTTCCAATGGGCGGAACCAACTCTACGAGGGACCAACGATATTTCATGAGGAAATTTCTGAGATAGCCGTTAATAAAATACTATAACATTAATGTCCAAAAAATTTCAACACAATACTGAATCGCTGAGAAAGACATATATAATACGTTAATTATACGATCAAGAAACTATGAAATTTGCCAAAAGAAAATCGTTTTGCCTAGGAACGGGCACTCTACTATTAATAAAGAGAAATTTAAATTACTGGTTAATGATCAAAACAGTATAAAAAAGGTTACGTTATTTTGGCACGTTACCAAGTACACGCCATCATTGTTTAGCAAACAGGTAATGAGCATTTTTTTTACATCAACCAGTGTACCCCATACTGTGTCTAATACAAATGCTGCGTACTTACTTCAAAGCATTTTTTCTCAATAACTATTTTAGAATCAAATGATAGCAAGCTGTTTATGCTAAATAAAGCATCAAGTGGCTTCCTCAAAAGAATGGCACCTGTACTACCGAAAATATATAATTATTAATATCCCGAGTGGATTAAAGAGATAAAAAACCTCATCAAGCCTCGTCTTAATTACTAAGGGGACATCCTGCGATACGATCTAAATGACTAGGGTGAGCCTTCTCTATAGCACGAGATATAATTGAAGCAATATTGCTTAGGGAAGTATTCACCTATACATAGCGAATTTCAGATTACCGATTATCAAATTTTGAGGCACTGCTGCATTCAAAGCAAAACATAGTACCAAGTAGTCTAACTCAGTACTTCCAGCTTGTTCACTTATGTCTAGTGCCTTTCCAATTCGTAGAAATCTGGAACCAAGCGTTTTCAAAATTAATATAAAACTAAAAAAATGGGCCTTGCCGAATGCCAAAAAATTATTACCCATTTAGTTTCATGTGAATATGTACAAAAATGATCAGTAGCTTGAAAAACAAGGTTTAAACAAAGCTAGGCTGGTAATATTGGCATGTTTCCCTATCTCACATCTCACAGACAGTGATACATTTTGTAAGGCTTATTGGGGCTGTCAAAGGCACAAATTATGTTAACAAATTCGCGCTGAAGAGCAACATTTCTGATACGTTCGACCAATAAGTTTTATTTGATCATAAAATAGATTCGTACTATTTTCTAAAAGAGATTCTGCCAGTTTATCGGATCCAACAGTCCTTTACGTGAGGTGATAGCTGAAAACATAGGAGTTTGATCAATTAGAGTGCTTTTAGTTTCGAGCTAATTCTGGAGAAGATATTTCAATTGAGGTCAGCTGGCCTTCAGCCTTATTCCACAAGTGTATGATGAATTTAGTTTTGTGGTTCATATTTGAAACATTTTTCGACTCAGTAGATAGACAGACAAACTATATATGTATTGCTAAATAGCTTATCAGCTGGCTTTTCCGCTATTGTTTCTTATACTCAGTGACATTAGAAGTGTTACATCCAGAAAAAAATAATTTCTCCAACTTGATTTACTGGCAACGACGTAGTCTCACGAAATTTTATTGACAAGTAGTAAGAAGAAAAAAATTGTGTGTTGGCGACCCCGTAGCTGAATACACTCCTGTATACGTCTAGGAATAGACAGAATGAGATGATCGATGTCTGGTTGACGCATCCCACTCCAAGCAACTCGAACTTCGTGGATTATCTGTGGAAGAGTCTGTGGCGGATGGTGCAATGTGGATAGTCCCCTTCATATCCCACAAATGTTCGATGGGATTTAAATCCGGTAAACGGGGTGGCCACGGCAAAACATTAACGCCTGCTTCTTGAGGAAAGTCCGTAGTATGACTAGCAATATGGGGACGTGTGTTGTCTTGAAAAAGGACGTGTGAGAAGAAGTGATCGGCTACCATAGGCAATAGCCCCCCAAATCATTACTCCAACAAACAGTCTTATGCACATGCCTCTCAACGACCATCGCGGTTAGTCGTTAAAAATGACATTTTGTTATTCTGCCTCCCAATGTTGCCATACAATGCTCCAGTTCAAACGTTGACGGCAGTGGTCCGCAGTCAGAGGAAGCACTAACCGTGGACGGTGAAGCGCCTATCTCCACGCTCTGTGGTACGCCTCGGTGGACCAGTTGGCCTTCTTCGTGTTCCTCTACCTTCATCTATCCACACACGACACACACGCGTTACCGTCATTGCGGTACAATTAATACTGCGGCCAATTTCGCGATAGGACAAATCAACATGTCGATAGGCACTAATTTTACCCCTGTCAAAGTCGCTAACATGGTAATAATTTGAACGTGTTCGAAATCAAGACATTTTGTTATGCTTAAAACTAGTAAATGAAAGGGCAAGAACTAAAAATATCTGTACTACTCAACTCTCAGAAACTGCTTTCTTCACAAAAACTAAGAGATAACATTTTAACAAAGGTAAACATAGTAAAAGTCAAATATTAAATATAGTCAAACAAAACAGGTTAAAGATATTATTCTGGGTGTTACACTTCTAATGTATACTTTAATTCTGGGAAAGCTTATAATCTTTTTTGTTAACATTGAATGTACGGTTACTGAGACAAACATGGCACTCATGTTTTTTTTTTTGACGAAAAAGCGAAAGATTAATTTCATGCTCTTTGCCTCTGCCACTACTATACTAAGTGACATATAAATCCGAACACCCAGTTTAAATGGTTTTATTTTAATAAAATTTTGTATAAGTACTTAATGAAGCATAATAAGTAAATGATAAAAATTTCAAAATGATTGCACTGCTTTAAAGCCCTTTGACCTTTAATAACGTGTGGATGCACCCTGTTGTGCTACGCATTCTCCAACGCGCCTAGGCATGCTTGTGGTCAATGTCCTCCTGTGGTTTCTCATTCCAGGCAACCACCAACTCCTCTCGAAGTGCCTCTAGAGTCTGAGGAGGACGTTGCAAATTGAGCAATCTCCTACCCATCATATCCCACACGTGCTCAATTGGGGATAAGTCGGGAGATCTTGGTGGCCATGGTAACAATGTGACATCATTATGTTGAAAGAAGTCTATTGTGACTCTTGCAACATGTGGTCGGGCATTATCTTGTTGGAAAGTTGGATCTGCCAGGGTGTCAAGATAGGGTAAAAGATGGGGTTCTAGAACTTTGTGGATATAACGCTGCACGTTCATGTTACCTCTGATGAAGATTAAAGGTGACCTGGAACCATAAGCTATAGCACCCCAAACCATAACTCCAACAGGGTGATGAACATGTCTTTCAAAAAAAAACTGTGGATTCCTCCTTTCACGACGTCGCCTTCTAACCCTGGCACGACCATCGTGCATGCCTAAACAAAATCGAGACTCGTCACTAAAGACAATACTGTTCCATTCCTGATCCCAGAGTGACCGTTGTCTGCACCACTCAAGGCGATTACGTCGGTGTTCTCGAGTTAAAGGGAGGACCCAGTGTGGCCGGTATGAAAACAAACCAAAACTTCTCATTCGTCGGTAAACACTTCGCATGCCAATAGGTCTTCCGTGTTCTGCAAACCATTCATTTGCAATGGACCTGGTAGTGGAGAAACGGTCACTTAAGGCCAATAATCTTAGGCGGCGATCTTCACGGTCTGCTGTTCTACGGCGGCGTCCAGTGCCCCTTGCTCTTTGCGTACGGCCTTCTCGAAGCCATGCCTGACAACACCTAACCACAGTGTCTACACTTCTTTGCACTCTAACTGCAATTGCCCGAAAAGAAAGTCCAGCTTCCCGAAGTCCCACTATACGGCCCCTATCAAACTCACTAAGTTGACGAAATCGTACAGGTCTCCGTACTCTAGGCATCGTAACCGATCGTAAAGGATGTCAAGAACCAAAATCCGCCAACGTTGATTCTTTACTGCGGCTGAAATATTCATTTTTAGAGCGTTAGTGAATTAAAAAAAAGCAGTATAAAAACCGGAATGTCTAACTGATAAGGCTGAAAATTTGTTCACTTGTTATTTACAGTAAGATAAATACATTCACCAACTTTTATTAAAATAAAACCATTTAAACTGGGTGTTCGGATTTATATGTCACTTAGTATAATTTTGTCTGAACAAATTGAGTGCTTGATGGTTTAGAACCTCGTCTAAATTATATCATGCGCTACGCGACAAGGAATTACAGCTCGTCAAGTGTAGGAAGGAATGCGAATTTTTTAATAATGTCACGTCTTCTCGGTGCGCAGTAGCTAGCGGCTCAATTCGCTAGACGAAGCAGTCGACTCAGGGGGTGAAACTTATATTGGCGAATGGGAAACAAAGCAGTGTTGCTAGTGCATAATATGACAACCATGTCGCACCCTAAAAAAATGGCGACTTATTCACAACTGACGTTGTCTGATTGGCCAGATTTAAATTTCCGGCGGGTTTCTTCCTGTGCTCTGTGGTTTGCAGAAATAACCTTTTTTCAGCATGTAATTTTCTTAAGATTTCATTTTATTTAAATAAAGACCCTATTATGTTATTTGAGCCATATGCGTTTTGTTCGGAGTTGAGAAGTATAACAATGTAAGTACATAAATCTATGTTTGTAAATACTATAAGAGAAACTCCACATCAAAACTGTTTTTTTAAGGTTATCCAAGTCATTAGCCAGGCTTCTGGCAGATCCTGAGGAAGATCAGAGATGCAGCGGTTACTCATTTTAGGAATGTAATTTTTGAAGATCGTGGAGCGCCACGAAAAATTCAACAGCAGCCGTTGTCAACCCCTGAGGTTCTGAGATTTATCAGAAGCTCAGAGATTACTTTTGATCTAACCAAAAGGCATAGCTCTGAAGGATATTTGCAGAACATAACAGTTGTAACTTTATATATGACTCAATAACTAGTGATGATTTGTACTGCTTCTTGTCCAAGTTAGTTTTCATACTTCGTTTTAAATCAGCTATTGTCTGAGCAGTAGGGTTGATATGTAAAGCTCAATATAATTTTAATGAAATCAAAGCCAAGTATTGTTATTGCACAATAATATGGGTGCCCCCAGGAGGGCTGTGGTAACAGTTATCTCTTGATGATTATCAGCACATCTGAGAAAAATTGTAGTAACATATCAACACAATTAAATTTTTTTCTAATTTTTGATTTATGCAGGTGCCAACAAAGGCTGGTGAATGAAAACATCTGGACCATAATCATGTTAATACTGATTTGTTTGTATAAAAATGTATGAGATTTATATAACAAATATATATTTAGGTATTTGCAGTATGTTTTTCTTCTGAACCTTTCCAGATTAGGAAGTAGATATGAGTTTGATTACCCAGAATTAAAAAATTTAATTATCAGTAACCGAATTTTGTCACTAATAACGTTTCCTCTACCCATTTTAAAAACCTTAACTACTCAAAACTATTTTAAACGTATTCTGACAGCTGTGATTAATAAAAACAATTGTCATGGCTTTTATTTTTCACAGCCACCTATGCGTGATAGACTTATTTTGCGTTGAAATGAAAATAGGTGGATATGCTGTAATTGCAACATGTGTTATTTTTATGCTGCAAATTTGATTAGGGAGTGATAAAGTTGGTGTTTTCTACTATACAGGTATATTATCAAAATATTCATTGCTAATATTTTAAACCTATAACACCCTGCTACATTTTTATTATTTGTGTTTGATAAGAAAAAAACTAAGATTTCAATAGTTGGGCCAACTGAAGTGGGAAGGGGCTCGTAGTTTTTTCTACCGACTGCGCATGATTTCGTACGAAACTTATTACAAAAATTTCTTTACGTGACAGGATTGTAATTTTTAAAAAAATTGGGAAGTAAATTCAGTAAAGAATTTTCTCATAAAATTTGTTACCAAATGATGAACAACAGGTCTTTACAGATATGGAGCTAAGATGTTATTTTGGAGGAAACATCGAGATAGGCATTTTTCTTACTATGACGATGATTCGTCTCATTTCTCGTATAACTTTAAGATTTAAAATCAAAGAAACGTTGCTACTTAGCAGCGTATTTGTCGCACAATATTTCAAGCTTTTGACTACATTAAAAGAGTTGGCCTTGGGACAAAAAAAAAATGACGCCAAAAACAGTTTGCATTAACTAAAACTCTTAACCAATTTGTCAATCACAAACATTTCATTATCTCTAGCCCCTGTATTCCAAATCATTTAAATTCCGTCTTCTCTCAAGCAAAGATCTCGTCGATATAGACCATGCCCGAACCAAGTTTCAATCGAACTTTGAAAAGTGTCGGGCTACCGCTGAGCCCAGCGTGAACTGCAACATGGACATTGATCACAAGTGAACCAAACAGTGACAATCAAAGATGGAAGAACAGAAATCTGTCGGCAAGATGAAGGAGATCTGTTACGTGTTCAACACCTTCACGGATCCATCGCTGGAGAAACTCTATCAGAGTTTTAGCGTCAAGCAGAAGAGGACAGGGCTGGAGTGTTTTCTCATCACAGCTATCCTGTTTGATATCTACATGCTTGTGGTAAGTCTAAATATAAGGTGTCACGCATGATTTGAATTTACTAGAAAACACAGATTTTTAGTTTGTATTTTCTGTGTCACATACGCACCCTGTAGTACAAAAGTCGACTGCAAATTTTTTGTTACATCGCGAACTGAGGTGATACTGGGTGCGCCATCTATTACTTTTTTTTACCTATAAGTTTGTGTTACCACGTGAGTCAAAAGTCATGTGGTATGCAGAAATGAACTGTCAAAAGCATGCCATTTATAGTCGTGGATTCGTTTACAATACAACGCATTTTGGTTATCCAAACTTATTACGAAAACGGTCGAAATATAAAAAATACTTTTCGCAAACTTCGCACTAGTTTTGGCCGACATGGACGCCCTACAGAGCCTGGAATTCGTTGGATTGTTAATCGTTTTGAGGAAACTCCACTAAATTTGTCGCCTCTCACAGTAAACAGAAGTCATCAAAACAAAAAAATTTTCAAAGAAATGCCCCGAAGAGAATAACTTCAAAATAATTCATCTTAACGTTTGCAGTCTCTTAAATAAATTCGGTGAAATGGAGCTACTTGTTAACGATTCGTCGCCAGATGTACTATGTCTTACTGAAACGTGGTTACCATTATCTCGTGCTTCTGTCGAGTGAGACGCATACATGGAGAATGTGCAATTTATGTCAAAAACAGTTTAACAGCCAAATGCATACCGTTCGTGAGCAAGGCGTCGGAAGAGGGAGAAATCGAGGCATGTGGACTTACAATGAATTCCGGAAGATCTAATGAGAAGCTTGGCATAATATGTGTGTATCGTCCACCATCTGGTAACGTAGCGATATTTTTGGAGAACTTAGGGAATATATTGGACAGGTTATTTTTGGAAAGTAGCAAAAACATCATTTGTGGGGATCTTAACATAGATAGCCTGAAACCCAGCATAGACATGATAAATCACTGTAATAGTGCTACTCGCACTGCAGTGAACAAAAATAACATAATGACACGTACATCAATAGATTATATCATAACGAACTTCAGACCCAAGCAATTGACATGTACAATCTATAAACCCCACATTTCAGACCACACTGCACAACTTCTTTCGCTCTCTCATGCATCCCACGACAAGCTCGAACATCAAGACAACCACTTGCTCATGACAAGGCCCATAAATGACGATAATTTAAATCACCTCAAAGTTAGCTTAGCTCAGGAAAACTGGAATATTGGCGAGGACGATATTGGTGCAGAATTTGAACGGTTTCTCAAAAAATTTTTGTGGCATTTTGATTTGAAATGTCCCCAGATGCATAAAACACGACACAAAAAGCAGAAATCTAAACCGTGGGTGACGCCAAAAATCCAACAGTCCAGCCTAGATCTAAGAGAACTACATAATTTGGTGAAAAGGCATGAAGACAATGTAAATATGAGACAGCAGTACATTGACAACAAGAAGGAACACAAGAAACTAATTTCTTCAACAAAAAAAGAGTATTACAGTAGTTTAATAAAATCCAGCAACAACAAAGCTAAAAAAATATGGGAAATAGTCAATGAAGAAACCGGAAGAGTAAAGAAACATCATCAAATAGTGCTGAAAAATGAAGACAAAGAATTTACTGACACCCTCGTACCCGACAAGTTTGGCAAGTATTTTTCCACAATAGCAGAGAGCAAGTTAGCAGAACACTTTAAATGTGACAACCCATCAAGATGTCCATCACAAAATCGGGTAGCATCATCAATGTTCTACGAGGATGTCACCACTGAAGAGATCGGGGAAGTAATCAGCAGCCTTCCAAATAAAAGAAGCAGTGGAAATGATGGAATTTCAACGCGTGTGATAAAGTTTGTGAAACGTGAAATATCTTCCCCCCTATCAGTCCATATTAATAAATCAGTGAAGCAAGGTAAATTCCCGAAATGCTTGAAACTAGCTATTGTTATTCTCGTATACAAAAAGGGTGACCGTACAGACCTTGAAAACTACAGGCCAATATCACTTTTATCGATGATCTCTAAAGTCATTGAAAAATGTCTGTATAAACGTATATTATGTTTTCTCAATCGCTATAATGTCTTATCAGATACCCAGCATGGGTTTAGACCCTCACGATCTATAGAAACGGCGACCTTTGACTTTTTTTCCCATATATATAGGGAAGTAGACGAAAACAGATACGTTGCTGGACTATTTTTTGACCTTTCGAAAGCATTCGATATAATGGATATTTCGATTATCGTGGAAAAATTGTACTGCTTAGGTATAAGGGATTTTATTCTCAGCTGGATCCAGTCTTTCCTCATAGATAGAAAATTGAAAACGAAGGTCAATGGTCATACGTCAACTCAATATTCCGTGAATATAGGTGCGGCACAAGGCTCAGTACTTGCACCACTGCACTTCATTGTATACATAAATGACTTGAAATTGTCTGGCTTCATGATTAATTATGTGGTTGACACATCTATCGTCGTCAGTGCCACGACACCGCAGGATCTTCTCGAATCTATTGAGAAAGTCAAAAGTGAAATGAGCAAGTGGTGCCAGTCTAACCGCCTCATTTTGAATGAAGATAAGACTGTTGAAATTCATTTCTTCACAAGAAACCACGCATGGATATTGATAGCTTTTCAGATCAAACTGTCTTCTTAGGAACTTATGTTGTTAGTAAGTTAAGCTGGCAACCACAAATAAATCACATTTGCAACAAAATTAACAGTGCTTATTTTGCAACATTGAAATTAAAGCCTAACATCCATCTTAACTCACTCTTAGATATGTACTACGCGCTAGTTTATTCTCACCTCACTAACAATATAATCATATGGGGACAGGCAACAATGATTAACAGATTATTCATCCTGCAAAAAAGAGTACTTCGATTAATTTTTAATATTAATAAGAGGGACTCTTGTAAAGAAATATTTAGACGCTATAATCTGCTTACATTAACTTCCATCTATATCTACAAATGTGCCATCTTCGCATTTGAACATAGCAATAGATTTGTTCGTAACAACGCCATTAATAGTCAATACAACACTAGAATAGGGCATGATCTGAGTATACCGATACATAACTCTGCCTTATTCCAAAAATCTCCCACTCTAGCGTGCACTAAGGTATACAATAATCTGCCGAGTGAGTTGCGGAGAAGCACTAATATCCTTGCGCTAAAAAAACATCTCAGGAGATATCTGGTTGAAAAATGCTATTACTCTCTACATGAGTTTTACTAACACATGAAAGTATCTGTTTTTTAAATCCTTTTAAGCTGTTAATCATTTCGTTATCAGTGAATTGTCTATTATCGTGGAGTAAATGTATTTTACTTTCACTTTTTATTCGAGTTTTAACGAAAGTATGTATGTTTTCTTTTTAAGCTTTTAACCATTTGTCCTCACTGCTTGATGTTTGTTGTGTTTATTTATTATGTATTTCTAACAGATTCTACTACCGCTTTTCTTTGTATCAGCTTCAATGATTTTTACCGGCTAGACGAACATTTTTTGTGATAAAATAAGTCGCTGTATATGTATATATTTTTACCGTTACAGATTGAACACATTACGATTCTTGCACTGTACCTGTACCTTTAATATGATTTAACCTTTTAAAATGTTTTGTAATTGTAATGTCCTTATTTATTTTATAATTATAAGTATTTTTCTGGCATATTTGCTCAAACGCATATATGACCCTCAAGTTGAGATTGACAAGTCTTATATCAAGTAACATGATCTAATAGGACAATAAACTATCTATCTATCTAAATTGGTTCAGCTGAAGGTCGTAAACGATATCAATATGCTCGTCCAGCTCGTACTCGGGAAAATATAGCCGTAGTGAATGAAAGTGTGCGAGAAGATCCAACCACCTCGACTAGGCACCGTTCGCAACAAATGGGAATTAGTGAGACCACTTTACGCCGGATTTTACACATTGTGTTACACCTCCATCCATAGAGAATCCAACTAACAGAAGAACTGAAGCCGGCAGACCATCAACAGTGGCGTGTTTTTGTTAATTGGATGCTGGAAAGAGAAGACGGATTTTCGGCCAAAGTGCTTTTTTCCGATGAGGCTCATTTTCACCTCAATGGGTACGTAAAGAAGCAAAATTGCAGATTCTGGGGGGCTGAAAATCCAAATCCATATTATGAACAACCTCTTCATCCTGAAAAAGTGACTTTGGTGCGGATTATGGGCTGGTGGCATCGTTGGACCATTCTTCTTTGAAGATGCCGAAGAAAAGGCCATTACCGTCAACGGGGAACGTTATCGCGGCATGTTAACTGACTTTTTGTGGCCACAATTGGATCGTATTGGTACCGACGATCTTTGGTTTCATCAAGACGGAGCAACGGCTCACACATCTCGCCAAACAATCGCCTTATTGCACACGAAATTTCAAGACTGCATAATTTCACACGAAATTCAGATGTCAGTTGGCCCCCGAGATCGTGCGATTTAACACCTCTTGACTATTTTCTTTGGGGATGTTTGAAAGGAAAAGTGTATGCGAATGGTCCCCGGACAATTCAAGACCTAAAGCGCAATATTCGGACTGAAATTGCGGCTATAGACCCGATTATTCTGGGAAAAGTCATTGAAAATTTTGATGTTCCGATGTTGAACTGTAAACGAAGCCGCGGTGGTCACATGACTGATGTTATTTTTCATACATAAATGGCATAAACCAACCATCATTTATGAGTAAAAAAATTCGATCTCACCTCGTAAAAAGCGTGTTGATTTTTCAAATAGAAAAAAGGTAATAGATGGCGCATAATGAAAACTAGTATTATCTCACTTATTTTGTTGCTAAAATGCTTAGCCAGGTTGAAGGAGTCAACATACTGGATTGTGTAATTAATTTTTCAAAGATTGAAAATTTGCTGTACCACAATACATTGGGTACTGCGATAAAATTTCATAGACCTTCATCGCCTATCGAAATAAGAAATAAATATAGAAAGACAAGTAGAAGGCCAGCTACAGCTACCTGCCGTGGTACTTCACCTGAAGTACCTAGTGCATTTTACATTATTTGGGACTATACTGTTCGGGATTTCATATAGTTTTAGTAAATACTAGAGAACTTATTTAAATCAAAGATTTTTCTTTTGTTAATACCCTCAGTTTTTGAGTTACGTATTTTCGTCAACAAAACGTATAATTTAGAAACGATCCACAGCATCCGTCATATAATGAGTGACAAGAAAGGTAAAGACCTAGGTACGAGGGATGTCTTTTAAGTTTTGCATATACCTGTAGAAACATAGTAGGCCGCGCGGATCGAACGTCAGTATTGAATCTTAACCTCACTCTTTAGTAAACTTAAATTCAAAGTTTCACAACAATACGTGCAGTGTTCTCACTACAGTGGATTTTTAAGTGTCATCAAGTCATTAGAAAAATGGAACTCAACCGAGAAAATTTTCGCGCTATAATTTATTACAACTTTCAGAGACAATTATCGCAACAATAATGGGTGAGGTGAATAAAAGGGAGTAAATGCTTTTACTTCATAATTTTAAAGTAAATTCTTGGTAGTAAGTGATTAATAAATCTTTTACTTGTACTTGTCAAGCAAACACTTGCTATCTCGAGTTATTACTCCTAAAGTAACTATTTTGAGTGTTCACTTACGATTGCAGTGAATAACAGTAATAGAAAACTACGTATTAAGTAACTACTTTCATTTTCGCAAGGTCTAAACTAAATTATGGAATTTATGAATATACGTAAAGTTAAACAATATCGTGATCGAACAGATCTCAGATATAGTGCAAAACGTCTTTTAAGGTTTGAAAATGAAAATATCGATATCACTACAGACTATTTCTTACCAGAAACCAACGAAACTCGAGGTGGTGCTCTGTCCTTAAGAAAATATATTGAAATATTTCTCCGGTATATTAGCGACCCTGGTTTTCAAAGTGGTGTTGCAAACGATTTTGGTATTGAAAGAACAACGGTTTGTAAGACTGTAGATTATTTTGCACAAAAAAATATGGAGAATGCAGGTCAATGGATAGTGTTTCCAACAACCGAACGAGATTTAAACGAAGCAAAGACAAGTTGGGTGGCAAAATACAGGATTCCCACCGTAATTGGCGCACTTGATTGTACCCATATACAAGTTAAGAAACCTGAAGTGCAGTTTGGCGATGAGTACATAAATGGGAAAAATGTTGCTTCATTAAACGTTCAGATGACATGTGATGCAATGGAAAGGATCACAAGTATAGACGTGCAATGGCCTGGAAGTGTGCACGATAGTAGGATTTGGAGACAAAGTGCTGTTCAACAAAAACTTGCAAGATTCCAATGGAATGCTTGCTTGCTAGGGGAGAGCGGATATGGTATATCTCCATCGCTTTTAACACCATTTAGACAACCACAAACTGAATCAGAACGGCGGTACAACAGATTACATTCAAAAGAAAGAGTTGTAATAGAACGTGTATTTGGCCAACTAAAACAGCGCTTTCCAATTCTAGCAAATAGGATTAGACTCCCAATATCGAACGTAAAATAATCATATGTTGTGCTATACTTCATAATATTGCTAAGTATTTGCAGGATGAGTGGGACTATGGAATAGAAAATAAAAACGACGATCATGATGCTGTCCCAGAAATTGTTGAGCAAGAGTAAGGAGACATTAGACGTCTTGGTGAAGAAAAGCGCTTAGAAATAGTCCAAATAATAAATCAGTTTAATTCAATTTAAATAACAAAATATGTTTGCAACATATTTATCATAGTTAATAGGTATCAAATAAAAATTATGTAGCTCTTAAATACAGTTATTCTACACGATACTATATTTACTCGTACCAAAAGTTCTGATACATATTATACATGAGAAATTATAGATAAATTCTAATTATTCATAAATGTGTTAGAAAACTTACTTTAACAAAAGAAAATCTTGCAACCTAAATTCCGAATTAACTAAAGGATCGTCATTCTTTTGGGTATTAATAGCTTCGTTTTCTTGCTGACGTAGGTTTTTCAGTTGGAGTTCCTCTTTTTCAATTTGTAGTCTAGTTAGTTTCAGCTGCTCTAGTAGTACTAAGCGTTGAAATTCAGGAGTTGATAAACCTACAGTTTTTTCTGTTTCTGCTGCTAACAACCTGTGTTTTTAGAATTGTGGCCCCTGGACACGGAAGAAATATCTGCAGCATGTTCTTTGCGTAAAATATGTCTCTGCTGATTACACTTTCTTGTTTCTGTTGTTGCTTCGCTTACATTTAACTGTGTGGGAAGTAAAACACATTTATTACTGGAATCTAGCCCAACTGTTATTGCTCCTGGTATTTTACTGTATACAGGATTTTCTTCAGCATTTAAAATTTCTCGAAAATCTTTTTCCCATTGAAGTAGCTTGATTGGCGTATTTTCTGTTGATGACAAGTCAGTTTTTTCCTTAACAGTGCTTTTCATATTGTTAAGAAGTTTTTTCAACTGATCTATAGTTACGTTTTTCCCTGTATATTTTATGAATTCCTCTCTAATTATTATCCAGGCGGTTTCTTTTGCTGAAACCATTTTTGGTACCATTGACTTATTTAGTACTATTTTATTGTTTTCTAGCTGCAAGATTCTGACTAGCTATGCTCTGTTATCAGAAACAAGTTTCGGTTGTTTACTTTCTTCGTCACTAGAAGACATCCTAATTGTTAGTAATCTTGAGCTTTCTTGTGTCCGACTTAAAATAACTTAGTTAAACAAAAATATACAGAAACCTAAAGAGATTTATACGACGCGTAAGGTTTACAAAGCAAATACTCGTAAATAAGAGGATTTAAATATGTGAATAAGGAAAAACAAGCTAAGACTTGCACTCGCCGCAAGTATTACCTCAATATTAACAAGTAGACCTTTCTGAGTCATGCCACTCATTGCCAAGAATTTGCTTCAACTCTCAAGGCAACACTTTTCTCGTAAGTAAATGCTTATGAAGTGCTTACTTGGTTTTATTCACCTCACCCAATGCCTTGCTGAGTTACTGTTTGATTTCGGCAACGAAGTGCCACATCAGTCGACAATTTCCCGTTGGTATGGAGAATTTAAACGTGGACGGGTGAGTCTTAGCGACGATCCCAGGGTGGGTGCACCAAAAACGGCAGTCACCCGGGAAAACAACGATGCTGTGCGCAAACTCATCGTTGAATATAGACATGTGACATATCGCGAGATTGAGGCGTCCCTCTCAAAGACCTCAATTCAAAAAATTTTAAATGAAGAATTAGAAGTAAGAAAATTAGTTTCTCGTTGGATACCCCACCTGTTGACTGAAGAGCAGAAAGCAGCCAGGGTTAATTGGTGACAAAAACGATTGACCGTTTCAATTCCGGAAACTTAAAAAATGTGTACAGCATTGCTGGTGGTGATAAATCGTGGATTTACTGTTATGAACCAGAAAATAAATCACAGTCGGCTGTTTGGGGTTCCAAGGTGAAGAAAAGCCAACAAAAGCCATCCGTTCTCGAAGTGTTTCGAAAAAGATGGTCGCGACATTTGTGTCAAAAGCGGGTCATATTGCAACAATTCCTCTTAATGAGCAAAGAACTGTTACTGCGGATTGGTATACCACCATTTGTTTGCCAGAAGTCATCACCGAGCTTCGAAAAATCAACCTCGAAAGAAGAATCATCCTCCACCAAGACAATGCAAGCTCGCACATAGCTCAAAAAGCAAGGCAGTATTTAACGGAAGAAAACGTGGAATTATTGGACCATTCTCCATACAGTCCCGATCTAAGCCCTAACGATTTCTTTACTTTTCCGAAAATTAAAAACAGGCTGCGTGGTCAAAGGTTCCAGTCACCAGAAGAAGCAGTTGACGCATTCAAAAATGCCGTTCTGGATCTGCCAGCAAACGAGTGGAATAAGTGCTTCGAAAATTGGTTCGAGCGCATGCAGATGTGTATTAATCTTCGTAGAGAATACTTCGAAAAACAATAAAGTCATTTAAAACTACCGTGTTGTTTTATTTCCATATGCAAAACTTAAAAGACATCCCTATGTATATCCGATTTTAATAATTTTTAGCATATATGTTCAGTGTCCCTTATTAGCAAAATGATTGAACTTTCAGCTTGATTCATCAACTGACTGAAGAAGCTTGTTCAATAATGTGTTAAGAATCCAGAATGGAAATAATTTTAAATTTTAATTTGCATTTTTTCAAGTGTTGTGCAATGATTTTGGAAAAACATGTCACGAATAGTCTTATAAAGCATAGTAGAGTATATTTCAACAGTTGGCGGAACTTACTCCACTGGGACCAGGCGGGTGAAACGGGATATTAATGCACAATCTGGCAACCTTGTCGCACCCTCACAAAATGGCCGCTGACAACCACACAAGTCACCGTGTTGTGATTGAATAGCATGGAATTAAAGTATGTTTTGTTACAGATACCAAGAGTTGACAGAGCCCACACATGTGTCACTCCTTGAAATGCAATAATCAGCTGTATTCAAATAATATCTAATATAAATATAACCTAGAATGTGTACTCGTATAAAAAGAAAAATATGGCAAATTTTTTGTTTTTTTGCAGGTTTTATAGGTTTGCTGGTAGCTTTAAGGCATATACATATTTGGGAATTTCTTAATCGTGGATGTTTGTTCAGTTCCTGAACAACGAAAAATATTCAACTTTATGGATGTATGGATACCAAAAACCTGAATGGTTTTGTGGGAATATCAATCTAAGGTGCCATAATGGTTCTGATGAACGGCAAGTAAATGAATGAATGTTTGGAAACGAGCAATATATTTTGGTAGAGCCTGTCATCAAGTAGGTGCTTAATGGCTATCTGCAAGAGGTTTTTAGGAACGCATGAGCATCGTGCTGATAAGGTGGTCGATATCCTGTTGGGGTATCTCATTCCAGGCTACTGCAACTTTGTGAGAAGGAGCTGCTAAAGTCTGTGGAGGGTATTGCCAATTCAAGAGCCTGCGACCTATCATGTCCGAGACATGTTCAATTGGAGATAGGTCGGGCGATCCTGGTGGCCAAGGTGAACGGTTGATGCGATGTTTATCTATGAAGGCTAACGATGCTCTGGCAATATGCGGTCTGGCATTGTCTTGCTGCAAAATCGGGTTTTGGATGGTGTTTAGGTATGGAATAAGATGAGTCTCCACCACTTTCTGAATATAGCTTCGGGCTGACAGATTGCCTCTGATGAAAATAAATGGTGATCTGCTACCATAAGCAATAGCACCCCAAACCATAACTCTCACGCTCTCTGTCAACGAGGATTGTGAAACTTTTCAGACAATCCTTATAAAGGTGACCATTTCTATTGATTTATTAATGAAAAAATGCAGTTTCTTTGTTGAGTCGGTTAAAAAGTATTGAAAATTTCTTCGCCGCTGCTGAATATCTGCACGTGTAGTCATATTTGATGATGTTGATCTTGACTCGTATCTTTCAAATTAGAATAATACCACTAAAAAATCAGTACCTTTATGATATATGAATACTGGGGGATTTTTATTTTGGAAATAACCTCATTTTTTCAAATTCGTATTTTCCATAACAAAACGTGTAATTTGGCAACAATGCATAGTATTCGGTGTATGTGTCAGGCAATGAAAATTGTAAACCAGACAATCCTTATAAACGCTAAGAATTTTCAAAATATTGAAAAAATAACACCTCTATACAGTTTACACGATAAAAACTATCATATAAGGTATACACTTTCATCTGTGATTTCAACTTATTGTGTGGCTATTTTTTAAAGTATTTTCTTTGCAATAAACAACGATTTTCCATAGTTACACGCTTTCTTATTTTCTCCAACCGTTAAATTTGTTTGAAACATTCTAAAAATAACTTATTAATTATCGATGGATTTTATATGAGAGTAGATTAGCACTCTAACTAAAAGTTTTCACTTGTATCGCATCCTAAAAGAGATCGAAGTTTGACATTTTTTAAATTCGCAGTACCTTTGAAGCGTTGAAGTGTCAACCTGTCAGAACATGTAATGATTATGAGGTGTATAGTATTTTTAACTATGTCCACTTTAGTCCATTATACCTGGATGACACTACTGTATTTCATTTTACCTATGATAACTTTTTGGACACGGGAATATAGCACTAGAGTAGCTATATTTAGTCTAATCATATTAGCAAATTTCCCCGAAACAATGGTAAAGTCTGGTTTTATTGATGCAAGTTGTTCAACGGGGTATTTAAAACATTGACGCATAAAATAGGTACACCAGTTTTTGATTAGCAGAAAAAAAGGAAACCGTATTTCGCATGAAAATAACAATTATCTTTCGGAATGGCTTTTGATTCATGTCGGCACGGTAAACTCGTGTATTTTGCTATAAAATGCCCTTTGAACGAACACTGTACATTGCTCAATAAACTAGTAGTGATGGCCGGAAAACAGGTCTTTTGAGATAAACAATTAGAAATTCCCAAAAACTACTTGACCAATCTACACCAATTTTGTTGTGGTAGAAGTACGAATCCTACGAATTTGAAGAATTTCAAATATTTGCGAGAAACCATCGTCGCATTACCAACAACTGCCAAAACCTGCAGCTTGCTTATGTTTTCGACCATAACTTCTTTGCTATTAGTCGGATCTTTTCACGTGTGGTTTCATTCTGCAGGCCTCATAAATACCTGATGATACCAAAGAAATTTTGTTAATACGATTTTTTAACTGCCTAAGGTTAGTAGAACTGGGAAAAGCTTCCTCTTGCAGATTATTCCACAATCTCGACACTCTCGGGACAAAGGAGCGGTCGTATCGGCCAGTTCTGGATGTACAGGCCAGCAGTGTTTTTTCGTTCCTGCCAACACTTTCGATTGAATCCCAAAAACACATTTTCTCATACTCTGTTGTCGAATAGAAAGTTTTCCCACAAAAATGTTTGCACTCATTTTATGCACCCTTGTTTCAAATACCCCCTTGAACAACTTACATCAATAAAACTAGATAATTATTTTGCAAACCAGGGGTATCTTCGTCTAATATGATTAGACTAAAATACGTTGAATAATGATGCATATTACCGCTAAGCTGCTAATGAACAATCTCCGTTATAGATGTAACCAATGCACATAGAGTATGTAACCACTATATGCGCTTTCAACTATAAATTACTTATTGTACATGCCTAACCTTGCCTAACTATACCAGCCGAACTTTCTAGTTTGTTGTATGTGCACACTAGAATATGTTGCATGTTCAACAATCTATTTCAAACTAAATTGATATAACTTTCTGGTGGTATTTGCTTTTAGCTGCATTTCATTGTTTCTGTTTGCTCTACTATACGATATACTCGTATGCCGATGCACGACTTTCCGTACCTGATTATATAAAGTATATTATCTGTTTGTGCTTTATACGTCGAGCACTGTGAACAGCTTTAGGCACCGGTGTGTAATAATCAAGCTGAATCAGCGAGTGAGTATAAAATTAGCTGGAAATATACGACAATAGCCATTCTCGATCTCAAACTAAAATTTCCGAATTCCATACTACGTATATAACTATCTAAAACTGTAATGACTCATCGATGTTCACGTGAACATCACTTAACTACCAGTATTCGGCTGTTCATAGGCGGGGTATGAATGTTTAACATGGGTGAACTAGATTTGTCACATGCTTAATAAAGAGTGGTTTGAAACGCATTGTAAGTCAAAAATTTGGGAATTACCTTTATTCATCGTCGCTTCCACTTACATCTGACAGTAATAAACTATCGCTATCGCTTTCCTCGTTGAAATAGACTATAACTGGCTCTATGATGGTGTCGATGTGGTGGTCAAGCTGCCACATTTTTCTTTCTTCCTTCACAACATGATGGATAGCATTCTGCTAAGCTTCGGGCGTTACTAGCTGTATGGAAGTCTCAAGTAAAACCTTAACATCTGGTAATTTGAAGGTTGTGTTATGGCGCGCAATATAACCCTTCACTTGAGCCCAGATGAGTTCTATTGGGTTCAGTTCACAGTGGTAGGGCGGTAACCGCAGCACAGTGACACCACATCTCATCAGTCACGTAACTAATGTTCGCAGGTTTGTGCTGTTTAATTTTTTCATACAATTCCGCTTCCACACATGAATCGTCAAACGGGATTCCTTTTTCGCGCAACCCTTGCTGCATGTCACTTTTTCGAGATCCCATAGTCGGTACACGTTCGGCTCGAGGACTATGTTAGGAAGCATTATCCATGACGATCACAGAGTTGGGCTCAACTCGCTGAAGCACCCCTTGAAACCAGCTCTCGAAGCAGCTGGCATTCATTTCGTCATGGTAATCACCTCCTTTCTTAGAGACGAAAATCAAGTCACACTCTTCTAAAAAGCCACTATCGCTACCAATATGAGTTACGATCAATCTTTGACCTTTCCCTGACGGTCCACGAAGACCTGTTGACAAACCTTCAATGCTTGCTTGTCGGTTACTCACTACGTTTTTGTCTATCCAGGTTTTTTTTTAATGTGTGACCTGCATTTACCTATGTCTCGTCCAAATAATAGATTTTTCTGCTTTGTCGCCTATATTCAATCATTTCGCGTAGGTATTTTCGACGCCAGGCGACTATTTCAGGTCTGTCTATCAATACTGACTTCCGATTACGCGTTTCGTAACGAAAATTAATTTCGTGCAGGGATTTTCTCATTACCTCGACGGTCATTTGGGGTATAATTTCATTTTCCTTGATCGCTGCATGTACAGCCTTGAGGGTTGGTATCTCATTCCTAAAGAAGAATGAATGTACGGTTCGCCTTAACGCCATTTTGCTATCGTCATCCAATTTAACGGCCTTTCGTCACTTCAAATCAAACTTTGGATCAGTAGTAGCTCCAGTTTTCTTCTTTTCATGCACCACCCTGCGAATGGTCCACTCTGGAACGCCTGTCATACTTTCACAACGCGCGAGTGCATCTCCCTGCGACATAGTTCTGTTCAGATAATTGAACAACACGTTGAGCACGATTTCTTTCGCGTCCCTCTTCAGTGCTTTACGAAGCCGTCTACTTGTTCCCTGGCTTTCAGTACTTCCACTCGTGCCATTTGTACTCTCCATGATTAAGTATAACCAAAACAGTAACCACAGAAACAACAACAATAACAATCACACAACAATTCTTATAAAAACACACAATATGCGATCGCTCAACGAAACACGTTCCAATGCGTTGCCGACGCCTATGAGTCTGCCGGTCGAGGCGCGTCTTTGATTTCATTGGTTCTACCGGCGGAGAACAATCAGCCATTATTTCCATGCGCAAGGTCCAATTTTGGCACACTCTCTCCAACATATCGGATGGTATCTCACGAATAAATGCTTCAATATTGGCTTCCAGTGCGTCAATCGTTGCTGGTTTATCTCTGTAGACATTAGCCTTAACATGGCCCCACAAGAAATAGTCCAACGGCGTTAAATCACCCGATCTAGGCGGCCAATTGACGGGCCCCAAACGTGAGATAAACTGTTCACCGAACTCGCCTCTCAATAGGGCCATTGTTTCGTGTGCGGTGTGGCATGTGGCACCGTCTTGTTGAAACCACATGTCAGTCAAGTCCAGCTCTTCCATTTTGGGCAAAAAAGTTTGTTATCATCGCACGGTAGCGCTCGCCATTCACAGTTACGTTCCGGCCATTGTCGTCTTTGAAGAAGTACGGCCCGATGATGCCACCGGCCCATAATCCACACCAAACAGTGATTTTTTCGGGATGCATTGGTAGCTCTTGCAATGCTTCTGGCTGGTCTTCACTCCAGATGCGGAAATTTTGCTTGTTAACGTACCCATTTAACCAGGAAAGAGCTTCGTCGCTGAACATTTTTCGATAAAAATTTGGATCTTCCTCCAACTTTTCCAGCGCCCATTCACCAAATTGGAAACGTTGTGGGAGGTCGTGTGGCTTCAATTCTTGCACCAGCTGTATCTTATAAGGTTTTACACCCAAATCCTGTCGCTAAATTTTCCACGTAGTGGAGTAACAGAGGCCCAATTGCTGCGAACGGCGGCGAATCGACATTTGGCGGTCATCACTAACACTGGCGGATACAGCCGCAATATTTTCTTCAGTCCTCACTCGACGGCTGCGTGTTGGTGGTTTAATGTCCAATAATGTAAACTGGGTTCGAAATTTAGTCACAAGCTTCCGAATAGCTCCCTCAGTGGGCCGACCAAATTGCCCATAAATTGGAAGCAGTGCTCGATGCACTCTCCTAACCGAGCATGAATTTTGATAGTAAAATTCAATAATTTGCAAGCGTTGTTCGTTCGTAAGTCGATTCATGGTTAAATTATAGACCAAACTGAACAAGTTTGACAATGACACAAGACACGATTGACGCGTCATCTGTCAAAAATAGTGTTGCCAAAAAGATACTAGCAAAAAATCACCCATTATATTATAGCTAGAAGGAAACGGCAGTGCATAGGACATAGTAAGGATTTGTGTGGTAATAAGCGTTGATGATAATTTCATTGGTTTTTTGTCTCAAGTACACTCAATTGAGATTCAAATCTATAAATTAGTTACGCATCCACTATTATGCACTACATTATGTAAATCTGCTTAAATTCAAAAATGAAAGAGATAAGAAAATCCCTGGCTGGTGAAGGAGCAGTTGAGAAAATATGCTATAGACACGAATATCTATACTTATTTCCAGTCATTCAGCGCCTAGATGTGAGTCATTACAAAAATGTTTGATGGGTGATGCGTCATTCCTAATTTTTCTGGGATGTGGCTTAATTGCACTCAAATCTTTTGAAAACAAAAACGGGAAGAATAAAATAACCTCTCTTCAGAAAGGACAACATATAAATAGCCCGTCGGGCACAGGTAATAGATATACCTCATTGGAAGCATGTTTAGTAATAATTTTCTTACACGCCAAATATCACACTTTTATATACAGGGTGTTTCTTAATGATATGCGAATATTTAAGGGTGTGAATCTACCTGAAAAATTTAATGTTAGTTTTCTTTATAAACTATGGTAGAAAAATGTTTCGTAACAAAAACTTGGGGTGTTGAAGTTTTAGGAAAAAAAAAGGAAATTAATTAATATTTTTAGCTACCGCTTCAGATGTTTCACTGATATTTAGTATCTAGTAGAAGTTAATAAAGTTGCATATTTTTCAATGCAAAAATAATTTTAGGCTTTAACAGTGGCGTGCGTAAGGGTACTGACTTTAAGAAAAAAATTATACGCCAATGGTTTTTTTGCCAAATGAAAATTATTTTTGGATTCCCCCGTTCAATTTAACACAAATGTCGAGCTGCTTTCCTTAGATGCGCCATTTATGAGTAAAAAAATAAAAACCGTTCTATTGTCTAACTTGCAAAATTATTATTAATTTAATTGGAAAAATTAAACACATTAGGGGTAATGAACAAAAACAACTGAAAACATAAAAATAACGTCAAAACCAACGAAATAATTACAAAAATTGTTGAAAATGGCCCCCTTCACTTAGTATGCATGCTTGCGTCGTCCTTCACATGGAATTGCGCACTCCCTGGAATGTTTTTTATTCTATCACAAGCTGCAACTATTCTTTCTCTAAATTCCTCTACAGTGTTAACGGGACTTGTGTACACTAGTGTCTTAAGATAGCCGCACAAAAAGAAATCTAAACTGTTGAGGTCTGGGGACCTTGGTGGCCATTCTTGGGGCCCACCGCGGCCAATCCAACGATTTGGATAAACAGTTTGTTAATAATTACGAACCGCTACATTGAAATGCGCTGGTGCACCATCATGCATGTACCACATATTGTTTCTTATTACTAACGGAACATAATCAAGCGGCAAAGGCAAGCGTTGTTGAAGAAAATTGAGGTAAGTCTGTCCGTCAAGTCGTTCCAGCAAGAAGAATGGGCCAATAAAGTGGTGGCCAATAATTCCTGTCCATACGTTAACCGAAAATTGGTGTTGGAAATGGGTTCCGGTTACGGCATACGGATTTTCTTCTGCCCACAAATGATTATTGTGGAAATTCTGAATGGCATTTCGAGAAAAATTAGCTTCATTCATTTTGTGTAGTTTTTTGAGAATACCACGCCTTGGAAAATCAATGGAAAGTAATGCCTGTACTCTTAAAATATGGTAAGGATATAATTTGATGGCATATATTTAAGTGTCTAGCGATCTTCCACGTACTCGTTTCAGGATGTTCTTCGACTTCGTGCAGCACTGCTTCCTCAATTTCAGGTGTTCTCACACTTAGAGGTCTACCTTCAGATGTTCCTTTTCGGACAGGCCAGTTTCAACAAGGCGACGATAAATGTTAGAAAATGTTCGACTATCTGGCAAAGCACGATCGGGATATCTCTGATGATAATCCGTCTGGCTTGCTCACCATTATCGTCGGCAAGGCCATATACGTAATGCTTTTCCGCCATTTCTGCATTTGAATAATTAACCATTATTAACAAAATTGTAAAAACTAAATAATGAAAAAGATGTCACAGCGGACAGATTTGAATAATAGAGACTTGTCAGATGTCAAAAGTGAGTGAGATATTCCAGAGCAACTAGATATTTATTGCTAAAAGCATTCTTCAATTATTAAATTAATTTTCTCGGACAATAGAACGGTTTTTATTTTCTTACTCAGAAATGGCGCATCGAAACAAAACAATTCAGGAGAGATCATTTTTTTTAAATTAAATGTGGAATTCAAAAATAATTTTTATTTGGCAAAAAGACATTGGCGTACCACTTTTTTTCTTAAAAAATATCAAAGTAAATACCCGTACGCACGCCACTGTTAAAGCTAAAAATTATTTTTGCATTGAAAAATATGCAACTTTATTAACTTTCACTACGTACTAAACATCAGTGAAATATCTGAAACGGATATGAAAATATTAATTATTTCCATTTTTTTTCCTAAAACTTGAACACCCCGAGTAAGAAACATTTTTGGACCTTAGTTTATAAAGCAATCTAACATTAAGTTTTCATGTAGATCCACACCCTTGAATAGGATCACCCCGTATATGCAGAATACAATAATCATCAAAATGCGATCTTGCTACTCAACCAACTTTCTTTCTTTCACATATTCTCAGAGATAAACACTACCTAGCTTTCTGCAACCAGCAATGCATGCTTGAGCGTGTCGTGTCGTTGAGTCATTCCTCCATAGATGGACGTTTTTGATGATGCTCGCAGCGATCATTGCGAGGAAACGTACCTAGTCTGCAAGATGTCATTTTGTCAGTTTTTTTTACGTTTTTTAGGTTTTTCACCTAATATCCTTACAGAACTGCTGAAAACGACATTTGGATAACGTAACACTTGAAGCTTGTCCTGTGGTTAATAGTATTCCATTGTTTGGTCGCTAATTCAAACCACATGTATTTCAATCCCTGTTTAATGTACGACATTTCTGCTACATCCACGTACTCCTTTTTCAAGTAAAATGACAATCAATGACAATATATTTAGCTTATCTGTCTTCCAGAAGACATTTTTTCTTTTTTTCATTACTATACAGTGTATTGCGACATAGCTTGAATGGTCATGTATCATGTCGAGATCACAGTTACTTAGGAAATAATTGGTTCAGCACCTTTGCTCTCATATTTTCCTTTCTTCTAAACTATTTTCCCTGACTGTCTGATATGTGAGTAAGTGGTATGTACCCCTGTTACCAGATATTGCTAGAATGTATAAAACATTCTTCTGTGTATCCGTGACGACACCACCGCATACCAGTTGGAGTTTGTTACCCATACCATAGTTGGTAATGGCCGACAATGCAGGATCGCGTAATGCACGCAACGCCAAGTTATTTTGAACTGTGAGCACATTACGGACCCTTATCATTTAATTTTCCCGTTTTTACCGGAAACAGAAGTGTCTTAATGATAGAACGTCTTTGACTAATACTAAAGACGTCACATTTACAATCCCAACACCCAAGTTTCAACCCCTACAAAAAATTCCGAAAATGGTCAAGAGCATTGATTCCCAAAGTGGTCTATATCGACCCCTAGGGGTCTATGACAACCTGCAAGGGGTCTACGTCAGCGAAAAAAAGTACATTATGTTTTATTAAATTTTAGTTTTGTACTCGTAGTTAGCAAAGATAGATAAATTACGCCAATCATGACTTTAGTTATTAGTAGTTAAATATTCAATCATGCAAAATTACACGAGTACTCCTCAATAGTTTCTTTTTGAAAGTTTTAGCAATCGGTAATATAATTACAGTGCAATCTCCGTTATTCGAGCTAATTGTTGCAAGAAGATGTTCGAATTATGGAATGTTTTCGGAAAAATCAAAAAATATTTTTAATATACAGCTGCTGGATTTTCTGTCTTATTTAAATAATTCAATTTTGCCCACAGATGACTGATGCCATGTCCGAATCTAAAAAGAAATGTAGACAGTACATTGTTGATTATTTGAAACTTGGCTTAATTCCATTATTGCCGGACAAACAATCGCCGATGTGCCTTTTATGCAACAAAGTTTTGGGCAATGACGCTATGAAACCATCTAAACTGCAAGATCATCTGAGAAGATGCCACCCTGATAAAACAGAGAAAGATTTGAAATACTTTCAAACACTCAAAGATAAATTTCAGAAGAGACCTACACTGGACAGAATGTTCGCTTCGACGTCACAAAGAAATGATGATGGTTTGCGGGCGTCTTACAATATCTCGTTACTTATAGCAAAATCCGGAAAACCGCATACTATCGGAGAGAAGTTAATTTTGCCAGCCGTTGAAGAGGTTTTAAAAACGTTTTACACAAACCTGCATCTGATATCATTAAAAGAATTCCCTTAAGCAACAATACTGTTGAAAAACGTATTGATGAAATGAGTTGTGATATTGAAAGCTTCTTATGTAATTATTTGCAAACGACCAATTTCTCTATACAAATGGATGAGTCAACTTTACCTGATAATGCAGCATTATTATTGGCATATGTTCGTTTTATTATGAATCAAGAAATCTACGAAGAACTGCTCTTCGCAAGAACTTTGATAACCGACATTAAAGGTGAATCAATATTTCATGTTTTGAAGGATTACTTCATTGAAAAAGCAATTCCTTTATCAAATACAATATCAGTAGCTACAGATATAGCACCTGCCATGGTTGGACGTTATCGTGGATTTATAAGCTATTTAAAACAAAATGTGTCAGGGGTGTTAGCAATACATTGCGTCATCCATCGACAACATTTAGTTGCTAAAAATTTGAGTGTTAGATTGCATGAATCACTTCATTTAGTCATTGATGCAGTAAACTGTATCCGAAGCAACGCGTTGAATACGCGGTTATTTGCGCAGTTGTGTGAAAAAAATGACGAACACTTCCATCAATTACTCCTTCAGACTGAAGTACGCTGGCTGTCGAAAGGCTTATGTTTGACAAGATTTTTTGCACTTTTTGAGACTATTTTAGAATTTCTGGATACTACAGATAAAATTTTAAAAGAAAATTGAATGAAGAGGAAAACAGACATCGCCTATTTAACAGATTTGTTTACAAAATTTAATATGGTTAATTTGCAATTACAAGGCGACAGTTTAAATTTGATTAAAACAAAGTCCATCTTATCAGCGTTTCTTGCCAGAGTTAAACTAATGAAGCAATATATTTTTTCTCAGTTCCCCAATTTGTCACAGACAAGCTGCCAGGAAGACGACGTTTCAACTTACGTTCAACATTTAAATGCCCTCTATTCAGATTTTGAATCTAGGTTTGAGGATATTTTGACTATGGTAATACCACCGTGGATAATTAATCCATATGGTGACATAGAAGAAACGAATGTCATAATAGAAGAGGAACTGACTGAACTAAGTACAAACGTAGAACTTAAGGTTCAGTTTAAAAACGGATATCAGCAATTCTGGCTGCAAAACAACATACCCGTTACTTATCCCGTATTATGGAATATAGCGAGGAAATTTTTTAATTTCCTTTCCATCGTCATACCTAGTGGAAAGGGGCTTCAGCGCTGTTACCAATCTCCTAACGAAAAAAAGAAACAGACTGGACATCATTAGCCGAGATTAACCCTTACAAAATTGACGCCAAATGTTGATAATATATTATTAAAGCATTAGGTTCATCCTTCTCACTAAAAATATTGACTTATTGCTTATGCTATTTTATTTATAGTTTATTTTATGTTTATTGGTGTCTGACCAATAAATGCCCGCATTGGGAATAAGTGCCCGACTTGATTTTTTTAAAGAACCCCCCTTTATAGAACATATATTTATTTAAAATTATTCTGAAAATTCAAGGATAGGTACACACTAAAATTCGTTAATTTTTTGCCTATTTTTAGATAACTTAAACGTATAAGAAACGGAATTTAATCAAACTAACAGTGAAATTATTGTAGAACATACGTTTACGTTATAATTAATAAACGAACTCGCTTATTGTACTATTTTAAGTAAAACATTTTTTTTATTATTTTTCACTTTTTTTTATTTTATCCCTCTTATTTTTTTTCAATGCGGGCACTTATTCCCAATGCGGGCACTTATTGGTCAGACACCTGTTTATTTAATGTTACGTATATTTTATTTTGAGTAGTTTTAATTTAAATTCAATTAATAAATGTATAAATTAACATGTGTTTTTACTTTAAGTTTTTAACACTAAACTTCAGTACAGTTAGAAATTTACAGGAAATCAATATCAGGTAAGTAGGGGGTCTACTCAACACGGAAAAACATGGCAAGGGGTCTACGACACAAAAAAGTTTGGGGAACTCTGGCCAAGAGGCTGGGAAACGACAAAAAACGCAGTTTGGGCGTTTTTTATTTTCTTTGTGCTCTTGGCCCTAGCTCCACCACTACAAGACCGGTTGTCAAAAACTACAATGTTTTTTCATCCTGGGTATAGTAGTAACCTAGTGCGAAAATTTCATTAAAATCCGAGCGGTACTTGTAAAGGCTGTTATAAAATTAGCGGACAGACTGACGGAAATAAGTGACATTGATTTCCATGATGTGCATGTTGTATGCCATCCAAAGAGCATATAATTTCAATTTAGAAATTTTTTGCGATTACAATACTTCCTCGCCAGTTTTTTCATAGGAAGAAAAACCACAAGACCCAGAAGATATTACCGAAAACCTTTGAACTAACTTAAGGTGGCACAACCCTTATTTCGATTTTTTCAACTTTTCATCTGATAATTTTGTGGTGTGTACGAGGGATGTCTCTTAAGTTTTGCATATGGAAATAAAACAACACGGTTTGCTGGCAGATCCAAAACGGCATTTTTGAATGCGTCAACTTATTCTTCTGGTGACTGGAACCTTTGTTTTTAATTTTCGGGAATGTAAAGAAATCGTTAGGACTTAGATCGGGAATATATGTAGGATGGTCCGATAATTCCACGTTTTCTTCCGTTAAATACTGCCTTGTTTTTTGGGCTGTGTGCGAGCTTGCATTATCTTGGTGGAGGATGATTCTTCTTTCGGCGTTGATTTTTCGAAGCTCGGTGATGACTTTTGGCAAACAAATGGTGGTATACTAATCCGCAGTAACAGTTCTTTGTTCATTAAGAGGAATTGTTGCAATATGACCCACTTTTGACACACATGTCGCGACCATATTTTTCGAAACACTTCGAGAACGGATGACTTTTGTTGGCTTTTCTTCACCATGGAACACCCAAACAGCCGACTGTCGCTTATTTCCTGGTTCATAACAGTAAATCCACGATTCATCACCACTAACGATGCTGTACACATTTTTTGGGTTTTCGGAATTGACACGGTCCAGCGTTTTTTGACACCAATTAACCCTGGCTGCTTTTTGCTCTTCAGTCAACAGGTGGGGTATCCAACGAGAAACTAATTTTATCACTCCTAATTCTTCATGTAAATTTTTTTGGATTGAGGTCTTTGAGATCTTCAAGGACGCCTCAATCTCGCGATATGTCACATGTCTATCTTCAATTATGAGTTTGCGGACAGCATCGACGTTTTCCTGGGTGACTGCCGTTTTTGGTGCACCCACCCTGGAATCGTCGCTAAGACTCACCCGTCCACGTTTGAATTCTCCATACCAACGGGAAATTGTCGAATGATGTGGCGCTTCGTTGCCGAAAACAGACAGTAACTCAGCAAGGCATTCTTGTTGCGATAATTGTCTCTGAAAGTTGTAATAAATTATGGCGCGAAAATGTTTTCGGTTGAGTTCCATTTTTCTAATGACTTGGTGACACTTAAAAATTCACTGTAGTAAGAACCCTGCACGTATTGTTGTGAAACTTTGAATTTAAGTTTACTAAAGAGTGAGGTTAAGATTCTGTACTGACGTTCGATCCGCGCGGCCTACTATGTTTCTGTATGCAATACCTAAAAGACATCCCTCGTATACAGATGACTAAAAACAATGTTTTAATTTTTTTTTGTCAAAAAATGCATTTTACTTTGCATTTTTCCTTCAATTGGAACTTGTTAACAAATCTAAGTACAGCTTTGAAATTGTGTGTAAATATTCCTCTTTTAGGGAAGAATGAAACAAGTGATTACTTTTGTCCATATCATTTTATCATTTTTTCTTTTCGAAAAACCTTTGAATTTCTTGAAGCCTCGTCTGGCAGCAAGTTAAGATTTTTCCAAGGGAAAAAGTGATAAGAATAAAAGTAATCACTTGTTATAAAAAAGTAGCTAGATGTTGCCTACAGAAATCCCGTGAATTTTCATTTATTTAAACTAATTTTTCTGGAATTCCTTTTTATTCATGGTAAAAAAGTAATCACTTGTTTCATTCGTCCATAAAAGTGGAATACTCACATACAATTTCAGAACTGTACCAATATTCGTCAACAAGCTACGACCGAAGAAAAAATCCACAGTAAAATACACAAAAAGTGTATTTAATGACAAAACGATGTCTTTAGTCATCTCTATACAGTAATCAAATGAAAAGAATAGAACACTGTTGTAAATAGGTAGTTGAAAAAAGCGAAAAAGAGTGACATGCGACCTTAATCCTTTTCTTGTTCTTTTCAGGTACCAAATGGCCAAGACCTGCTGATCTACGCCACGATGGGCATTTTCCTCCTAGTCTCCACGTGCATCCTGAGCTGGTGCCGTCGCCACGTGTCCAACAAGAACCTCTGGGCTGCTGCACCTCACGTGAGTTGGCACGTGGCCAACTACCAACTATTGGCCGCTCTCTTCCTGAAGAAGAACGAGGTTACGTCCAGGGACAGTCTCGGCTGGGTGCTTCTATTGGACTATCTCATCTACGTTACGTTGCCCATCAGGTTGAGGTATTGTGTGATCCTCAGCTTGGGCACGTGTGCGTCGTACATTGTGGCGGTTGTGGGGCTCTCCAAGTCGAATCTGCATTTATACCACCAGGTGAGTGATCTTTACTATCTACCAGGGTGTGTCAAAAAGTTTCCGGACTGACTTTGTACATGGTGGCCAACTAAGAATGCGAGGTACTGTATTTGGGAACATATCCATCGTAGAGGCTTGCGGCAAGTTCTTGCTAAAAAGTTCTAGAGAAAAACCTGGAAAATATTTTCAAGTTTGTGAAATGGCCGCTAGTGGGCGTTACTGAAATCTTGAATTAAAAAAAGGAGTGTTTCTCTGAATTCCGTTTATATAAAACTAACAAAAAATACCTGATCATTATTCAAAGGTTTCCGTAAAAAACTCCCTGTATCTTCGAAACGGCTGAGCCGATTTTAACAAACTTGGGCTAATGGAAAACAGCTATTCCTGGGCTACAAGTGTTATAATATTTAAAATTTTGTTAGTTCCACGTGTGACCGCTACATGGCCTTTCTCGACATTCCAACATAAATGCTCAACTTTACCAAAAAAATTAAATGACATAATTTTTTTATAAAAAAGTAACTAGATGTTGCCTACAGAAATCCCGTGAGTTTTCATTTATTTAAACTAATTCTTCTGGAATTCCTTTTTATTCATGGTTGCCCAACACATTTTTGCTATTATTGTGCGAGAGCATATTGATGCAGAATTTCAACAGCGATGGATTGGAAGTCTGTTTCCATGGCCTTTGCGATCACTAGACTTAATCTGTCTTGATTTTTATTTATGTGGACAGTTGAAGGACGCCGTGTTTCAGCCTCAACCTTCAACCAGAGAAGATATGAAAAACCGGATTCGTAATGCAATACGTAACATACCGAGAGCCGAAATTGAAGCTGCAGTTTTGTCTACCCATGAGAGGCTTCAGGAATGCATACAGCGTGATGGTCGAGCATTTACGGGGGCATTTTTTTAATCGGCCCTTTTTAGGGCCACAACTTGAATTCCAAAAAAATTAGCTTAAAAAATAAAAATTTAAGATATTCCTGTATAAGGGTGGATTTCACAATTTAACAAACCATTATTCTGCACCAATAGGGTACGAGTACCAAACAGTCCGTTAAATATACCCAATCAGCCTCAAGATCTCTCCGTCAAATTTTTGGCAGCAAATAGCATGAAGGTATTCAAAACAAAACACTGTAAAATATGAAGTGACAGCTTGCTATTGAAATCTTTTCAGTTTATTAAATATTATGAAATTATGTAAAACTGAGCCAAAATTTTTAAAAATGCTTGATGTCTGAGTAAAATCTATTTTTTCAGATTAGCTGAACGTTTTTCCATGTTTACTGCAACTTTTGTAATCCATATATGATTATATCACCTACTGTGTGCTTATAGTTTGTCCTATATTTGCAAACTTGCACTTCCAAACCCTTACATGAAAAAGGCTTTTCACTCAAATTTTTGTTAGGTATTGCATTTCAACACATTCATACACTTCTTTCCAGTTCCTCAACGATATTTTAACCCCACTGGTCCGAAACTGTTCAACAGTTTCAACATTCATGCATACAATTGCAGTTGCAGTTTCTTATTTTAATTTCAGTGTATAATGAGTCGCACCATCGGTGATGGTACATTCAACATAACCACGTATTTAGGGGTTCGTGCAGATTCAAGGCGCTCCTCTGGCGATGTCCGATTGCATACAGGTGCCTTCTGCAGGTACCTCTTCACCACGGTCCGGAGTTGATACCAGCGCGGCTCTCGTTTTTTTTGCTCTAGGCATGGCCATCCTCAATTAGTCGCACAAAAAACAAGTCCAAGGCAGAAAAACACACCCGAAGACGAACACCAAAACAAATCTCTACCGCAAATTCGTCAACAACTCAAACAAAAACAACAGATGATTCACCGCCTGGCTTTGACCGTACATCGTCGTGGAACACGAGACACCACATAATTATTATAATTACGTCAATACGAGCATAGAACAGTATAGAAAGGGCTATCCAAGGGTAAGACGAGTTCCGAAACCACCCGAATCATGTCAAAAAATGGCTGTGACGTCATCAATACGTTTGACCACCACTGGAAATCACTAGCTAGTTACCATCTGGCGGTGTAACATGTGGAGGACACTGGTGTAGAAACAGCTGATCCTTAAATTCGGTTACGTTAAGTCGTGCATGAACCCGACATTATTTTTCAGTAATTACTAATAATTTTAGGTCTACAGTAATTTCATTATGCACCTCGGAGATGTAGAGATTAACATGTTTTACACATATCGGTGTTTGAGGATGGGGACGACATACTGTTTTGATTGCTTTGAAGAAATTCATTAACCCATGAATTTATAACAAATGATTACTATTGTGATGTAAAGAGAGATGAGGAATTGGTTGGAATACATTTTATATTCTATTTTCTTGCAAATCCGCACAATTCAACAGGTATGTGTAGATATAATGATCTCATAATATACACACAGTATATTGAACTTCAAACAAATTTCGAGATTGCCATGAATTAACAAACGACCAAACCTGCTGCCAAATTTAACAGCTACAAAATCGACCTATTATTTCTCCCATTCCCATTCGCTGAGGGGATAACAGATTGTTAAATGTAAACCTATAACATATATCAAAATACATGAAAGTTGTCCTGTTTTTTCTGTACAAAAGCATCATGTTGGAATCAAAAAGTGGTCTTGTTTATAATACAGTCGAATTTTTACGATTTTATTCAACATTTTAATAGAAATCACTGATATTCTGACACCTTTGACAGCTTCCGTCAAATTGCATTTCGATAGGGTATTTTCCTATTGGTCCATAATAATCATGTTGGTGAAATCGGCCCTTGATCTTTCATTGGCCTAAATTTTAGGTTAGGAACACGTTATCGAGATGCGGTTTTAACGAGATTGCTTAGACAACATTTAGCTACTTTTTCATGAAAAAATCATACCAATGCACCGCTTCGTAGGTATATTTTTTTTCAATTTCGTAAATAAAACTTCATCACCCTGTATCTCGATAGGGGAGCATCTTTGGACCCGTATTTATAAGAGCCTTTTTTGTTATTTTTGTACGTACTTTCTACCCTAGGTATATTGACACGTCTCTCTGAAACAGCCTGTATCAATGAGTTGATAACTTCGCAAAGCAGAGCGCGAAGTTTATTCGTTGCTTTTGTTTTACAAGAATTTTATTCAGTGTGTTTGTGTTCGCCTGATTGATTTCCTCTGTCTGCAATTTCTTCAAGAACAAAAAGTTTCAGACAAGAGTGAACATTTCTTTGGCCTTAGTGACTCGTTAAGTGACAGCTTGCTATTGAAATCTTTTCAGTTTATTAAATATTATGAAATTATGTAAAACTGAGCCAAAATTTTTAAAAATGCTTGATGTCTGAGTAAAATCTATTTTTTCAGATTAGCTGAACGTTTTTCCATGTTTACTGCAACTTTTGTAATCCATATATGATTATATCACCTACTGTGTGCTTATAGTTTGTCCTATATTTGCAAACTTGCACTTCCAAACCCTTACATGAAAAAGGCTTTTCACTCAAATTTTTGTTAGGTATTGCATTTCAACACATTCATACACTTCTTTCCAGTTCCTCAACGATATTTTAACCCCACTGGTCCGAAACTGTTCAACAGTTTCAACATTCATGCATACAATTGCAGTTGCAGTTTCTTATTTTAATTTCAGTGTATAATGAGTCGCACCATCGGTGATGGTACATTCAACATAACCACGTATTTAGGGGTTCGTGCAGATTCAAGGCGCTCCTCTGGCGATGTCCGATTGCATACAGGTGCCTTCTGCAGGTACCTCTTCACCACGGTCCGGAGTTGATACCAGCGCGGCTCTCGTTTTTTTTGCTCTAGGCATGGCCATCCTCAATTAGTCGCACAAAAAACAAGTCCAAGGCAGAAAAACACACCCGAAGACGAACACCAAAACAAATCTCTACCGCAAATTCGTCAACAACTCAAACAAAAACAACAGATGATTCACCGCCTGGCTTTGACCGTACATCGTCGTGGAACACGAGACACCACATAATTATTATAATTACGTCAATACGAGCATAGAACAGTATAGAAAGGGCTATCCAAGGGTAAGACGAGTTCCGAAACCACCCGAATCATGTCAAAAAATGGCTGTGACGTCATCAATACGTTTGACCACCACTGGAAATCACTAGCTAGTTACCATCTGGCGGTGTAACATGTGGAGGACACTGGTGTAGAAACAGCTGATCCTTAAATTCGGTTACGTTAAGTCGTGCATGAACCCGACATTATTTTTCAGTAATTACTAATAATTTTAGGTCTACAGTAATTTCATTATGCACCTCGGAGATGAAGAGATTAACATGTTTTACACATATCGGTGTTTAAGGATGGGGACGACATACTGTTTTGATTGCTTTGAAGAAATTCATTAACCCATGAATTTATAACAAATGATTACTATTGTGATGTAAAGAGAGATGAGGAATTGGTTGGAATACATTTTATATTCTATTTTCTTGCAAATCCGCACAATTCAACAGGTATGTGTAGATATAATGATCTCATAATATACACACAGTATATTGAACTTCAAACAAATTTCGAGATTGCCATGAATTAACAAACGACCAAACCTGCTGCCAAATTTAACAGCTACAAAATCGACCTATTATTTCTCCCATTCCCATTCGCTGAGGGGATAACAGATTGTTAAATGTAAACCTATAACATATATCAAAATACATGAAAGTTGTCCTGTTTTTTCTGTACAAAAGCATCATGTTGGAATCAAAAAGTGGTCTTGTTTATAATACAGTCGAATTTTTACGATTTTATTCAACATTTTAATAGAAATCACTGATATTCTGACACCTTTGACAGCTTCCGTCAAATTGTATTTCGATAGGGTATTTTCCTATTGGTCCATAATAATAATGGTGGTGAAATCGGCCCTTAATCTTTCATTGGCCTAAGTTTTAGGTTAGGAACACGTTATCGATATGCGGTTTCCACGAGATTGCTTAGACAACATTTAGCTACTTTTTCATGAAAAAATCATACCAATGCACCGCTTCGTAGGTATATTTTTTTTTAATTTCGTAAGTAAAACTTCATCACCCTGTATCTCGATAGGGGAGCATCTTTGGACCCATATTTATAAGAGCCTTTTTTGTCATTTTTGTACGTACTTTCTACCCTAGGTATATTGACACGTCTTTCTGAAACAGCCTGTATCAATGAGTTGATAACTTCGCAAAGCAGAGCGCGAAGTTTATTCATTGCTTTTGTTTTACAGGAATTTTATTCAGTGTGTTTGTGTTCGCCTTATTGATTTCCCCTGTCGACAATTTCTTCAAGAACAAAAAGTTTCAGACAAGAGTGAACATTTCTTTGGCCTTAGTGACTCGTTAATCGGTCTCCTAAGCCTGTATCTTTCCAATAGACCGAAATACGTTTATTATAATTGTTATTGTTTAACAAATTATACTGATTTTTTCTGGTCGAATCTAGCCCTTTGCTGTTTTCATTTTTCCAGAAATAACCTTGCTGCTTCACAATTTACTATTTGCTAACATTTTTTACAAATACGAGCCGCTTCCCACTTCAGTTGGCCCACTTCAAGATTTGTACCAAAATATTCCTTTATTAACTATTTACTTCTAAAACAATTTACCATTGGGTAACATCACCTTTAATTTTTATTACTGCTGAAGTTCTTTGGGGCATAGTGTTAACCAAGTTTTGGCAAAAACTTGGTGTAAAACAATCCCATCTTTCTTGAAGCTTTTGTCTCAGTTCGGTGATTGTACGAGCAGGATGTTGTCGTAGAACCTTTTTCATCTCGTGCCACAAAGTTTCAATAGGTGACAGATCTGGACTGCTAGAAACCCATTTCAAAAGTGGTACATCATCTTATTTCATCCATTTTATAGCCTTTTTTGAGGTATGGCACGCTGCACCATCTTGCTGAAACACAAAATCTTGGCCGGATGTCAAACATTCTTCCATCACTGGTAAAAGCGATTCTTCTAAAATTGCAAATTATTTGTTTGTATCCACATTTCCATCAATAAAAAAAAGTTTTCCTACTCCTTTTGATGACATACTGCCCCAGACCATAATGGATGCTGGAAATTTCACATTTCTCTTCAAACAGTCAACGTGGAATGCTTCATTTTTTTGCTAACAACTCTACTGCGACTGTCACCAACACAAACTTCGGGCCTCATCACTGCATTGTATTACACACCATTGTTGAGGTGTCCATTGTCTATGCTCTTTAGCCCATATAAGCCGATTTTTCTTTTGCAGTGGAGTTAATAGTGGCTTTTCTTTGGTCTATAAGCAAGTTGTGCAACTTTAGGGTTTTTACTTCACTTTTATTTATAAGAAAACTTACCTTGCAAGTGCTAAATACCAGTTTGTGGGCGTCTCCATGAGTTGTGGACCTCGAAATTCTCCTTCCAACAGCGTCACTCCACAGAGCACTTAATTGTAAATCACTGATCAACAGCCAAAAAATATCCTAAATAAAATCAACAAAATATTACTATTTTTAATGTGCTAAAACCGGAATGAAACTTATTTTTTCAATATTAGTTCAAGTTTTAGAGATACGGTAATTATATGTGTTCCTGCTGTGACAGTGTTAATATACTGTAATTCACAAGAATGCACGTGTTGCATTTTTATATTCGGCAAGGAAAGATGATGTAATCGGCATGATTGTGTTACGTTATACATACATGTACATTATATTGTTTTATATTAGCCATTTTTTCCTCAGTTGGCTGACAGCGTTCATGCAAGATGTCTCGAAAGTGTGTAAACAATCCAGATCAGTTTTGTTACGTGTGTGGTGATGTGACTTTTGCGACTCAGAGACAAAGGCATATCAGCTTTATTTCGGTTGTAAACTAGGTGATCAAGACAAACAGTGGGCACCCCACATCTGCTGTAATACATGTGCTTCAAGTCTGAGGAGCTGGTTAAATGGCAAAAAACGGTCTATGCGCTTTGCTGTCCCAATGGTTTGGAGAGAGCCTACAAATCATATTAATGATCGTTACTTTTGCATGGTACCTTGTGTCGGACAAGCCACAGGTATGTCCAAGAAAAAAAAATCGGTTATTAACTACCCAAACATACCATCTGCGATGAGACCTGTGCCTCACAGTGACGAAAATCCTATTCCAAAACCCCCAGAATCCTACACTTGCGAATCAGAAAACGAATCAGATCATGGCGATCGAGTGATTCGTCAGGAAGAAGATATGCCATCAACGTCAAGAGATCCTGATTTTATACCGAGCACGTCATGCCACCAACCGCACAAAATAACACAGTCAGAATTAAATGATCTTGTAAGAGATTTAGAACTTCCAAAATGTAAGGCAGAGTTACTTGGATCAAGACTGCAGCAGTGCAACTTGTTAGAAGACGATGTTTCGGTATGTGTTTTTCGTAAACGCCACAAAGACTTAGAACCATTTTTCAATATGGAGAATAACTTGGTTTTCTGCAGTAACATTAACGGCTTACTGGCGGCTTTAAATATAAACTATAACCCAAAAGAATGGAGATTGTTTATAGACAGTTCAACATTGAGTTTAAAGGCAGTGTTATTGCATATTGGAAATATTTTACCATCTCTTCCTGTAGGGTATGTAGTTCACATGAAAGAATCATATGACAATATGAAGTACCTATTGACATGCATAAAATACGATGAGCACCAATGGCATATTTGTGGCGATTTGAAAGGTGTTGCACTTTTATTTGGGCTGCAGCTAGCCTACACAAAGTTTTGCTGTTTTTTGTGTGAATGGGACAGTCGGGCAAAGGCACTTCATTACACCAGACAAAACTGGCCTGTTCGTCAATTCCTAGAGCCAGGTCAAAAAAATAAACAGCATATGCCATTAGTAGATTCGAAAAAAATTTTATTACCACCACTGCATATCAAGTTGGGCCTAATGAAAAACTTTGTCAAGGCATTAGATAGAGATGGGTCAGCTTTTCAATACCTGCGTCAGAAATTTCCAAGACTAAGTGAGGCAAAGGTTAAAGAAGGTATTTTTGTTGGGCCACAGATTCAAAATATTTTGAAAGATACACAGTTTGAAAACACTTTAACAGCTATTGAAAAAACTGCTTGGAATGATTTCCGTCTGGTGGTCACTAATTTCTTGGCAAATAGAAAAGCTGACAACTATAAAACCCTTGTCAAAAATATGCTGTCATCGGATCAAAAGATGGGCTGTAATATGTCTCTTAAGATACATTTCCTACACTCACACCTGGACTTTTTTCCTGACAATTGCGGAGCCGTAAGTGATGAGCACGGCGAACGTTTTCATCAGGATATTTAAACAATGGAAAAAAGGTACCAGGGAAAGTGGAATCCTTCCATGCTTGCAGACTACTGTTGGACACTTGGTAGAGATGCTCCAGAAACGATCCATAAAAGAACAGCAAAAAGACAGCGCATATAGTGATTCTTATAAGTATATGAATCTTGTTACTTTTTTTGATATATCCTTAAAAATAAAAAGTTTTTTTTCTAAACCGCAACTAATTTTTTTATTTCATTGTCAATTTTGGATTCAGCGCCCCAAAATTAACAAAGAAGTGCACTTTTCCCACAAGATACAATTAAAAAACTAAAATTTGTTGTCCAGTATAATTGGCACGCCTGTTTTTCACGATTATTCTTCTTAATGCTCTTCGGTCTGCATTTGTGATATTACTTTTTTTCACATATCGTGGCTTAATGTTAACTGAACCAGTTACGTTATATCTTCTAACAATATTTCTCACACTGTACCGCGATAAGTCTAACAAAGTTGCAATTTCTGAGTTTGATTTCCCAGAATTAAAAAATTCAATTATCAGTAACCGAATTTTCTCACTAATAACCTTTCCTTTACCCATTCTGAAAACCTTAACTACCCAAAACTATTTTAAACGTATTCTGACAGCTGTGATTAATAAAAACAGTTGTCATGGCTTTTATTTTTCACAGCCACCTATGCGTTATAGACTTACAGGTATTTTGCATTGAAATGAAAATAGGTTGATATGCTGTAATTGCAACATGTGTTATTTTTATGCTGCAAATTTGATTAGGAAGTGATTAAGTTGATCTTTTGTACTATATATTATCAAAATATTCATTGTTAGTATTTTAAACCTATAACACCCTGCTACATTTTTATTATTTGTGTTTGATAAGAAAAAAACTAAGATTTCAATAGTTGGGTCAACTGAAGTGTATGTCCACCATATTGAATCAGTCATTTTGATTTTTGTCAAATGTTTGCCATATTCCTAATCAGCGACCTCCAATACATTTGACTGAAGTTTTTGATTAAAATTTATCTAATCTTTCCAGTTTTGGGCATGTTTTAGGGCTTTTGAACCACTATGGTTCATCTAATATTCATCATTATCTCTGGATTAGAGCCCTTATCGCCTGCATTATTCAATAGTTCACCCTTTCCATCCTCTTCAAAGCTGCGTTATCCTAAATCGATACGTATGCTCGAGCAGCTCCGGAATAAATTACGAACTGTACGGAACTTTTTACCAAAAGATCGCTTTAACTATACCCGGGGCGCTCCTTTCTTCCCTCTGAGGTTTCGAGCAAAAAATATGGAAATCGAGTTTTGCCTTTTTGCGAAGGATAAGATGATAACAGCAGGAGTGAAAGAAGATGCTTGAGTATTCTGAGCGGTTGTTTACTAAAAATAAGTTACGAATAACTCCGCTACAGGTACTAAGAAGCTGAAAATAATGCTGAATATCTTATTGGATGTTAGACTTGGCTTACCCTTTTTGTACCTTACCTCATTCTCATTCATCATAAAAGGTACTTTTCATCTGGTAGTCAGATTAAGCTTAATAGGGACCGTAGAGTATTTGTTTAAAGCAGAGTTCCCCAAACTTTTTTGTGTCGTAGACCCCTTGCCATGTTTTTCCCTGTTGGGTAGACCCCCTACTTACCTGATATTGATTTCCTGTAAATTTCTAACTGTAGTGAAGTTTAGTGTTAAAACCTTAAAGTAAAAACACATGTTGATTTACACATTTATTAATTGAACTCAAATTAAAACTACTCAAAATAAAATTTTGTATCTGTTATGTAAAATATACGTAACATTAAATAAACAGGTGTCTGACCAATAAGTGCCCGCATTGGGAATAAGTGCCCGCATTGAAAAAAATATAAAAAAAGTTTTTTACTTAAAATAGTACAATAAGCGAGTTCGTTTATTAATTATAACATAAACGTATGTTCTACAATAATTTCACTGTTAGTTTGATTGAATTTCGCTTCTTATACGTTTAAGTTATCTAAAAATAGGCAAAAAATTAACGAATATGTGTATCTATCCTTGAATTTTCAGAATAATTTAAAAAAAATATATTTTCTGTAAAGAGGGGTTCTTTAAATAATCAATGCGGGCACTTATTCCCAATGCGGGCATTTATTGGTCAGACAACAATAAACATAAAATTAATAAACTATAAATAAAATAACATAAGCAATAAGTCAATATTTTTAGTGAGAAGGATGAACCTGATGCTGTAATAATAAATTATCAACATTTGGCGTCAATTTTGTAAGGGTTAATCTGAAATCTCCTCGGCTACTGATGTCCAGTCTGTTTCTTTTTTTCGTTAGGAGATTGGTAACAGTGCTGAACCCCCTTTCCACTAGGTATGACGATGGAAAGGACATTAAAAATTTCCTGGCTATATTCCATAATACCGGATAAGTAACAGGTATGTTGTTTTGCAGCCAGAATTGCTGATACCCGTTTTTAAACTGAACCTTAGGTTCTTGGTTTGTATTAAGTTCAGTCAGTTCCTCTTGTATCATGACATTCGTTTCTTCTATGTCCCCATATGGATTAATTATCCACGATGGTATTACCATAGTCAAAATATCCTCACCTACATTCAAAATCTGAATAGAGGGCATTTAAATGTTGAACGTAAGTTGAAACGTCGTCTTCCTGGCAGCTTGTCTGTGACAAATTGGGGAACTGAGAAAATTCTCCCCGTCCAATATTTTGCTTCATTAGTTTAACTATGGCAAGAAACGCTGATAAGATGGACTTTGTTTTAATCAAATTTAAACTGTCGCCTTGTAATTGCAAATTAACCATATTAAATTTTGTAAACAAATCTGTTAAATAGGCGATGTCTGTTTTCCTCTTCATTAAATTTTCTTTTAAAATTTTATCTTTAGTATCCAGAAATTCTAAAATAGTCTCAATAAGTGCAAAAAATCTTGTCAAACATAAGCCTTTCGACAGCCAGCGTACTTCAGTGTGAAGGAGTAATTGATGAAAGTGTTCCTCATTTTCTTCACAGAACTGCGCAAATAACCGCGTATTCAACGCGTTGCTTCGGATTCGGCTTACTGCATCAATGACTAAATGAAGTGATTCGTGCAATTTATCACTCAAATTTTTAGCAACTAAATGTTGTCGATGGATGACGCAATGTATTGCTAACACCCCTGACACATTTTGTTTTAAATAGATTATAAATCCACGATAACGTCCAACCATGGCAGGTGCTCCATCTGTAGCTACTGATATTATATTTGATAAAGGAATTGCTTTTTCAATGAAGTAATCCTTCAAAACATGAAATATTGATTCACCTTTAGTGTCGGTTATCAAAGTTCTTGCGAAGAGCAGTTCTTCGTAGATTTCTTGATTCATAATAAAACGAACATATGCCAATAATAATGTTGCATTATCAGGTAAAGTTGACTCGTCTAGTTGTATAGAGAAATGGGTCGTTTGCAAATAATTACATAAGAAGCTTTCAATATCAGAACTCATTTCATCAATACGTCTTTCAACAGTTTTGTTGCTTAAGGGAATTCTTTTAATGATATCAGATGCAGGTTTGTGTAAAACAGTTTTTAAAACCTCTTCAACGGCTGGCAAAATTAACTTCTCTCCGATAGTATGCGGTTTTCCGGATTTTGCTATAAGTAACGAGATATTGTAAGACGCCCGCAAACCATCATCATTTCTTTGTGACGTCGAAGCGAACATTCTGCCCAGTGTAGGTTTCTTCTGAAATTTATCTTTGAGTGTTTGAAAGTATTTCAAATCTTTCTCTGTTTTATCAGGGTGGCATCTTCTCAGATGATCTTGCAGTTTAGATGGTTTCATAGCATATCAATGATGGAATGAAGCCAAATTTCAAATAATCAACACTGTACTGTCTACATTTCTTTTTAGATTCGGACATGGCATCAGTCATCTGTGGAAAAAATTAAATTATTTAAATAAGACAGAAAATCCAGCAGCTGTTTATTAAAAATATTTTTTGATTTTTCCGAAAACATTCCATAATTCGAACATCTTCTTGCAACAATTAGCTCGAATTACGGAGATTGCACTGTAATTATATTACCGATTGCTAAAACTTTCAAAAAGAAACTATTGAGGAGTACTCGTGTAATTTTGCATGATTGAATATTTAACTACTAATAACTAAAGTCATGATTGGCGTAATTTATCTATCTTTGCTAACTACGAGTACAAAACTAAAATTTAATAAAAAATAATGTACTTACTTTTCTCCAGCACTCTCAAACAAAATAACACTTACTCACTATAATTTGTGTGATATACTATCTGTTTATATTTTTTAAATATTTTCTTAGCACTTCCCTTTTCAAGATTCAGGAAACGAATAAACGTATTTATAGAGTGACGAATTGAACAAGTCAGTGCAAGGTAGCGAAGCTCTGAGACTGCGACTCTCAGGTTTTTACAAGTTCAAAAGGTATTGCGACCACGAAGCGAATACCAACATCCTACAAGTTACACAATTTTATAAACATATATAATAAAGTTTTTACTTCATAGGTACTTTTATAAATAATGTATACGTTTTGATATTATAAGATAGTATGATGTAAGTAAATAGGTACTATCAGTGTATGTGTTGAGATCCACTATCGTGGACCCCCATATTCATTTCATGGACCCCCGAATTTTTTTTCGCTGACGTAGACCCCTTGCAGGTTGTCATAGACCCCTAGGGGTCGATATAGACCACTTTGGGAATCAATGGATTATACTAACGGTTGATAAAAATGTTTCGTTTCTTAGCTCCACTAACTCTCCTCTAATTTCAAGCTAGAACACAATTCTCCTCCTCAAGGACGAAACGGGCATTAAAACCAGTTACGGTCTCAATTCCATCAAATTACCTGTTAGACATCCCCAGTCCCAGACTCAATTTCTATGCGCTAACAGACTTTGCTAGAGAAGTGGCTTCGCCACACTTGACCTAAATCTTAACAGCGAATACTGGGTAGGGAGTCCATAATATGAATACAGGGAATGAAAATCTCTCTCAATTTCTTTAGCAATAACGGGTGTTTTTTTTAGAGGTATAGAACTTTAAATTGCAATAAAATAACGATGGATTGTTCGATTGACATGAATTTTTTTTATTCGAAAGATAATCTTGTGGCATTACATTTTAAATATGATTTTCGATGACTTTTTCCAACATTTGTGGCCGTATATCGGCAATAACATGGCGAATGTTGTCTTCCAAATGGTCAAGCGTTTGTGGCTTATCCGCATAGATGAATGACTTTACATAGCCCCACAGAAAATAGTATAGCGGTGTTAAATCACAAGATCTTGGAGGCCAATTCACAGGTCCAAAACGTGAAATTAGGCGGTCACCAAACGTGTCTTTCAATAAACCGATTGTAGCACAAGCTGTGTGACATGTTGCACCGTCTTCTTGGAACCACAGCTCCTGGACATCATGATTGTTCAATTCAGGAATGAAACAGTTAGTAATCATGGCTCTATACCGATCACCATTGACTGTAAGGTTCTGGCCATCATCGTTTTTGAAGAAGTACGGACCAATGATTCCACCAGCCCGTAAAGCGTACTAAACAGTCAGTTTTTATGGATGTAACGGTGGTTCGACATAGACTTGAGGATTAGCTTCACTCCAAATGCGGCAGTTTTGTTTGTTGACGTAGCCATTCAAACAGAAGTGCGCTTCATCGTTAAACAAAATTCGCTTATGAAAATCGGGAACAACGGCAATCTCGTTCTGGGCCCATTCAACGAATCTACGCCTTGCTTGATGATCGTTTGGCTTCAATTCCTTCCGCAAAATCTTCCATAAAGTGGATGGACACATCCAATTCCTGTGCTCGATGGCAGATGGACTCATTCGGGTCTTCCTAAATGCTACGCTCTACAGTAGCAATAGCTTCTTCTGTACGCACCGTACGGCTTCTCTGAGGATGCCAGTTATCAATTAGAGTAAACGTGGTGCGAAAACGTTCCATGATTAATCGAATTAACTGCTCTGATGGACGATTTTGTCGACGATAAAATGGACGTAGTGCGCGTTACGTATTCCGCACAGAACCATTGTTTTCGAAATAAAACTGCACAATTTGCAAGCGTTGTTCAGGCGTGAATCTGTTCATGAGGAATTGCCAAACCAAACTGAGAATAAAGCACTTGACAGCTGTCAAATCGGTCGCCATCTTCAAAAGTAATGCCAACTTAAAGTCCTATACCTCGAAAAAAAAACACCCGTTATGTGTGCGGCCACATACTGACACAGGTAATGAAATTATTTAGATCAAAAGATAGTTGTACTAAATAAACGGTTGTGTATACGAGACACACGAATTTTTGTGATGTACATCTCATATACACTACTCAAAAAAAAATAAGAGAGCAAGAAAAAAATCCAAATTTTTCGCCAACTGATCTTATCGAGATTTTGAAAACAGGATACAGAAGCAGAACGAACAGGATATCTGACACATCAGAAAATATGTTTTTCAAGCCCGTGGACTACAAGGAAGAAGGTGAAAGTTTTGCAAACAATTTTTCTTGCATGAGATCCGTTGCTCCTATAATTGTCCGGCTAAAAATCTGGAAACTAGAATCTTGAAGCTTCAAACGCTTTTTTAGAGTCTAGATACCACCATTTATATATATACCAGCTTCGGCACTCTGTGATTTAACAGACAATATAACAATGGCACTTGATAACCAAAAAGCAGTAGCTCTCATACTTCTTGACTTTACTAAAGCATTTGACACCATTAATCACTCACTTCTTGTATCTAAATGCAGTTACTATGGATTTTCTGAAAAACCTCTTTCGTTTATTCAAACCTACCTTGAAAATCGGTATCAAAAAGTTCGTCTAAATCAACAGTACTCTACGGAACAAAAAATTTGTTCTGGTGTACCACAGGGATCAGTCTTACGACCGCTATTATTTTCATTATATATCTCAGATTTAGAAACAGAGGTAAAATCATGCAGCATACAATTTTTTGCAGATGATACTCAAATTTTCTATTCATTTAGGAGTAATGACTTGCAAACGGCAAATAATAAAATTAATCAAGATCTTGTCCAAATTGAAAAGTTCAGTAGTAGTCATAATCTTCGTTTGAACACTTTGAAGACAAATATGTTAGTATACGCAAATAGAACAAAAAAGAATACCTTAAAAAAGGACATAGACATACATTTAAAAGGTAATAAATTAATTCTTGTGGATCATTCGAAAAACCTAGGTATTATAATGGATGATGACTTAAAATTTGATGCACACGTGAACTATCTAATTACTCAGTGCTACGCTATTCTAAGAGTTTTATTTGCAAATAAGGCTATATTACATAAATCTGCGAGAAAGCAATTGTGTGAATATTTCGTATTTTCGAAGATATCCTATTGCTTAGTGGTTTACTATCCCTAATTAGATATTATAACAAGAAATCGTATTCAAAGTATTATGAATACATGTTGCAGGCTTGTAAATGATCTCAGAAAATATGATCATATATCGAATGCCATTAATGAACTCAAATGGATGAAAATTGATAAGATGTATAAGTACCAGCTCCTAAATCTGACTCATAAGGTTCTTTATTCAAAGACACCGTCATATTTAGTAAACAAATTCATACGTAGAGGGAATATGCATCGTATTAATATTATATATAGAGAGACTTTTTCAATTCCACGCCACAGCACTTCTCTATTTCAGAATTCATACATTTACAATGCGATCAAATCATATAATTCTTTAGACCGCAGTTTAAAAGAAACCAATCCATTATCCAAATTCAAGAAAAAAGTGAAAGAAGTTCTTCTTGATCAGCAGCGAAATCGGTTGTAACCCATAAGTGTCCTCATATTTTACTTATGTATTTACTTGGATTATTTCATTATTGTATACAGGTGCCTATTAATTTTCAACAAATTCTTTTTTTTACATCTCGTATTGTTAAGTGGGTTAGATGGTAGAATAGATATATAATCTAAATCTCGCCTCCTGTAAGAATATTACAAATAAAAGACGTTAATTATTATTATTATTTTTCATCGAAATACAGTCTGTCAATGATTACTGAAAAATTTAGATTTTTTCTTGCTCCCTTAACTTTTTTGAGTAAAAGACATACTAACTCATTTCTGAAATGTTGTGAAATTAGATACTGAGTGATAAAAAAAGGTAAACACTTACGTATGTTTATTAGAATTAAGACTTCTGGCTTTGAGAGACAGATTTAGTAGTATTCGAGCCATCGCTAATCAGTGGTTTGAAGAGCATGGAAGGCTGCTTGGTATGCGTACGGTATATCGTCGAATACGACAGTTTGGCGTTTTTTCTTATCGCCCACATTACTCAGTATAATACTGCCTCGCCAGTGGGCGTGGGAAGTAAAAATATAATTGTATATTGTGAACCTAACTGCAATTGGCGAGAAAGTATTTTGTAGCAATCTGGATGTGCCTCCTCATTTTTCATATGTTCGTTATGATTGCTCAATAAATATTATTCTAATATCTATGTGCATTTCTCATTTACGAGGGATGTCTTTTAAGTTTTGCATATAGAAACATAGTAGGCCGCGCGGATAGAACGTCATTACTGAATCTTAACCTCACTCTTTAGTAAACTTAAATTCAAAGTTTCACAACTACAGTGAATTTTTGTGTCAGCAAGTCATTAAGAAAATGGAACTCAACCGAGAACATTTTCGCGCCATAATTTAGTACAACTTTCAGAGACAATTATCGCAACAAGAATGCCTTGCTGAGTTACTGTCTATTTTCGGCAACGAAGCGCCACATCAGTCGACAATTTCTCGTTGGTATGGAGAATTCAAACGTGGACGGGTGAGTCTTAGCGACGATCCCAGCGTGGGTGCACCAAAAACGGCAGTCACCCAGGAAAACGTCGATGCTGTGCGCAAACTCATCATTGAAGATAGACATGTGACATATCGCGAGATTGAGGTGTCCTTGAAGATCTCAAAGACCTCAATTCAAAAAATTTTATATGAAGAATTAGGAGTAAGAAATTAGTTTCTCGTTGGATACCCCACCTGTTGACGGAAGAGCAGAAAGCAGCCAGGGTTAATTGGTGTCAAAAAACGCTTGACCGTTTCAATTCCGGAAACTCAAAAAATGTGTACAGCACTGTTAGTGGTGATGAATCGTGGATTTACTGTTATGAACCAGAAAATAGACGACAGTCGGCTGTTTGGGTGTTCCAAGGTGAAGAAAAACCAACAAAACTCATCTGTTCTCGAAATGTTTCCAAAAAGGTCAATGGGGTTCCGAAGTTTGTTACTTTAAACGCATAACTGAACCCAATAACAGACCAAATTGTCATGAGAGACTTAAGCTAAGGTGCTCCTACCAGAACGTTCGTGGTCTCAATTCTAAGACGGTGTCATTCTTTAATGCAGTCAGTGACTACGAATTTGATTTAATTTGCTTGACTGAGACGTGGCTGTCTGTGAATGTGAGTGATAGTGATTTATTTCCGGCTGAATACTGTGTGTTCAGATGTGATCGTGGCTTTATTCGATCTGGCCTAGTTTCCGGCGGAGGAGACCTGATAGCCATAAAACGCGATCTCCATGCAATTAGAATTGACGCTAGTAGTGCTTTGAGTCGAAACTTTCCGTCGATTGATACTGTATGTATTAGGCTTATTATTAACCATGAGCATTTTGTTATCTTTATTTATGTTCTGCCTTTAATTAATTTGGACATGTTTGGTCAGTACCTCGAAGCTTTGGAAGTATTTAACAATGCATTCAGTAATTGTAAAATAATTGTTGCTGGTGACTTTAATGTCGCATCATTCAACAGTGACGTTAATGATCAGAAGTCTCAATTAATGAGCAACTTTATTTCGTTTTTAGATTTAACTAATTTTAATAATATTCCAAATATAAATGGTCGAATACTGGATTTAATTTTAGGAAATATCGAAATAGAAGTCCTTAGAGATAATACACCTTCTGTTAAAGAGGACGTTCATAATCCTGCACTGATCATGGAATTCATTACATCCGGATCTCCAACGAAATTCCCATTTTCTCATTCTCCACGGTTTAACTTTCGCAAAGCTAACTTTCCTGAAATGTACACAGCCTTGCAAGATGTTGATTGGACGGAGGTGATCAGTGCAGTTAATGTTGATGTCGCTTGTACCGCCTTGTATTCAGTTATCAATAACATCTTTGAGGTCCATGTCCCTAAATGTAAAAATAAAATGCTTTCGTATCCCCCATGATTCACCCGTGAAATTATACTTAATATCAAGAAGAAGGACATAGCAAGAAGGAACTGGAAACGTGACGGTACTAAGTTTTCTTATGATCAGTTCAGTAATTTTAGGAAGCTCATTAAGAACCAGATCAGTATTGCCTACTCCGCTTAGGTCCAATCGGTTGAGGATGCCATTGTCGATGATCCTAGCAAATTCTGGTCATTTGCCCAGATCAAAAAACAGCAATCTAGAATCCCCCCAAGGATGACGCTTAACGGCAATATCTGCGATACGCCTCAGGATATGGTGGACAGTTTTGCTACCTTCTTTCCAACAGTTTTTATCCCGTCTGGTCTACTAGGGTCATCTCCTCCAAAAAATAATTCTACCGATATCATTTCTTTAAAAAATATGAGTGAAGAAAACGTAATTAGGGCTTCGAAAAGATTAAAGAACAAAATGACGTCTGGATGTGATGGTATTCCAAGTTTTTTCGTTAAAGATTGCATTCATATACTAGCGAAACCACTGGCTTCCATATTCAACCTAATTCTAAAATCAGAGACATATCCAAATATCTGGAAGACCTCTAAAATATGTCCTATTCACAAAAGTGGAGATATCTCTGATATTTCCAACTATCGCCAAATAGCAATCCTGTGCAATTTCAGCAAGTTTTTTGAGATCATCGCCAATGAAACGGTTTACTGCTCGGTCAGAGGTGCAGTCTCTATTAATCAGCATGGGTTTATGAGAGGCAGATCTACTGTCACCAACTTGGCTCTAATTACTCAGTACATTTCTGAAGTACTGGACGGTCAGGGACAAGTTGATGTCATCTACACAGATATTCAGAAGACGTTTGATCAAGTTGATCATTATGCACTTCTGGATAAGCTTAAAACAGTGGGTATGTCTGATGCAATGCTGTCGCTCATGAATTCATATTTGAGGGATAGAAGGTTATTTGTCGAATATGGTGGTCATAGGTCGAGTTACTATCGGGCCACGTCCGGGGTACCTCAAGGGTCAAATCTAGGTCCATTATTGTTTTTGATATTTATCAATGACTTGTCTTTCGAACTGAAGTGTTTCCATTTGCTTTTCACTGATGACCTTAAAATCTGCACGTCAGTCAAGACAGTCGAGGATTGCGTCATGCTGCAAGATGATTTAGCTCTAATTTCGTCATGGTGTTCACGAAACTGTCTCAGTCTGAATGTTTCGAAATGTAAAGTTATGACTTATACAAGAAAGGTTAACTATTTAATTTATGATAATTATAACATCAAATAGACAGATGCACCTCTTATAGAGACCTTGGAGTCACTTTTGATACCAAGCTAACGTTTACTGAGCATATACTCAATATCTCGTCGGCTGCCACTCGACTACTTGGTTTCTGTATCAGAAACTGGAAGGGTTTCTCCAATGTTGATACATTAATGACTTTATTTTTTACTTTTGTCAGGAGCAAGTTGGAGTATGCGACTCTGATCTGATCTCCTATATACCAAAATTCTGTCGAGATCCTTGAGGCCATTCACCTTAAATGCACAGGTTATTATCCAGAAAGAGGTTGTGGCCATAGTGCCCTATTAGAGTTTTTCAATTTGGATTCACTGTCAACAAGACGAAACATATTTGCTTTGTCGTTTTTGTATGGCCTCATTCACAATAAAATTGACTGTCAAAATTCACTTGAAAAAATATGTTTGCGCGTTCCAAGGCTAGGGAGTCGACAACAAACGGCATTCTATTGTCAAGCTGGCCGTACAAATGTTATGACAAAATCGCCAATTAATCTCATGTGCTGCGTCATAAACAGTGTTACTGAATCGTGTGATATTTACAGTGACAGTTGTGCATCGATTATTAACTGCTATAGATCATCCAATCTTATTTAGAATGTGTGAGATTTAAGTCCAAGAACCACGTATCTTTAATTGTTATTTTTTTAGCGTTTCCTGTAATTGGGTTTCACCTGTTGGAAATAAATAAATAAAATAAAATAAAATAATAAAAGATGATCGCGAAATTTGTGTCAAAATTGCTACAATTCCTCTTAATGAGCAAGGAACTGTTACTGCGGATTGGTATACCACCACTTTTTGCCAAAAGTCATCACCGAGCTTCGAAAAATCAACCCCGAAAGAAGAATCATCCTCCACCAAGACAATGCAAGCTCGCACACAGCCCAAAAAACAACGCAGTATTTAACGGAAGAAAACGTGGAATTATTGGACCATCCTCCATATAGTCCCGATTTAAGTCCTAACGATTTCTTTACTTTTTCGAAAATTAAAAACAGACTGCGTGGTCAAAGGTTCCAGTCACCAGAAGAAGCAGTTGACGCATTCAAAAATGCCGTTTTGGATCTGCCAGCAAACGAGTGGAATAAGTACCTCGAAAATTGGTTCGAGCGCATGCAGATGTGTATTAATCTTTGTGGAGAATACTTCGAAAAACAATAAAGTCATTTAAAACTACCTACCGTGTTGTTTTATTCCCATATGCAAAACTTAAAAGGCATCTTCCGTATGTCTACTTGTCTGTCCTCTATTACCTGTCCGGTAATCTTTGGCACTTCAATATGTTTTTTACGAAAATTTTAGACAAGATTATCATGCCAGGGACGACACATTTTTGTATCGGTCCAGTAGCGATGAAGTTATGAATGAAAAATGAGAAATTTCAAAAGGATCCGAAATCGTTTCCTCGTTAAACATTATGCAATTCTATTAAATCGTTGATCTATTTATTGAAACTAAACTCCAGAATAATTATGTGACGAACCATGTAGCACTTTAATATGTACATCAAATTAATGCGACTGTTTAATTGTATAGAGTATTTCATCAGTTTGAAAGCCTAATTTCAGGAACCTATTATTTGAGTGTTATCAGTCCACAGTTCATGTTTATGTTTTCCCACGTGGCTAGCCATTATTATACAATTCACACTATTTCCTTTTACTTCCCACGTCGACCGACGAGAAAGTACTGTAATTGCTAAAATAATCTACAGTATATTCAGATAAGAGATAGACCGGATGTAAACAAAAGGTTCGGGTGATTTTCACGCTAACGCCGCCGTCTCGACGTAAAACAGGAGCCCTCATTGGTCAATTCGCAATTAAATGCCTATGCCTAGCGGCAGAGCAGTCGTATCAAGGCAGAGTCACATTCAGGTTCAGACGTGTTACGTATGTCGTGTGCATCATTGCAATTTGATATTTCTTTGGACGTTTTCGTTTGTTATCTTATTAAGTTGTTGAGTTTGTCGTTGTTATTGTTATACCTTGTTATTGATTGTTATTGTTATCAACTGCTTGCGCAAAATGCCCAGTAGTACAGATACTGCCGATGAAGTTGTAAACTCCTGTAGTCCACCTAGAAAACGCTCTAAAAAAAGACACCTGAGTGCAGAAATGAAAGAGGTCATTTTGAATATATATAAGATCGAGCGCGAGGAGAACGAGGCATCAACCATCAAAGAAATTGTCGTGAAGGTTTCTCACACAGTTGGGGTGTGTCGCGCATCAGTGTTTAATGTGTTAAGACAATACAAAAAAAATCACACCTTTTCTGAGCCAATGACCAGTAAACATCGCAAAAGTATTGTTAAATCATTGGATGAAGCTGATAAGCATGCGATTAGGAGGAAAGTGCATGAATTCTTCTTTAGGAATGAAATACCTACTATAGATAAAGTACTGCAGGAGGTAAATGGAGATACAACGTTGCCAAATTTCAACTTTCCATGCGTTACTGAAGCATTTAAATTTCAAATGGAAAAAACGGGGTCGTAATAGTTTACTACTGGATAGAGAAGAAATTGTGCTATGGAGGAGGGATTATTTAACAAAAATTGGGAAATATAGAAATCAAAACAGGAAGATTTATTACCTTGATGAAACGTGGGTAAACGCAGGACACACTACAAGTATAGTATGGGTTGATGATTCTGTAACTTCATCCAGGAGGGCCTTCCACCGGATTAAAAAATCCAGCAGGTAAATACGAGTAATAGACAACAATCGGATGTTTTTCAAACCTTGGGAACAAGGTTCTAAACATTAATTCCAGGGGGCAGATAAAACATATTACAAGTAACAAAACTTTTATAACTTTCGATAAAATGCGTGGATGTTTTATTGTCATTTTCATTTGTTAGAACTTTTTTAAGCCATGTTTTTATGTGTTTTCGATATTTCAATAATTTTTTAATATAATCTTAAAATATGTCGAATATTATAAACTTAAAAAAAGTTACTAAGTTTTATATTGTGTACCGTTCCTAATATTTCTAATCATTTTAATTCATACTTTAAGCTTTATAAAGTTATAATTTGTTAATATTAATATTTGCGCGTATTTCAGGTTCCTGATCATTCATTTTTTAAAGGTTTATAACTTTAAATTAAATTGTGAAGCGCTGAGTAATCATACGACGTTCAATATTCTTTCTTTCAATATGACTAAATAATCCCAATTATAGCAATCTGATACTCATGTCTCAATGTTTTTTCGCTGAATGTGATGAAAAGATTTGAAAAAGGTTCGCTTATTGAAATAAATCTACACCAGTTAGTACTTCGATTTCCAGGTAAAGGGAAAAGGCTCATTATCTGCCATATTGGCAGTGAGGATGGATTTGTTGTTGACGGTCTGTGGTGCTTTGAGTCTAAGAAAACTGGAGATTACCACGAGGAAATGAATGGCGAATCGTTTGAACAGTGGTTTTCAAAAATTTTACCGAACTTAGAGGAAAACGCAGTAATTGTGTTGGATAATGCGACTTATCATTCTCGAAGAATGGAGAAGGTCCCAACAACGGCTTCAAGGAAAGTTGATGTTCAAAATTGGCTCCGCTCGAAAAATATCAACTTTGAAGAAGCAATGCTGAAAGTACAATTATTAAGAATTGTCAAGGATCACAAGGCGGAATATCAAAAATACGCCATTGACGAAATGGCAGCAAGTCAAAATAAAACTGTGCTCCGTTTACCTCCATACCATTGCGAGCTCAATCCCATTGAGCTCATATGGGCAGAGGTTAAAAATTATATAGCTAAGCACAATACAACTTTTAAATTTTGTGACCTCAAAGGACTTTTCAAAGAAGCACTAGAATTAATAACAGCGCAAAAATGGGAAAACTGTATTAAGCACGTGAAAGACAAAGTTGAAAAGAGAGAAGAAAGAACTGGACAATATTTTAGAGGAACAAGTCGAGCCATTCATTATTGACGTTGGTGCTTCAGGCAGTAGCTATGATGAAAGCTCATCAAGCTCATATTTCCAATAAAAGATGTCGTTCATCAAATTCGGTAAGTTATAGGTAATTATAAAGCTACTGTATTTTTTAATTAATTATTGACATTTTTGAACCCATTTTGACAAAACCTATTCAAGAATCTACTTTCTGACAATGTTCAACCATGCACATTTTTTTACGTTTTGAACGTTTTAATTTGGTTACATATTTACCTAGAAATCAAAAAATATACTAATCAATATTCTAAAAGCAATTTTAAAAGATATACGATTATTTTTAATTTAGGCAAATTTAAACGCCATTTTGAGATTATATTCGACTGTATTTCACCAAACATCAGGCGGCATCCGAAGCTGGAAATCGAAGCGAAAATTTTGAAACCCTTATGTATATTTACATCATTATATATTTCTTACCCCACCCCCACATGATCCTATATCCATCACCAATCGTATACACATCGAATTGTGCTAATTTACTACAAAGTTACGCAAAGCAGCATCTACTATCTAAAATATGTACTGCGTGACTCTTAATACGTCCCTGCCGAATGTTACAGCGTTCGATGATCACGTGGTCTTGTTTATGTCCGGTCTATCTCTTATCTGAATATACTGTAAAATGAGATATTATTTTTGGTTGTTCATCGACTCATTTGTCTGTCTGTCGGTCTGTCCTGTAATTCGTGACGCGTCTGTATCTTGAGAAGTACCACCCGGATTTTGATGAAACGCGTACACAAGGTTACTTGTATTCCAAGGACAAAGAAGCTTTGTAGTCTTTGTTGAAATCGGCCAGGGACGGTGGCGAAAAATGAGAAAGACGAACTAAATTAAAAATCACTCAAAGCTCACCCTTTGACGTTTCAGAGGGGGGTCCTGAATATTTTTGACAAAAATTCTAGAGTAAAAAATTGGGGAGGGCCCGGAAGGATGTATCGTAATTATTTCCTAAGCTGCTAGACTAAGCCTGTGGTTCCCCTCGCGTGGAAGTAGTGTAAAGTATTACTTATTTGTGTTACTGTGGATGAGATTGGTTTCGGAGAAATAAATGCAGTATACAAAGTAATGCAATGGTTAGTTTAGATCATAAAGAGTCTTAAAACTTATTACCGAAGTATAATGCTCAAATTCCTGGTAGTAAACATTGAGACTGCTGGTATAGCTGTTGAGTTAATGAAGAAAATTACATCGTTGGATGCAGTTTATATGGCAAAAGCCGATTGGGACCAAGTAACCCAAGAAACAGTGCAAAATTGCTTCCGCAAAGCAGGATTTAAGCATCAAAATATGCAAAGTGAGTACCAGTTGATACACCTGACTCAGAAGATGACCTACCACTTAATTTAATATCAGATATCCTCAAAAATAAAAAATTATTGAAACTGACTGACAATGAAAACCTTTATGACTTTTTGAACCTAGATGAAAGTTTGTAAATATGTTGAGGATTCAGATTCACGCCAAGAAATTGAAAATCCAGTTGGAATACAAGAACTTTGCGAAGATTCTGATGCCGATGAGGTTCCAGTACCAACAGAAGCTATTCCAAATTATGGTAGTTATTACTCTGACCAAGCAGCTCAAAAGTTTTGTCGAAAATCTGTCTTTTGAGATGCTTTCTAAGTTAGAAATATGATCTGAAGACGCCATTTTAAAGAAACAGAGGAGACAAACGATAATTTATGAATTTTTGCGTACTTAAAGTGACTTTTTATTTCAATGTTATGTGTACCTGTATAGGTAGGTTTATGTATATATATACAGGGTGGCCAAACACGTGACGTCATAAAAAAAAATTAGATTCCCCACATCGAGAGGAACCCAAATCACCCTCATATATATGGTCCGATTTTGTTTAGTTTAGGAGTTATGGTTTTTTTTCGGATTTTTCGAGAATTTTTGAGTTCTGTGTTTATTTTTACCATAACTTCGTTAATAATTGTGATAAATGCCTGCTTTTTTCACGATTATGTAGCTAAGACCTAAGGCTTAACTATTATATAATCATTCAAGTCATGTAACTAATACTACTTTTTAACTTTTTTCAAAATCTTCGAACATAACAAAAAAGTAAAAAAGTGCAACAACTTTGAACGTTTATAAAAAATTGAAAAAACATGTTCTTACTATTCGTAAGTATCTTAAAAACTTCCTTACGGTATCAGCTATTTACCGTAAAAATTTCATCAACCTAGCTTTACTACATGCTACCGTAATTGTGGCTCAAATAGAACCGAACCCAAAATTGGATAAACCTCTGCTCAATAGAAATTGTTAGTTTCGGAAAAAAAATTTGCAAAAACCACAAAAACACGTTTGATTTTTACTGAACAGCAGATTATTATTCATTTATGTTATTTACAAGAGGTTTTCAAAATGTCTGCCTCTAACAGAAATGCACAGTGTACACCTACGTATGAAATTTTGTTTTAAATCTCTAAATGCTTGTGTGTTGTTTTTCAACACATGTGTCGCTTCTTGAATTTTGTTCCTCAATGAATTTTCATTTGCACATTCTTGGGCGAATGTTATGTCTTTAAAATATCCCCAAACAAAAAAATCAATGGGGTTGAGGTCAGGGGAGCGTGGAGGCCATCGTATCGGTCCGTTTCGTCCGATCCATCTGTCTGGGAACCTTTCGTTTAAGTAGTTTCGCACGATCGTTGCGTTGTGGCATGGTGCACCATCATTCTGGAACACCATGTTCCGTCTGGCTTCCAGGCTTGAATCTTCCAGCAATAATGGTAGGCTATTTTCAAGGAAGCTTTTGTAGGCTACCGAATCCAACCTTGATGGCAGTTCAAATGGACCGATAAATTCCATATTGAATATTCCTGACCACATGTTCACACTAAAACGGTGTTGAAATGTCGACGGCCTTGACTGGTGGGGGTTTTCAACAGCCCAAGTATGTAAATTATGGATATTGAATATCCCTGTTCTTTCAAAACGTGACTCGTCAGTCCATAAAATTTTATCAAAAAAATCGGGATCGTCTCGTTGTCTTCGCAGCATTGTCTCGCAGAAATCCACTCTTAACTGGTAATCTGAAGGCATCAACGCTTGAACTCTTTGAACATGATAGGCATGATAACCTTCTTCATGAAGAATATTTTGTATCGATGTTCGTGGTATTCTAAGGTTTTGTGCCATAGATCTCGTACTCGTTGAGGGATTCCGGCAAATTTCTTCAAGTACTACTTCTCTGCGATCCGGATCAGCTGTAGGATATCCTTCATTGCTTCCTCGTCCTAGAATGCGGCCTGCCATGAAAGTGTTATGTGTGTTAATAAAAACACGGTGGTCTGGGTAATGCTCAGGTTGTGGTCCGCCTCGGCGTATAAGTTGTTCCCGGTACAGCTGAGCTGCTAAAGCGCCGTAGCCTTGAGCAACGCCATAATAATAATGCATCGACATTTCAACACCGTTTTAGTGTGAACATGTGGTCAGGAATATTCAATATGGAATTTATCGGTCCATTTGAACTGCCGTCAAGGTTGGATTCGGTAGCCTACAAAAGCTTCCTTGAAAATAGCCTACCATTATTGCTGGAAGATTCAAGCCTGGAAGCCAGACGGAACATGGTGTTCCAGAATGCAACGATCGTGCGAAACTACTTAAACGAAAGGTTCCCAGACAGATGGATCGGACGAAACGGACCGATACGATGGCCTCCACGCTCCCCTGACCTCAACCCCATTGATTTTTTTGTTTGGGGATATTTTAAAGACATAACATTCGCCCAAGAATGTGCAAATGAAAATTCATTGAGGAACAAAATTCAAGAAGCGACACAACAATTTCTATTGAGCAGAGGGTTATCCAATTTTGGGTTCGGTTCTATTTGAGCCACAATTACGGTAGCATGTAGTAAATGATGAAATTTTTACGGTAAATAGCTGATACCGTAAGGAAGTTTTTAAGATACTTACGAATAGTAAGAACATGTTTTTTCAATTTTTTATAAACGTTCAAAGTTGTTGCACTTTTTTACTTTTTTGTTATGTTCGAAGATTTTGAAAAAAATTAAAAAGTAGTATTAGTTACATGACTTGAATTATTATATGATAGTTAAGCCTTAGGTCTTAGCTACATAATCGTGAAAAAAGCAGGCATTTATCACAATTATTAACGAAGTTATGGTAAAAATAAACACAGAACTCAAAAATTCTCGAAAAATCCGAAAAAAAATCATAACTCCTAAACTAAACAAAATCGGACCATATATATGGGGGTGATTTGGGTTCCTCTCGATGTGGGGAATCTAATTTTTTTTTATGACGTCACGTGTTTGGCCACCCTGTATATATAGAAAGAATGACAAAATTATCAAGCGGAGAAAGGTATATAACAAAAAATAGGAAAATAATGGTCAAAATCCGCAAAAAGAAGGCAAGGGGATTCGAGCAGAAAATAGGATAGGTAACCCGAGGATATATATATATATATATAGGTTGGGGTTTTCCTTTTCAGAAACAACTACCCTTGAAATAACAAAGGTAATGTGTAGTGAAACGAGGGCGACCAAGTAAAAAAAAATAAAGGAAAAAGTACTCACTCTCCAGTTGACGAGAAGGGCTAAGTACGTCTCTGCCCGAAATCATACCGCTCCAACAGAAAATGAAATCAGCTGATGCGCTACCGAGCAGACGCCGTGCAGACCACCAACAGAGGTAACAAATATGAACATCGTGCAGAAACCACATTGATTGTCGTACACTTAATGGCACATCTTCTAACAAGGAAGGCAAAATGTTGCGTAAAAAGTATAGGTATTGCATCCTGTCCAATCGATTTGGGAGAATAAATTGTCCAATGAGCGTACCGTTCACCATGCCAGCCCAAACATTCACCGAAAATGTTTGTTGAAAATGTGCCCGACGGACAGCGTGCGGATTTTCTACTGACCAAACATGAGTGTTGCGAAAGTTATTCACCCCATTACGCGTGAACGTAGATTCGTCTGTCACCAATATGCACTTCAAAAAGTCCGGATTATTGTCATGTTGATGCAACAACCACTCACAAAACCGCACTCTTGCTGGAAAATCGTTAGGTTGAAGGGCTTGTATACGTTGGACGTGAAATGGATACAGCCCCTCTTCACGCAGCGTTTGCCATACTTTAGTTTTTGATACTTGCACTTCTCTAGCCACGTCTCTAGTGCTTGTTGTTTTTTGAAACGCAATCGATTATACGGGTTCGTTTACCTCTACACGCGTGACCGTAACCGTCGGTTGAAGGTTGCATACTGACCTGACACACTGACCCCGACCCAGTTCTGTCGTCGGGTTGAGCTAGTGTCCTAGTACCACTCGGGAATGTCGCGAGTCGCGGTTACAGGACGGATTCAGATATTTTTGATGTTGCAGAGCCCTTTATCTCGGTTCCCATTGCTTATGTTTTCGAGATTTCCTAACCTATCGCAGTATAGAACCGTATAGAACATTGTTGGTGTTGAAGTGAACTCTGGCTGGTCTGTTTTCCGTAAGAAACCCTTTCAATTTCCTGGCCAAAGGGGTAGATCCGTTAATTAGCGCCAGTGAGATGGTAGCGAGCGCGAAGGAGAAAGAGGAAGAAGAAGGGTCAGACGACGGCGACGTCGTGAGTGTCGTCGGGACGCCCACGAAGAAGGTCGAAAGTTCACGAAATATCGATTTCGGCCAACACCGCCGGAGCTGCTATCGCTACTAGCTGCAGTCGTATGCGATGGCGGAGATAGCGGTCACCCAGTGCCCAGCTCCTTCTTGCAAGAAAAAGAAAAGAAAAATCGTACGGGGAAAGCCACGCACACTCGCCAGATTTCAGATTTCTGTAGCGCAGTCCGTCGGTAATAGACCAGGAGACAGTGAAAAAAGACAGTTGTAAAAATAAGCTCTTGTTTAGCTGTTAATACAAAACGACTCTCTGCTTTCCATCCAATGGGACAAATGGATGTTGAATATGCAGCATGTACGGTATCGACAAAGCTTCTCGACCTGACCTGATTTCTGCTATTGTGTTGAAGGAATGTGCAGCGGAGCTGGCTTTAGTTTTTCGCGCCTTTCCCAGATAACTGGAAATTTACTATCTAAAAAACTATCTAAGATAGATCATTACAAGTACATATTCATAACTCTGCTGCTCTCGTTTATCAGCAAGGCATTAGAAAAGTGTATAAATAGAGAGCTTCTAGGTTTGACGGAAAGTAATAGGCCTGAGTCGATTTAAAAAAATTTATTGAGCTAATCGTTACAATTCTTTAAAAACTTTCAAAATAGGCTCCTTCTGCGCTGTACAGTCATGGCGGAAGAAAATGAGTCCTATTACTTTCCGGACAAACCCTGTATCTCGAACATCATGACTCTAATAGCTTAACGTACGTCACACAACTGCAAAGTAAACTCATTCAGTCTCACGATTCAAGTTCATGACATCAATAAAAATAAAACAACTACCCACAATATGATGAAACAGGGTATGGACTGCTTAACTTGGATCCACTATATGTCAGAAACTATAACAGCATAGTAACAACGATGCACGCTGATGATACAACTTCCAGTTTGCGGATGGAAAAGAAAATATTGTTGGAAATGTTCTTAGTCAGTCTGAAAAAGGGTTTTCGTCAATTAAATTATATGGGGTTGTCCAAAATGGACGCTGGAAAGTAAACGCATATTAAAACAAGAAAGATTGATATTCAAATCAAGTTGGGTACTTTATTTTGAAGGTTCATTTATAACATTTATGTATTAAAAATAATATCGCTCAAATGTTCACCACGACTGGATTTACAGACGTCCACGCGATGGTCGAAATTTTCAATGACATTTTGCAACATGGTCGGTTCTTTGGCATTTATCTCGGCAATGATGTTGTTTTTGAGTTCTTGGAGGGTGGCTGGTTTGTTGACGTAGACTTTGCTTTTCAAATATCCTCATAAAAAGAAGTCCAACGGAGTCAAATCGCACGATCTTGGTGGCCATGGCACATTTCCTCTGCGCGAAATCACGCGATCACCGAAGAAGGACTGCAATCGATGGATATTGACGTTGGTTGTGTGGCATGTTGCACCGTCTTGTTGGAAATAAACATCGTCCATATCCATTCCTTCAAGTTGCGGCACAAAATAGTCCTCTATCTTCACGTGATATCGCTCAGAATTGACGGTAACGACGTCCCCGGCCGCATTTTCGAAAAAGTAAGGTCCGATGATACCTTTCGACCACAATGCACACCACACAGTCACTTTTTGAGGATGCATCGGCTGCTCTTGATACTCACGGGGATTTTCGTTCGCCCAGATGCGGCAGTTTTGCTTGTTTACCGTCCCATTCAAAGTGAAATGCGCTTCGTCGCTGAACATGATTTTTGATGAAAAATTGGCATCAATTTGGCGGTGTTCAAGGAGCCAATCTGAGAACGTTCGGCGCGAAAAATGGTCGGCCCGACGCAGCTCTTGCGTCAATTGGATCTTGTAGGCGTGTACATTCAAATCCTTGTGGAGAATGCGGAGCAAACTGGTTCTCGAAATGCCCAATTCTTGTGATCGACGCGTTGTTGATTGTTTCGGATCGTCTCTCACACTCTCCTTCACATCAGCAATATTTTCCGGTATGCGAACGCTCCTTGGCCGGCCAGAGCCTGGCAGATTTGCCACAGAACCTGTTGCCTCGAATTTACGCACCAGACGACCGATGGTTGTTTCGTTTGGGCGGTTGTTGCGACCGAAATGTTCACGAAGCGCGCGAAACGTGTTTTTTATTTTTGCACCATTTTTGTAGTGCTCTTGAATAACTTTAATGCGGTCTTCAATCGAATACGACTCCATAGCGATCAATGGTAATCATTCAACTAACAAAATGACATGTCGGTGACAGAAAACAAAGATGGCGTCTATGTCAAATTGACGTTTACTTTCCTGCGTCCCTATTGGACAACCCTATATTTAGGGCCAATTTCACCAACATTAATATTCAACGGTCCCTTGGACCAATGGGAAAAGACCTTATCGAAATGCAATTTATCGCAAGCTGTCAAAGCTCTCCGAATATCAGTGATTTCTATTGAAATGTTGAATAAAGTCGTGAAAAAACGGTGGCCTCTTAAATAAGGGTACACTATAGATGTAATATTATGTCTTTGTGCTTTAGAATTAAGATAACTTCCATAGAATTTCAAATTTTTATCATTGCAGAAAAGACGGTCAGTTATTTAAATGGACCAATGAAAATGAGAGAAATAATGGATCGATTTTCTAGCTACTGTATTTGGTAGGATGTTTTCACTGTTTTTGACGACTGTTCACGCATGGCAATCTAATTTTCTCTGTATATCACGTACAGGGTGGTGTACATAATACGTACCTGTAGAAATGTACCGATTTTTGTTATTTTGCAAAAAAAAGGATATAAAATGTATTTCAACTGATTCATCATCTTTTATTACATCAAAAACAATTTTTGCCAATTTATGATCTAGAAATCCACACCAAATGCAAACAAACAGCACATTCTGCATTTATGGGTCCTAAAACATCGCTATTTGTAAAAGTATCCCCATCCACCTATTACTCATCGTCTAGATATTATAAGTCAGGATCAAAAAAATACCTAATTATGAAAGTATATCTCCAAACACTGTTATATTTTCTTATTATTCCTATTATTATAACACGTTTGGGATGTCAATTGCTTTTAAAGAAATCTGCACATCTGCAGTGTTGCCGAACCGGCAAAAAAACGGAATCGGTAAATAGTGTCATTGAATTCGGTATAAGGTAAATGCCGTCCCAAGATCAGTGGTCGATCAAGCACTTTTGAGTCATGAAAAACGTCTGTTATTGTATTGTTCGCGCACACAACATGTTTTTTAACTGGTCGCTCGTTCAATTGAATATTTATTTTGAAAACAGACAGGTTTCGGTTTCTTTATTGTTTGTCCGGCGATGAGGTAATAACGGTACTCAACCAGTCTCTGCCTTTTGTATGCACAAAAATCAATTCAGGGCAAGCGGAGTAAGGGATGAGGATGTGCGTTCGTAATCATAGGCAACCCAAATCTACGCCTCTCATGTGCCCGTCTGCCTGAGTATGTATGCATATGTTTGATTGACATGGGGCATAAAACTACGAATACTCCATAAAATTAACTTTAAGCTTTATTTTTGGTTTCAGCTCTGTTTCGGCAAGTATAGAAATATTTAAATTAAAAATCGTGGAGAATGATGTTATCGGTAAATATTCTCTTTTCGGTAAAAATACCCTAAACATCCGGTTCAAGTCCATGCATCGACAATCTGAAATGCAATATGAATTTATATTCTAAATTTTATGCATATCGGTTCATATTCAATATTTCATTTGAAGCTTTTATTTGTCATAAGATTTTAGCAAAATATAAGATAGTAAAGGCAACACCGCACCCTGCAGCCCAGTTGACAAGAACGACAAGCTGTCAAGATTAGGGATGCTTAGATCCACGAAAAGTATCGTTATGTATCGATTCTTATCGTTTTAGGAAGTATCGATACTCTAAAATATTGGAATTATCGATATCCTGCGGAAGGAAACAAAGAAGAAAAGTAATCTGACGTTAATCACCCTTTCTGACACAGTCCGGATCGAAAGATGACGATACTCGTGAAATGTATCGATACACCCAAGTGTCGTATATAAAAATATCGATCCAAAATATCGGGTATGGGAAGCAAAAGTATCGATACTTCTAAATATAGGATCGTATCGAACATCCTTACTGTCAAGATCTATAACCCGAGGTACCGGCATTGCATTTTTTCAAGTGTTTTGCAACGATTTTGGGAAAAATTCCTCGTATAGTAGAGTATATTTCAACAGTTGGCGGAGCTTATTCCACTGGGACCAAGGGTTGACGGATCCCACACATGTGTCACTCGTTGGGGAGTTTTGAAATGTAATAATCAGCTGTTATTCATATAATGTCTAAGATAAATATAACCTAGAATGTGTACTCAGTGAAACAAGAAAGTTATTGCTCATTCTATTTTTTGCACGTTTTAAGTTTGCCGGTAGCTTTACGACATATATTTGAGTATTTTTTAATCGCTGTAAATATAATGTGGATGTTTGTTCAGTTCCTGAACAACCAAAAAATATTCGACTATGGATGTATGGATATCAAAAGTCGTGAACGGTGTTGTGGGAATATCAATCGGCGGTGCTATGAAGGCACTGATGGACGGCAAGTGAATGTATGAATGTTTGGAAACGAGCAATTACTATGAAATTTTTGGTAGAGCCTGTCATCCAGTAGGAGCTTAATGGCTATCTGCAAGAGGTTTATAGGAAAACAACACACGGTAGGTGATGTTGGATCAGTAATATCGCATATCAACTGAAGAAAATAATATAAACATGAATAAAAAATCGACAATATTAAATAAAAACATGAACTTTATTCAAAAATCGAACACTTTTTTAAATTTTGACTAAATTATATGTAATTTCTTAATATTCAATAAGCTGGTGATATTTCAATGACAAGCTGCCATCTCATACTTTGACAGTATGTTGTTTTCAACATTTCATAGTTATTGGATGCTAAAATTTGTTGATTGGAACTTGAACCTTATTCGCTATATTTGACGGACTGTTACCCTATAGGTGGATAATAACGGACTGTTGATTTGACAATCCTGGTGAAAACGACAATTAAATAATCAAAAAGCGATAGTCTTTACGTTCAGCTCACGCAGAAATTCTGATATATCACATGCAAGATTTTTATGTGTACAGTTGGACTCACATATGACTTGGACATTCCACACTGATCTCATTTGAGCTAAGCTGGCTATGGTAATATGTGCAATATGCAAAATTGCATTCAGGGTGATCCAACGAACAGTTCGCACCCCCATTTGTGATTAACCTGTTATATTTCGAGAAACGGACACGTCAATTTTGATTTCTAGGGGGACTTCCTTTTTACCTACAGCCGTACAATACAGAGTGATCCAGAAATAAGATATTGCGTCACACTTTAGATTTTTAAATGTAAGCCCTAATTTTTTTATTTTCTACATTTTATATGAAATTTTTGCATTATCTCGGCTTCTAAGCAACGTAGAACATTCTTTTTTAATTTGGGGTAACTCGAAATAATGGCAGCTGGCACATTTTCATTTTTCTGGAAAATCTGTCAGGTGGAAATCCTGGAAAACTTCAAACGTTGTATTCTTCAGAATTAAATTACTACGAAGTAATAATAAATAAACAATAAATCATTTACTGTTACTCTCACTATAATAAAATAATTTATATTTTACAATAAAATTGTTAAAATAATTCATAGTTCAGTTAATTAAACAAAATACACTCTAATAAATTGTAAAAAATATTGTTTACACTCACGTCTTTCATTTATATTTTATTTTCATTCGTAGAAGGTTTTTTTCTAAAAAATATGCGTTTTTTAACCTTCTATCAACCAGATCACTTTTCAAATAAATTACATTGAAAAATATCGGGGTTATTTTGAATGTTTATAACTATAAAAATGACTATTTTTTAACATCATTTTTAACAACAATTTTGAAATAAATAATTGATTTTTGCATACATTTTTGAAGCTGACATCAAGAATCCATTTCACTTTTGTAAAATGTTCGAGGACCATACCTGGGCAAGAAATAATAAATAATTCTTCTCTCGGACAAACAATTAGCTTTTTACATAAACTATTAAGCCGATTCGGCTAAAATTTAGCACACTTATAGTAAAAATTCATTCAATATTGATAAAAAGCCCAGTATTTAGCTTAATTTTATACCGATTTTGATTATTATAAAAAACAAAATTGAAGGTCTTTTTATGCTCTAAAATATCCAGTTTACCAATCATTTGTGAATTTTATTTGAAAATTATACGAGCAAAATACTAAATTTTTGGTCATTCCCATTGTTTATAAAGAAAACAACGCATATCTGTCTGTATGTTTTTATGTATTTGTCATTAGAAAGACCCCTTCCTCTTCCATTTAAAACTTTCAAATATCTGCTAAATTTTTTTTCATGTTAATTGTAATTTTGATCTCATTGCATTCATCCCCCTATTTCTTAGAAACTAACCATAAGATTGCTTTAGTGCCGTGAGAACTTTACGGAAGGTAAGAAATATACTAAGTGACATATAAATCCGAACACTCAGTTTAAATGGTTTTATTTTAATAAAAGTTGGTGAATGTATTTATCTTACTGTAAATAACAAGTAAAAAAATTTTAAGCCTTATCAGTTGGACATTCCGGTTTTTATATTGCTTTTTTTTTAATTCACTAACGCTCTAAAAATAAATATTTCAGCCGCAATAAAGAATCAACGTTGGCGGATTTTGGTTCTTGACATCCTTTACGATCGGTTAGTTTTTTGTTGAAAGACATGTTCATCACACTGTTGGAGTTATGGTTTGGGGTGCTATGCTTATGGTTCCAGGTCACCTTTAATCTTCATCAGAGGTAACATGAACGCGCAGCGTTATATCCACGAAGTTCTAGAACCCCTATCTTGACACCCTGGCAGATCCAACTTTCCAACAAGATAATGCCCGACCACATGTTGCAAGAGTCACAATAGTCTTCTTTCAACATAATGATGTCATATTGTTACCATGGCCACCAAGATCTCCCGACTTATCCCCAATTGAGCACGTATGGGATATGATGGGTAGGAGATTGCTCAATTTGCAACGTCCTCCTCAGACTCTAGAAGCACTTCGAGAGGAGTTGGTGGTTGCCTGGAATGAGATACCACAGGAGGACATTGACCACCTGATCAGAAGCATGCCTAGGCGCGTTGGAGAATGCGTAGCACATCAGGGTGCATCCACACATTATTAAAGGTCAAAGGGCTTTAAAGCAGTGCAATCATTTTGAAATTGTTATCGTTTATTTATTATGCTTCATTGAGTACTTATACAAAATTTTATTAAAATAAAACCATTTAGACTGGGTGTTCGGATTTATATGTCACTTAGTATATATCATACTGAATTCTTAGACAAATCGATCTGGACCCAGTTTTGAGCAGAGTCCTTGAAAAAATATCCGAAAGCTATTCCCCGTAAGATTTCTGCGACGTCTTTTATTTGGCAATCATTCCTATCATCAGTTTTTATTTTCCTATAATATAAATCTCAACTGATCCGACCATTAAATCCAGCATCGCCTTTCCACGCAAACTGTAGCAATTATTTTGTCCTAGGAACAAGCGCTTCCCATTGTACTATCCCGTAACAGCTCGTTACTAGATTCTAGCTGAAAACGGATCCCACCGATAATGGTGTATCGCTCAACTAGGCAACGTTCTGCCAAGCCCGTCCGATGAATTTGCGTAAAATGTCCAACGCCGTGCAGGATTACCGTCATCGGTTCACTAATGGACAATAATTGATGTTATACAACATCAATAATGCACTACACACAATCTCTTTTGAGGTACACCACAAAATGTGAGGTGAAACCGTAGGCATTTATTATTTAATATGATGATACAGAAACCTTGCAGCTATTCAACGACAAAACGATTTATATACTAAGTGACATATAAATCCGAACACCCAGTTTAAACGGTTTTATTTTAATAAAATTTTGTATAAGTACTTAATGAAGCATAATAAGTAAATGATAAAAATTTCAAAACGATTGCACTGCTTTAAAGCCCTTTGACCTTTAATAATGTGTGGATGCACCCTGATGTGCTACGCATTCTCCAACGCGCCTAGGCATGCTTCTGATCAGGTGGTCAATGTCCTCCTGTGGTATCTCATTCCGGGCAACCACCAACTCCTCTCGAAGTGCTTCTAGAGTCGGGAGACTTGGTGGCCATGGTAACAATGTGACATCATTATGTTGAAAAAAGTCTATTGTGACTCTTGCAACATGTGGTCGGGCATTATCTTGTTGGAAAGTTGGATCTGCCAGGGTGTCAAGATAGGGTGAAAGATGGGGTTCTAGAACTTCGTGGATATAACGCTGCGCGTTCATGTTACCTCTGATGAAGATTAAAGGTGACCTGGAACCATAAGCTATAGCACCCCAAACCATAACTCCAACAGTGTGATGAACATGTCTTTCAACAAAAAACTGTGGATTCCTCCTTTCACCACGTCGCCTTCGAACCCTGGCACGACCATCGTGCATGCCTAAACAAAATCGAGACTCGTCACTAAAGACAATACTGTTCCATTCCTGATCCCAGAGTGACCGTTGTCTGCACCACTCAAGGCGATTACGTCGGTGTTCTCGAGTTAAAGGGAGGACCCAGTGTGGCCGGTATGAAAACAAGCCAAAACTTCTCATTCGTCGGTAAACACTTCGCATGCCAATAGGTCTTCCGTGTTCTGCAAACCATTCATTTGCAATGGACCTGGTAGTGGAGAAACGGTCCCTTGAGGCCAATAATCTTAGGCGACGATCTTCACGGTCTGTTGTTCTACGGCGGCGTCCAGTGCCCCTTGCTCTTTGCGTACGGCCTTCTCGAAGCCATGTCTGACAACACCTAACCACAGTGTCTACGCTTCTTTGCACTCTAACTGCAATTGCCCGAAAAGAAAGTCCAGCTTCCCGAAGTCCCACTATACGGCCCCTATCAAACTCACTAAGTTGACGAAATCGTACAGGTCTCCGTACTCTAGGCATCGTAACCGATCGTAAAGGATGTCAAGAACCAAAATCCGCCAACGTTGATTCTTTACTGCGGCTGAAATATTCATTTTTAGAGCGTTAGTGAATTAAAAAAAAGCAGTATAAAAACCGGAATGTCCAACTGATAAGGCTGAAAATTTTTTCACTTGTTATTTACAGTAAGATAAATACATTCACCAACTTTTATTGTCACTTAGTATATCTTTAGTATTGCTACATGACGCATTGATATACTCGCACATATACAACAGACATACACCGCCAAACCGACATAAACGAGAAACACGGACTTGTGGGATGCAGATATCTATAACAGTTTAGAGTTTAATAATTCCATCGTTTCGGTAGTCGTAGATTTTGAAAATTGATTCAGAGGTGACGGAAATAAAATCGCTGGGAAATACTGTTACCTATCAGAGATTCCTACACATTTTCGTACTTTATTTGGGGGGATGAAAAATCTAGGTTGGAAGCTGTATGCGGTAAATAGTTGCAAATTGTCGCATATTTGGTGTCAGTGAAAGACCTATGATTAAGAGGATGCTGATCTCAGTCATACTATACACCTGTTAGACATAATGAGTGTCACATATTTCTCCCACATCTGCCATGGAAACACAAGTATGATATATTTGGTTTATACAATTTGCAATGCAGCGGTCGAAGATTCATCGGACCTAAGTGAACCTACCTAATCACGATTCAGTTCCGCCTTTTGAAACGATTTCATCAACCCATTTTCTTCGAAGCATCCAACTAAGGCGTCACTTGACGCCATTTTTTAACGCACGACCTATTATAATTACTACTTACAGTCTTGAGCATTGATCACAAAAAAATACCTGCTCCTGGTATATACGCAAAGTGTGAGAAACTTCGTACCCAATCTTCTGGGGAAGTAACCATACAAGAGATAACTTCAGTAAGTACTTACAGAAACGTTAGCAGCTCTTCCGAGGACGAACCAAGCATTTTCGGTCATTTTTCTTTAACATCTCCCGAAATTGCGTCAGAAAAGTCACATTTTTGTCAAGATATATCAACTTTCAACCTGGCCTATACATAGGGTGTTTATCCGATATGACTAGACGAAAAAAGAAGGATGAAGAAGAGCAACAAGAAGATAAAGATGAAAGTTATTTATTCAAGAATAATGCAAATACTACTATAGAAGCTATTAGAAACAAAGAATGAAATTATTTTAGATAAAGAGAGGTATATCAATCAATTAGTTAATGAGAACAGACATTTACAGGAGCATTATGAATTGATCACTAACAGTATTGTGGATAAAGAAACCATAATCACTTCTTTGGGGAAAATAAATGAAAGAGTTGAAAAAATAGAAGCTACTACCTCATACACCCTTTGTAATGATGTAATTAAATCATATAGTGGGGCTGTAAAAGAGTCAAAAAAAGCAGAGATGAGAAGATTGTAGATAAAATTAATAATACACAAAAGTTGATGATAAAAAATACGGACAAATCAAACTCTAATGTGTTGGAAGATTTGAAGAAGAGCATTGATCCAGCTAAGTCAAATATCTGTGTGAACTCTGTGAGGAGGGTGAATAATGGCATAATTCTTAGCTGCGAAAATGAAGCATCATTGTCCAAGCTGATGGCGAGTATACAGGGAGAACTCGGTGCGAACTTCACTGTCAATGAGATCAAGAAATATCGCCCACGCATGGTGATAAATAATGTAGAATGCGCCTACACAAAATCTGAGGGATTAATCGAGAAGATCTTGTCCCAGAGTGGTATTTTTAGTAGTGATGATATAAAAACTGTAACCACTTTCAGATGTTCCGAATCTACTTTAAATGTTGTCATTGAGGTTAGCCCAAAATTTGGAAAAACGTTGCTAGATAGAGGTCGTATATACATGGGTTGACAAAGATGTCCTGTGCGGGATTATGTACGAGTTATACGCTGCTATAAATATTCAGGTTTTGGCCACATGGAAAAAAATTGCATACATTCTGAAGTATCATGTCCTTTATGTGCTGGAGATCATTTGGAAAAAAATTGTAAATCTGCTTTTAAGAATTTTCAAACTGTATGAATCACAATTCTAAATTCAACACTCAATTTGATACTAGTCTTTCTTCTAAAGACTTAGATTGTCCAACTTAAAAAACATGTTACATACTTGAAATCTAGAATTGAATATGAATAGTGATAAATTCAAGGTTTTAAAAGTTGGTCATATAAACTGCAGATCAGTTTTATCAGGATTTCATGAATTTAGTACACTGGTTCAAAAGAACAACCTTGATATTGTTGGAATATCGGAAATTTGTTCTGGTGTACCACAGGGATCAGTCTTAGGACCGCTATTATTTTCATTATATATCTCAGATTTAGAAACAGAGGTAAAATCATGCAGCATACAATTTTTTGCAGATGATACTCAAATTTTCTATTCATTTAGGAGTAATGACTTGGAAACGGCAAATAATAAAATTAATCAAGATCTTGCCCAAATTCAAAAGTTCAGTAGTAGTCATAATCTTCGTTTGAACCCTTTGAAGACAAATATGTTGGTATACGCAAATAGAACAAAAACGAATACCTTAAAAAAGGACATAGACATACATTTAAAAGGTAATAAATTAATTCCTGTGGATCATTCGAAAAACCTAGGTATTATAATGGATCATGACTTAAAATTTGTTGCGCACGTGAACTATCTAATTACTCAGTGCTACGCTATTCTCAGAGTTTTATCTGCAAATAAGGCTATATTACATAAATCTGCGAGAAAGCAATTGTGTGAATTTTCAAAGATATCGTATTGCTTAGTGATTTACTATCCCTATTTAGATATTATAACAAGAAATCGTATTCTAAGTATTATGAATACATGTTGCAGGCTTGTAAATGATCTCAGAAAATATGATCATATATCGAATGCCATTAATGAACTCAAATGGACGAAAATTGATAAAATGTATAAGTACCAGCTTCTAAATCTGACTCATAAGGTTCTTTATTCAAAAACACCGTCATATTTAGTAATCAAATTCATTCGTAGAGGGAATATGCATCGTATTAATATTAGATATAGAGAGACTTTTTCAATTCCACGCCACAGCACGACTCTATTTCAGAATTCATACATTTACAATGCGATCAAATCATATAATTCTTTAGACCGCAGTTTAAAAGAAACCAATCCATTATCCAAATTCAAGAAAAAAGTGAAAGAAGTTCTTCTTGATCAGCAGCGAAATCGGTTGTAACCCATAAGTGTCCTCATATTTTCCTTATGTATTTACTTGGATTATTCGTTATTGTATACAGGTGCCTATTAATTTTCAATAATTTTTTTTTTACATCTCGTATTGTTAAGGGGGTTAGATGGTAGAATAGATATATAATCTAAATCTCGCCTCCTGTAAGAATATTACAAATAAAAGACGTTAATTATTATTATTATTATTATTTTTGAAATGTGGTTGTGCGATCCCTTGCAGGAAAATTACCAATGCATAGAGTAATACCGCTACTAACGTCGCACTTTTTAATCGCCATCACCTTGATACGTCACTCTAGACTCGAATTCATAAACCCCCATCAATTATCGTTATTTATAGGAGCAAATACATATCCGTCCCCGTTGATCGATCGTCTGTGTACCTTAAATATCTGGAACAGTAATACCCATTGTTCGTACTTTTCCATGCTTTTCCGTTTGGCTTGCCCCATTTCCACCCTTATTCGTATGCCAGTCAGGTAAGGGTCGGCATCACGGAAGATTCTCATTGACGTCAAGTTAACCGAGGAAGTAATGAAATGGAGATGCCTGTTATAATATTCTTGAATGCAAAGATATTCAGAGTTAAGGAAGGAGACATAAGAGTGTACTTTACGGGTGGGAGAGTGTTCTTTGTCCTTTAATTCTCCTTAATCAATGGAATCTTGGGATGCTTGGTCTACTAAATGAACGAATTTATGCTCCTTTTCACTGGTTTGGAAAAGGGGTCGAATTTAATTGAAAAACAAACAGTAATCACAACGTATCTACGAAAAGTTCAAAATACAGGGTGACTTTGAAGTTGAGTCATTAATTTTCAGATAATGAAGGAAGATAAACCAAAATATGTATGAAAAAAAATAAAAAAAAATTAAAAAAAATTTTTTACCTTGTTTTATAAAGTATCCTCCCGACAAGTATTTCAGTGCGGACCTGTATTTGATCGTGAGGTCTTGGAGCACCGGCATGCCCTCCCCTGTGAGGTCTTAAGTCACCTGATTCACGAGCCCGTTGTACTACATTAACAAAGGCACGAGGGGTTGGTTGCACTCGATTGGGAAACCGATCCGCATAAATATGTGCCATTTTTTATTTCGTTTGAGCCACGCAGCAAACACCACTATTCACTCACGCGTTACCGACTGACACATTGACTGAATAAAAACATCGTGATCAGCGTTTCAAATTCTTTCACTTTTTTGTTTCCGATGCGATGAACCGATGATCCGTTGTCGCCAAACACGAGCACATAATATTATTATTGAGACAGGGCGGTACTCAAACTTCTAAAGGGCTATAACTTTGTTACTTTAATTTTACCACAAAAATGTTAAAGGAAAAAAACATTACTTTTGATCAGATCTACTCACTGTTAAAATAAATGACTCAACTTCGAAGTCACCCTGTAGAGCAAAATTTTAATTGAACAGGAAACAGTTTTACTTATTTAGATTCATAAAGTATACAAGATAGTATTATTTTTACAGAGTGTCTCAAATTCGACCCTCATCATTGGTATTTCGAAAACTGTAGGGGATGCAGAGGTTTAACTGGGGAAAAAATGCGTATTTAGGTAATTAACAAAATGCCATTAAAAAGTTTCGAAATTCGAAGTACTTCCGGAAAGAACCGGCAAAAATCGAATTTTCCCAAAATCGGTTTACTTTTTCCTGACTCTATTTCTAGTGGGATTTTAAAATAAATTGCACATTAACATTGCTACTTTTTTTGAACTACAAGATGGCATAACTAGAATTTCAATATGACGTTTCGACACTTGTCATCCAGCATCAACTTTATTTTTTCTCATGGACGCCATATTGGATTTTTATATAGATGAATAGTTTTTAATTCTGATTCTAAAAATGTATAAATACGTCATACCTTGACATTGTCAAACCTTAGTTATTTAAAAAAAAATCAGAATTTCCTAGGTAGGCCTTGAAATTATCAGATAGTCATTTGTTTCTAATACCAGATCTACCCCAAAATCACTTTTACCTTTTCCTGACCTAATTTGTGACAGGATATAAATTGCACGTTGTTATTGTTACTTATTGTTCTCCTCTACGCGATGCAAATTTTATTGACGGTAATAATAATAAATAAACAGAGGTCAATCGTAGCAGATTTTCAAAATGTTATCCATTATTTTGTAGGCAAAAAGCCAGGCTCTTCTCTGTACATTGTTCAATGCATGATTTATTTAACTTCTTCTCAGTCTTCCAAACTCTATTGCCACCTAAAATTAGAGGCCCAGTCTGGTACACGAAACAAATGAAATCTGATAATTTCAAGGCCCACCTAGAAACTTCTGTTCTATTATGTTGTAGAGGACAAAAAGTGGTAATGGGATAAATCTTGTATGCGAAATAAATGACTATATGATAATTTGACGGCCTATCTAGGGGATTCTGCTTTTTCAGAATTAAAAACTTTGTTCATCTGTGCAAAAATCCAATATGACGTTCATAAGAAAAAGTAAAGTTGATGCTGGACGACAAGAGACGAAACGATATATTGATATTTTAATAAAGCTATCGTGTAGAGGAGAACAAGTGGCAATGTTCATATGTAATTTATTTTGAAATCCCACTACAAATAAAGTCAGGAAAAAATTGAAACGAATTTCGGAAAATTCGTTTTTTTTTCATCTCTCTCCAGAAGTAATAATAAAGTTTATTGTGCAAAATATAAGCAGATAACTAGAAATTACATATTTCAGAACAATAAACATGGTAGAAAACCCGCAGAAAGCTAGCCTAGTACGCGGGTATGCATTAGCTTATGAATAATTACGTACTAATTAAACTAGAAATAAAAAGATACACGTGATTTTCTAAGAAAAGAACAATAACAACATTAAATAGGATTTTAAAATACACTATCTGACAAAGTGAGAGTATGGATGGCTTCATTTAATTATAGATCCTTTTTAAGGTGAAATGTCTCATTTAGGGCCAATTTCAACAACAACAGTCCGTTATTCTCCACCTATAGGGTAACAGACCGACAAATACAACGAATGAGCTTCATGTTCCAATCAATAAATTTTAGCAACCAATAGCTATGAAATGTTGAAAACAAAATACTGTCAAAGTATGAGATGACAGCTTGTCATTGAAACATCACCAGCTTATTGAACATTAAGAAATTACATATAATTCAGTCAAAATTTAAAGAAATGCTGGAATTTTGGATAAAATTCATGTTTTAACTACTATTGTTGATTTTTCATTCATGTTTATATTATTTTCTTCAATTGATATGTGATACTGGGCGTTTTTTCCTATAAACCTCTTGCAGATAGCCATTAAGCACCTACTTGATGACAAGTTGAATATTTTTCGTTGTTCAAGAACTGAACAAACATCCACACTATATTCACAGCGATTAAGAAATTCCCAAATATATGCCTTAAAGCTACCAGCAAGCCTAAAACCTGCAAAAAAAACTAGAAATTTGCCATAATTTTATTTTTTCACGAGTACACATTCTAGGTTATATTTATATTAGACATTATTTGAATACAGCTGATTATTGCATTTCAAGGAGTGACACATGTGTGGCTTCTGTCAACTCTTGGTACCAGTCACAAAACATACTCTGAAGGTTTAATTCCATGCTATTCAATGACAACACGGTGACTTGTGTGGTTGTCATCGGCCATTTTGTGAGGGTGCGACAGGGTTGCCAGATTGTGCATTAATATCCCGTTTCACCCTCCTGGTCCCAGTGGAGTAAGTTCCGCCAACTGTTGAAATATACTCTACTATGCTTTATAAGACTATTCGTGACATTTTTCCCAAAATCATTGCACAACACTTGAAAAAATGCAAATAAAAACATAAAATGATTTCCATGACGCCGCAAAATAGCTCCGTCGGTACCTTGGGTTATACATCTTGACAGTAGGGATGTTCGATACGATCCTATATTTAGATAGGGCAGCGGGTTATGCTATAAATCGCATGTCACAGTGTTTGTGCACTGATTGCAACGGTTAGATGATACTAAAAATATTTTCATATACAGGAGATCTTTCCCATTCCGGATCGAACAATCTACCAAAGATGCTTATAATCATGATACCTAGTAAATTTTCACGAAAAAAAATCAAAACCAGCAAATGTAAAAGATTAATTGCGCACCCTCCACCACGGGACGTGATCGTCGTTAGACTTGGCAACCCTGCGAGTGACAGATAGATATCCCCGCCAGTCAAAAAGACAAACATTACTAGTTTTTATGATTTTTGGACTTAAAAGACATTATTTGTGAAACATTTTTCATAATTTTTTGTCTATGTCCATAGTAATTGCATTATGCATCAGGGAGATGTAGGGATTGACACGTCTTACACATATTATCTGTGTTATAGGATGGAGAGGATATAATGTTTTTATTGCTTTGAAGAAATTCATTAACCCATAAATTAATAAATGGTTACTATTATGACGTAAAGGAAGATGAGGAATTGGATGGAATGTATTTTATATTCTATTTTCTTGCAAAATACAGACAAATCCACACTATTCAACAGGTATGTAATGAGAACTTTCAGTATATTGAAGTTGGTAAATTCGAGAGTGCCATGCATTAACAAACGTCCAAATCTGCTGCCAAATTTAACAGCTAGAAAATCGACCTATTATTTGCCGCATTCCCATTCGCTGAGGGGGATAACGGATTGTTAAATGTAAACCTATAACATGTATCAAAATACATGAAAGTTGCCCTGTTTTTTCTGTACAAAAGCATCATGTTGGAATCAAAAAGTGGTCTTGTTTATAATACAGTCGAATTTTTACGATTTTATTGAACATTTCAATAGAAATCACTAATATTCCTTAGGGTGTCAAGTCTATCTTAGGTAGGTTATTAGTGTTTTTATTTTCTGTTCTCCGTTTGGGGGATATATCAAGTAAGTTGTCAAAATCGGTAAATAAGTATAGCTGGGGTGCGGTATATTGTCTAAATCGGTAGTGTTGTGTATAGGATGTTTTGTCTAATTCGGTAACTTTATCCTAGTAGTTGGTTTTCATGTTAGGTGTAATCTTTTTAAGTCAACGATTTCGTGAATTTTCCATCTGGGCATAGATGTTATTCAGCCTTTTACTTTCCTTTTAAATGTGTGTTTCTAACGTATCATTTTCAGGTCTTGTGGAAGAAGATTGTAACATCTTGGTCCTAGGTAAGAATACGATCTGAGCATTATATTTTTTTCCGGTTTTGGCACCTTTAAATAATTCCTGTTTCTTGTTTGGTAAGAATGTATCGGTTCTTGGTTGGGACGACGGGATATGTGTTGCTCTATCAAAACTTTTAGTGGGTATAATTGCCTTATGTCTAATATACCAGTTTCTTTATAGAGATGGTCAGTTGGATACAGTCGGGGTTTATGAGATATTGTCTTTCGCCTATCAGCAAAGTTAAAACGTTGGGAATCTTATTTTTCAAACAACCCTCGTATATTATCGCTAATAATGGATAAAGTAACAATTTAAGCATATAAGGAATAACATCTTTTTTTGTAGAGAATCAAATTTGATACAAAAAATACCTGTTACATTTTTTCGACACTCCTCGCGCTACGATAATGAACATACTGAGATCCGAAAACGTTAAATTTTTCATAGCGTGCATGGCGAGCTTAACTCTCCTCGGGTTCAAAGCCGGATACAAATGTCCGGTAGCAGTGAGGGATTCCAACCACAATGTGTTTTGCTTGTCTTTCATTAATTCTGCCCTCGTTGGAGCCTATGAATCGGTTTTTTCTGTTATCCGCGATACGTGCTTTGGTCTGTATCACAGCTTTATGCAGCTGTGGATTATCGGAATGAAATCGAAGTGTTTCGCTAGTTTTCCACTATGCATGGATTCAATGAGTCTGAAATAAAATCGTCTGATTCAAACAGCGGCGGTTCATTTTCTGGTATCATGGTGCGGTAGAACTAAGCAGTTTCAAAGAGTTTCAAAGAAAAAACATCCGAATCTAACATAAAGAAGAAGAAAGTTTTGAAAATAATGTCTTCACGGCAACGCGCGGCCTCACGTGTCCACAAAGTTGGGGTTTTCCTTTACACGACGCGACGTGTAGATCTTGAAAACATAAGCAATTTTTCTTAGTACCATATACACCAATGTCTTAAGGGAACCGAGATAAAGGGCTCTGCAACATCAAAAATATCTGAATACCGTCCTGTAGCCGCGACATCACCGACTGGTACAAGGTCACTGACTCAACCCGGCGACAGAACTGGGTCGGGGTCAGTGTGTCAGGTCAATATGCAACCTTCAACCGACGGTTACGGTCACGCGTGTAGAGGTAATCGCGTAGACGAGAATCGCTCAACAAGCACTAGAGACGTGTCTAGAGAAGTGCAAGTATCAAAAACTGTGGCAAACGCTGCGTGAAGAGGGGCTGTATCCGTTTCACGTCCAACGTGTACAAGCCCTTCAACCTGACTGATTTTCCAGCAAGAGTGCGGTTTTGTGAGTGGTTGTTGCATCAACATGACAATAATCCGGACTTTTTGAAGTGCATATTGGTGACAGACGAATCTACGTTCACGCGTAATGGGGTGAATAACTTTCGCAACACTCATGTTTGGTCAGTAGAAAATCCGCACGCTGTCCGTCGGGCACATTTTCAACAAACATTTTCGGTGAATGTTTGGGCTGGCATGGTGAACGATATGCTCTTTGGACCATTTATTCTCCCAAATCGATTGTACGGGATGCAATACCTAGACTTTATACGCAACATTTTGCTTTCCTTGTTAGAAGATGTGCCATTAAGTGTAAGACAATCAATGTGGTTTCTGCGTCTGCTCGGTAGCGCATCGGCTGATTTCATTTTCTGTTGGAGCGGTATGATTTCGGGCAGAGACGTACTTAGCCCTTCTCGTCAACTGGAGAGTGAGTACTTTTTCCTTTATTTTTTTCTTCTTGGTCGCCCTCGTTTCACTACACATTACCTTTGTTATTTCAAGGGTAGTTGTTTCTGAAAAGGAAAACCCCAACTTTGCGGACACCCTGTATAGACGCGACTGGCCGAGTTTGTTGAGAATTACTTATATAGCTCTGGTTGAGCACCATGAGACTTTCATCTTTCCCCAAAACTTGAGGAAATCTATTGTGGAAAGCGCTTGGAAGATGATGACATTTTGAAAAAACAGTTACCGACGATCAGGCGGCAACGTCCTTCGATGACGGAATCCAAAAGCTGGTGTCATTAATTGACAAGTGTTTATGGTAACTACGTTGAAAAGCTTCTCAGATTTCATTACTAGACGGTTCTTACTTAAAAGATGACTCTCGTATTAGCGAAACCTCGGAGTAAAAAAGAGTCACAAAGATTCAACTAGTCTGCCAAAACTAACCATCATACTCTTTCTCACGTTTCCTGTGTTGTCATTCAACCAAGTTTTCGATTTTTTTTTAAATTTATTTGTTTATACAAAAATATATTTTTGGTATCAATAAACATAGTTAACATGTACACGTTAATCCATGGACTGTACTAAGTAACCTACTCGACTTCCCTTTTATTCGGTAAAACTCTTTTCGAATCACCAACCAAAATTCTTCCTGAATATCTTTTTTCTGCATGTGATTCCGCATTAACAATTTTTCCGCTATATCTCTGTGCCCTTTCTTTAAAATCTGAGCCGCAATCTGTAATTCAATCGCAGATAGCGAAGCGTTTCGATTTTCGCAGTAGAAGCGTGTCTTTTGTTTCTCGGCCGCATTTTCCAGTTTTCCAGCAGCGAGACTGCGAGGAAAACTCGTCGACCCCGATTCAAGGGCGGGTCCCATAGGGGACGGAAGTACAACAAAGTTTCTGTTGAGTTTCCTAAGTTTCCCTCTGAATCATCTAAGCAGTTTATCGAAGAATATATTTTCATAGTACGAGGTATTCAGAAGCGGGATAGAAGGATAAGAATATATTTCGATCAAGGCCGACTCAGCTCCAGATTATATGATTTTTGAAACCGATACATTTTAAATGGCTGTAAAATTTGTAATATCACGGTTTAACACAAAAATCCTCCTTATAAAAATAACGTGTGTTTTGTAACATGTAGACTTATGCTAACCTACAACTGACCCCCAAATGTTTCTACAGGGCTTCTTGGAGAGGAGAATTACGAAAATGTAGTAAAATGCAGCCACGCATTTTACTCTGAATTATTGTGTTAATAACTTAAATATTATTATCATTTTATTTTGAGGTCATTAATTAAGATTAATTATTCGACCATCTACTACTGTAATATAAACTTTTCATAATTAGAGGTTAGCTATAAAAGCGTGTTTTTAGGCTACTAACCTACACTAACTTTTGGAGCTTAGACCAATGGGAAAAGACCTTATCGAAATGCAATTTGACGAAAGCTGTCAAAGCTATCTGAATATCAGTGATTTCTATTGAATTATTGAATAAAATCGTGAAAAAGTGATTATATTATAAGCAAGAGCACTTTTTGATTCCAACATGTTGCTTTTGTACAGAGAAAACAGGACAACTTTCATGTATTTTGATTTTTCTTATGAATGTACATCGGTTGTTCCTTTAGCCAATTGGAATGCAAGAACTGATAGGTTGATGTTCCAGCTGTTAATAGCAGGTTTGGATGTTTGTTAATGTATGGCAATCTCGAATTTGTCAAGTTCAATATACTGAGTGTTTATATGTTATCATTATAGCTACATACCTGTTGAAATATGCGGATTTGTTTCTATTTTGCATGAAAAGGAATATAAAATGTAATCCAACCAATTCCTCGTCTTTCGTTACATCATAGTAATAATCATTTATTATCAATTTATGGGTTAATGAGTTTCTTCGAAGCAATCAAAACAGTATCTACTCTCCATCCTAAAACACCTGTATCTGTAAAACGTGTCCATTCCTACATCAGCCCGAGTAAAGATAACATGGCCACGCAAGACAACTATTGAAATATACTCTACTAGACTCTAGAAGACTATCGTAGTGAAATTTTTCTCGAAATCGTTGTACATCGCTTGAAAAATGCAAATGAACATTGGAAAACTTCCGCTTTGACGTACTAATGACTCTGTCGTTATCCCGGGATAGACATACGATCTTGTCATTCTTGTCACCTAGATTGCGGCGTTGCCATCTGATGGAACAATTTTGCGACCTCTGCTATTTTGCTAAAATGTTATAAAAAAAAGCTTTGGACAAAATATTGAGGGATACCAATGGAGATATATACTAAGTGACATATAAATCCGAATACCCAGTTCAAATGGCTGTATTTTAATAAAATCTTGTATAAGTACTTAATGAAGCATAATAAGTAACTGATAAAAATTTCAAAATGATTGCACTGCTTTAAAGCCCTTTGACCTTTAATAATGTGTGGATGCACCCTGATGTGCTACGCATTCTCCAATGCGCCTAGGCATGCTTCTGATCAGGTGGTCAATGTCCTCCTGTGGTATCTCATTCCAGGCAACCACTAACTCCTCTCGAAGTGCTTATAGAGTCTGAGGAAGACGTTGCAAATTGAGCAATCTCCTACCCATCATATCCCACACGTGCTCAATTGGGGATAAGTCGGGAGATCTTGGTGGCCATGGTAACAATGTGACATCATTATGTTGAAAGAAGTCTATCTGTGACTCTTGCAACATGTGGTCGGGCATTGTCTTGTTGGAAAGTTGGATCTGCCAGGGTGTCAAGATAGGGTAGAAGATGGGGTTCTAGAACTTCGTGGATATAACGCTGTGCGTTCATGTTACCTCTGATGAAGATTAAAGGTGACCTGGAACCAAAAGCTATAGCACCCCAAACCATAACTCCAACAGTGTGATGAACATGTCTTTCAACAAAAAACTGTGGATTCCTCCTTTCACCACGTCATTTTCTAACCCTGGCACGACCATCGTGCATGCCTAAACAAAATTGAGACTCGTCACTAAAGACAATACTGTTCCATTCCTGATCCCAGTGTGGCCGGTATGAAAACCAGCCAAAACTTCTCATTCGTCGGTAAACACTTCGCATGCCAATAGGTCTTCTGTGTTCTGCAAACCATTCATTTGCAATGGACCTGGTAGTGGAGAAACGGTCCCTTAAGGGCAATAATCTTACGCGGCGATCTTCACGGTCTGTTGTTCTACGGCGGCGTCCAGTGCCCCTTGCTCTTTGCGTACGGCCTTCTCGAAGCCATGCCTGACAACACCTAACCACACTGTCTACACTTCTTTGCACTCTAACTGCAATTGCCCGAAAAGAAAGTCCAGCTTCCCGAAGTCCCACTATACGGCCCCTATCAAACTCAATAAGTTGACGAAATCGTACAGGTCACCATACTCTAGGCATCGTAACCGATCTTAAAGGATCTCAAGAACCAAAATCCGCCAACGTTGATTCTTCACTGCGGCTGAAATATTCATTTTTAGAGCGTTAGTGAATTAAAAAAAAAGCAGTATAAAAACCGGAATGTCCAACTGATAAGGCTGAAAATTTGTTCACTTGTTATTTACAGTAAGATAAATACATTCACCAACTTTTATTAAAATAAAACCATTTAAACTGGGTGTTCGGATTTATGTCACTTAGTATATAAAATATGAGGCGTAGCAATGTTTGCCAAAAAAACTAAAAATAAAAGCTGTTATTTTGCGTAAAATACTTTTTGAATAAACAATTGGAAAAAAACAATGTTTTATTATATAGGTATATTTAATGACTATTTGATCTAATATTACATGATCATTCATTGGGGAAGTACGATTTTCATTTTCTCTGATCTTTATTATGGAAAAACCATTTTTAGTGACTGCATTGGCACTTGGGCGAGGAAAACCACTAGAACACACAGTTGTTAACCTAAAAAAGTAGCATTGAAGTAACGGTTTATACGAGGGTCATTTCAATAACCTAAAACGCTCTAATAGTTCGATAACAGGATTGAATGCAGCGAATCTAAAAAATCACACTATTTCGATATTGCCATACCAACAAGTTCACGCAATGTGACTGCGCTATGAAGAATTTAGATCAAATATTTAATAAATATATTTATATAATAAAACATTGTTTTTTCCAATTGTTCGAAGAACGTCCCATATTCAAAAAGTATTTTATCCTATAAAACTGGGCATTTAAAAAATGTTCAGAGACATTAACATTGCTACGCCTCAAATTTTATATATCTCCATTGGCATTCCTCAACATTTTATCCAAAACTCCTTTTTTTTATAACATTCTATCTAAATAGCAGAGGTAGCAAAACCGTCCGATGAGCTGGCAACGCCGCAATCCAGGTGGCAAGAATGACAAGGTTATCCGTCAAGACGGATGTCTATCCCGGCGTACTGACGGAGTCATTTAGAACGTCAAAGCGGCAATTTTCCAATTTTGATTTGCATTTTTTAAGTATTGTGCAACGATTTCGGCAAGAATTTCGCTACGGATAGTCTTCTAGAGTCTAGTAGAATACATTTCAACAGTTGTCTTGCGTGGCCATGTTATCTTTACTCGGATCCCTACATTTCCGTGGTGAATAATGGAATTACTATAGACATAAACCTAAAATTATTAGTAATTACTGAAAAATAAGAGCTAAAGAGAAAGCTAATAAAATATTGCTGGTCAAGTTTTTTGACTGGTGCGGACAGGGACACAAATACTGAAGAAGCTTAATTCCACCATCCACGTTATTCAAGGGCAAGTCTCCGGACTTATGTCATGTCGGCGGCCATTTATGAGGGTGCACCATGGTTGCCAGCTTGTGCAATTATACCCCGCAACGTATCCAGTTCAACATATAAATCTGAGATTGCTAAAGCTTTATACAGGTGTCCGCAAAGTTGGGGTTTTCCTTTTCAGAAACAACTACCCTTGAAATAACAAAGGTAATGTGTAGTGAAACGAGGGCGACCAAGTAAAAAAAAATAAAGGAAAAAGTACTCACTCTCTAGTTGACGAGAAGGGCTAAGTACGTCTCTGCCCGAAATCATACCGCTCCAACAGAAAATGAAATCAGCTGATGCGCTACCGAGCAGACCCAGAAACCACATTGATTGTCTTACACTTAATGGCACATCTTCTAACAAGGAAGGCAAAATGTTGCGTAAAAAGTCTAGGTATTGCATCCCGTCCAATCGATTTGGGAGAATAAATGGTCCAATGAGCATACCGTTCACCATGCCAGCCCAAACATTCACCGAAAATGTTTGTTGAAAATGTGCCCGACGGACAGCGTGCGGATTTTCTACTGACCAAACATGAGTGTTGCGAAAGTTATTCACCCCATTACGCGTGAACGTAGATTCGTCTGTCACCAATATGCACTTCAAAAAGTCCGGATTATTGTCATGTTGATGCAACAACCACTCACAAAACCGCACTCTTGCTGAAAAATCGTCAGGTTGAAGGGCTTGTACACGTTGGACGTGAAACGGATACAGCCCCTCTTCACGCAGCGTTTGCCACACTTTGGTTTTTGATACTTGCACTTCTCTAACCACGTCTGGAGTGCTTGTTGTTTTTTGAAACGCAATCGATTATACGGGTTCGCTGACCTCTACACGCGTGACCGTAACCGTCGGTTGAAGGTTGCATACTGACCTGACACACTGACCCCGACCCCCGACCCAGTTCTGTCTGTTGTCCTAGTACCAGTCGGGGATATCGCGAGTCGCGGCTACAGGACGGTATTCAGATATTTTTGATGTTGTAGAGCCCTTTATCTCGGTTCCCTTAAGACATTTGTGTATATGGTACTAAGAAAAATTGCTTATGTTTTCAAGATCTACACGTCGTGTAAAGGAAAACCCCAACTTTGCGGACACCCTGTATATGTATATAGAAATTTGGTGGGATATGAGAGATATAATAGCATTATTTGCGCTATCGTGAGTGCTTTTTTGAATGTTAAAATAGCGTTTGTCAATAACACAAGCTGTTATAAGATCACTCATAGGACAGTGATGGGACATTTCGTGCATACTGATCGGTGGACGAAAATAACTGAACACTCACCGCACCGCAAGTGGGGAAAGTGATTTGATCTTTCTCAGGCACCAAAAGGAAAGTTTAAATAAGAATTCCATCTAACACGCATGGAACATTTTTAGAAGTCAGATCTATTCACGACCTGAAGCAGTTCTTGCTGGTGTTTTCTACTGTCTTGTGCTTTGGATTCTATCTTTGAATGCTATTTGCTCGTGATTTCCAATTCTTTTTTTTTCGATAATTCACCATAATCACAAAGAAAGGGACAAAGAGACGAAAACTCTGTTTCATTGACAGATTACTGCACGAGACACGACATGGGAGTTGTTTATTGTTGTTTTGTGAGCAAATTTAGGATCAACGGGATTAGCTAAGGTAGAGTATTTTAAACACAAAAACTGAGCTAGTTTTATTAGAAGAAAACACTATATCTCTGAACCACAGAAGCAAAGCGAATCTGAGGCTTCCGATTCTAGTTTGCGAACAAACTACTTTATGCAGCACTACCACAAGAAATACTAAGAGAGTGGATATTCCACTATTTAAGTCGAGATTAAATGAAAATGAGTCATTCATATTTTTGAACCGTTCCAATGCATTCCACTAATCACAAATGCGTTTCTCTCAGCACTAACATTATGAGACACTAATTCCTCAATATTAAAACAAAAATACTTTTTTGAAAAATCTAGCATGTTGTAAAAATAGTAGTTACTGTAAATCGTAGATTGGTGATGGTATACTTAACATAAGCACAAATTTAAGGATTGCAGGCTTAACGTGTACACGATAGTATAATATGTAATCCTGCAGTGAAAAAATCTGGGATCGGGACTTTTTATATTGAAATTAATTTTTCCAAAATGCCATTTCCCAGCAATACCTCGACGTCAAATATCAACACAGAATAAGTAATGTTGGAGAATAGACCACAAGAGAATGATTATCGATCACAGGACGGAATGAATGCAAATTTTCACATCGTGGTTGACTGTGATATGAAGTATACCACAATCTGCCTCCAGTGCTCTGCCACTGAGCTACAGAGGCTTATAGTTTCAGTATTCGTAAAGTGGCATTTGAAATCCTTGACTGTTTATTAACATATCTGCTTTCTACACAATTTTATTAATGAATAAGGATAATGGAAAACTGTTATCAAATTATTGCCATCGGTCCTTGATACGTGTGTGAAGCTTCAAATTAATCAAACTTCTGAAACTTGGTGAAAATTATGATCAAAGATTGTTAAGAAGCATGTTAGAAATTGGCCCACAGCTTGCGATCTCAACCTTTTGGTTGTTCCAAATTGACGCCTATCACATATCCATTCATAGTATATAATAAGGTGATTCAGTGAAGTAACAAGCTCCTTTCATGTTTCAACTAACGAGCCACCATTGGTTATTTAGACTCCAATCAAGAGCACGTGCTTCGCTCAGCGCAACGCAGGCAAATCGCAAGTCCTCCAAGCAGGAAATCACTTAATGACCGCTCTCATGCATGTGTATGCCGCTACATCAAATATTGATTCTATATTATGATCACTGTTTCGTGTTCCATTCACCTGACAGGCACGGGATCGTTTCTTGTCTGTTTAACCTGTGCTAGTCTGCATATAAGGCTGTCGGTATCGCGGTATAGAAGTCAGGTCTTCACTTGAAGAGGTAGTAATCGATTTTTGAACCATGGGCTTGTTGTATGTGTGGATAACGGTGTTAAAAATGTATTTAGATATTATTATCATCTTCACCATAGATCCATCAGAATATGCAGTCAATTTTCATAACTACAAAAGAATAAAATCACAGTTTTCGACAAAATGGAATTTTTCCTAAAAGAAAGGTATTTTAACGTAGCTGGTAATGACTATAATAGCCAACTTTACAACACTTGCCTTATATGACGAAACTGGGTGACTTGTCGTTTGATATTTGTGTGGTTACAAACATTTCAGAGTCTTAGCACTTACCAAACTGAATTCTAATACATTTGAAGACATTTATTTAAACACTAACTAGTTATCATAAATTACAACTCAATACTTAAGTAAACTAGAAAATCGAATTATACTAAGTGAAATATAAATCCGAACACCCAGTTTAAATGGTTTTATTTTAATAAAATTTTGTATAAGTACTTTATGAAGCATAATAAGTAAATGATAAAAATTTCAAAATGATTGCACTGCTTTAAAGCCCTTTGACCTTTAATAATGTGTGGATGCACCCTGATGTGCTACGCATTCTCCAACGCGCCTAGGCATGCTTCTGATCAGGTGGTCAATGTCCTCCTGTGGTATCTCATTCCAGGCAACCACCAACTCCTCTCGAAGTGCTTCTAGAGTCTGAGGAGGACGTTGCAAATTGAGCAATCACCTACCCATCATATCCCACACGTGCTCAATTGGGGATAAGTCGGGAGATCTTGGTGGCCATGGTAACAATGTGACATCATTATGTTGAAAGAAGTCTATTGGGACTCTTGCAACATGTGGTCGGGCATTATCTTGTTGGAAAGTTGGATCTGCCAGGGTGTCAAGATAGGGTAAAAGATGGGGTTCTAGAACTTCGTGGATATAACGCTGCGCGTTCATGTTACCACTGATGAAGATTAAAGGTGACCTGGAACCATAAGCTATAGCACCCCAAACCATAACTCCAACAGTGTGATGAACATGTCCTTCAACAAAAAACTGTGGATTCCTCCTTTCACCACGTCGCCTTCTAACCCTGGCACGACCATCGTGCATGCCTAAACAAAATCCAGACTCGTCACTAAAGACAATACTGTTCCATTCCTGATCCCAGAGTGACCGTTGTTTGCACCACTCAAGGCGATTACGTCGGTGTTCTCGAGTTAAAGGGAGGACCCAGTGTGGCCGGTATGAAAACAAGCCAAAACTTCTCATTCACCGGTAAACACTTCGCATGCCAAGAGGTCTTCCGTGTTCTGCAAACCATTCATTTGCAATGGACCTGGTAGTGGAGAAACGGTCCCTTAAGGCCAATAATCTTAGGCGGCGATCTTCACGGTCTGTTGTTCTACGGCTGCGTCCAGTGCCCCTTGCTCTTGGCGTACGGCTTTCTCGAAGCCGTGCCTGACAACACCTAACCACAGTGTCTACACTTCTTTGCACTCTAACTGCAATTGCCCGAAAAGAAAGTCCAGCTTCCCGAAGTCCCACTATACGGCCCCTATCAAACTCACTAAGTTGACGAAATCGTACAGGTCTCCGTACTCTAGGCATCGTAACCGATCTTAAAGGATGTCAAGAACCAAAATCCGCCAACGTTGATTCTTTACTGCGGCTGAAATATTCATTTTTAGAGCGTTAGTGAATTAAAAAAAAAGCAGTATAAAAACCGGAATGTCCAACTGATAAGGCTGAAAATTTTTTCACTTGTTATTTACAGTAAGATAAATATATTCACCAACTTTTATTAACCATTTAAACTGGGTGTTCGGATTTATATGGCACTTAGTATATGTGGAGTGGTCCATTCTGCTCTACCAGACGCAACATTCTTCGAATTTCTCTCATGAGGTCCTGGACGGAATTCAGATCAATTTCTGTCAGTTTTTCGTACATTCGGCGTCTTAATTGTACTTTATCTTAAGCTTCCCAGCCTCCATTAACCTTCCTAGACGGTAAAGCCCAAAATTCCTCTATTGGGCGAGCCTGCGGCAATTTTGGAGGATTATCGTTTTTGTTGAAGCCAGTTTTGGGTATTTCTTGAGTAATAGCATGATACTAGATCTGGCCAAAATATGAGTTGATTATTAGCCTGATGTTCGTGGACACACTTTGGAAAGGCAGTTATCAATATATGTCTGACTATTCGTTTCACCCCGCACTCTTCTCACAAAAGGTCGCGATACACCTGTGTCAGACATTGTGCACTAGACAAGGATTTTATGTGCCCCAGTTGACGGCAACATCTTGGTATACGAATGAGTTGCGCTTGATTGTATTTGGGGTCTCTTTCGAGATATAAGAGCACTTCTCCTCAATTCCAACGATATCGTACTCTTAGAAGATCTGTATTGACGAGCCAGGCTCAGTAAAGTAGGTAAACAAACTTTTATTTCCAAAGGCAACTTGAGATTATACTAAGTGACATATAAATCCGAACACCCAGTTTAAATGGTTTTATTTTAATAAAAGTTGGCGAATGTATTTATCTTACTGTAAATAACAAGTGAAAAAATTTTCAGCCTTATCAGTTGGACATTCCGGTTTTTATACTGCTTTTTTTTAATTCACTAACGCTCTAAAAATGAATATTTCAGCCGCAGTAAATAATCAACGTTGGCGGATTTTGGTTCTTGACATCCTTTACGATCGGTTACGATGCCTAGAGTACGGAGACCTGTACGATTTCGTCAACTTAGTGAGTTTGATAGGGGCCGAATAGTGGGACTTCGGGAAGCTGGACTTTCTTTTCGGGCAATTGCAGTTAGAGTGCAAAGAAGTGTAGACACCGTGGTTAGGTGTTGTCAGGCATGGCTTCGAGAAGGCCGTACGCAAAGAGCAAGGGGCACTCCAGTAGAACAACAGACCGTGAAGATCGCCGCCTAAGATTATTGTCCTTAAGGGACCGTTTCTCCACTACCAGGTCCATTGCAAATGAATGGTTTGCAGAACACGGAAGACCTATTGGCATGCGAAGTGTTTACCGACGAATGAGAAGTTTTGGCTTGTTTTCATACCGGCCACACTGGGTCCTCCCTTTAACTCGAGAACACCGACGTAATCGCCTTGAGTGGTGCAGACAACGGTCACTCTGGGATCAGGAATGGAACAGTATTGTCTTTAGTGTCTCGATTTTGTTTAGGCATGCACGATGGTCGTGCCAGGGTTAGAAGGCGACGTAGTGAAAGGAGGAATCCACAGTTTTTTGTTGAAAGACATGTTCATCACACTGTTGGAGTTATGGTTTGGGGTGCTATAGCTTATGGTTCCAGGTCACCTTTAATCTTCATCAGAGGTAACATGAACGCGCAGCGTTATATCCACGAAGTTCTAGAACCCCATCTTTTACCATATCTTGACACCCTGGCAGATCCAACTTTCCAACAAGATAATGCCCGACCACATGTTGCAACAGTCACAATAGACTTCTTTCAACATAATGATGTCATATTGTTACCATGGCCACCAAGATCTCCCGACTTATCCCCAATTGAGCAAATGTGGGATATGATGTGTAGGAGATTGCTCAATTTGCAATCAAGGTGCATCCACACATTATTAAAGGTCAAAGGGCTTTAAAGCAGTGCAATCATTTTGAAATTTTTATTATTTACTTATTATGCTTCATTAAGTAGGTACTTATACAAAATTTTATTAAAATAAAACCATTTAAACTGGGTGTTCGGATTTATATGTCACTTAGTATATTTCGTGTTTGATAAAATTAGAGCCAACGAATTTGGTTATATGTTATGTTATATGGTGGTTAAAGTATTTAATAGCTTAGCTTGCGCGCGAAACATTTTCTTCTGTACTATGCTCGATGCAACATTTTGTAACATTCCGTCTATTATGCCGTCGTCTTATACCCTGGAAAAGTAAGAAATTTTTGTAGCATGAATGATTGTGTACATATACAGGGTGCGGGAGAGAGGATGGACGGTTTTAAAAAAATCATAAAATTGTTAATTTTTACTCGAAAACAAATTTATTGATGGAATCAGGTTCACAAGGAAATAGCATTTGAGACAGTCAAGTGTGGAAAATCACATCAGGCATGTGGTGGCCGAAATCGTTGATGCAGTGCTGGAGGCGTTCTTGGAAGTTCGCGTAGACTTTCTCCAACATCGCTCTCTCAACTTGGGCGACTTCCACGCGAATTTCGCCCTTCAATTCGTCCAGAGTTCGGGGCTTGTTCGCGTATACTCTAGCCTTGAGGTGTACCCATTAGAAAAAATCGCATATGGATAAATCTGGGGACCGAGGAGGCCAATGAACATCGCCAAACCTGGAAATAAGGCGACCAGGGAGGAGAGGGCGAATAACGTCCATTATTTCGGACGAAACAATCTCCACCGTCCAAGGCTCCATAACGACAACTGGCAAAATAATGCTAGGATCTCACGAGTTAAACGGCACCCTCCCCACCTCTCTCGTAGACGGAGGCGGAGAGTACTACCCATCCCAAGAACGTCCGTCCTATCTGCCGCACCCTGTACAAGACCGCAGACGGTTTCCTGAAACCCTAAACAGTGAGCTGCTTCTAGATTGCTTCCTTTTCCCCTGATGGGTCGACTGCTCCGAAATAGCCCTAAAAGAAGTCCTCTTTGGACTGATTGCCGGCATGAATTTCCCATCTCCATTCATTCGGGGAACATCAAAGTTGAATCGGGGCTCTCCACCTACACTACCACTCAAAAGTATTAATTTAATCCAGGACTTCTACGCCTACTCCAATGAGAGGAGGAAGTACCAATACTCGAAAAAGTGTACAGATTTACATCACGCACATTAATAGCGTGAAACGTTGCTTCGTGCTTCTTAGCAATCATCAGTCCGGTATATGTCTTGTCGTGTAGAGACAAACGAAAAAATTACTGACAACCCAAAACAGCTATCTGCAAATACATCTTCGGCCTCTACGCTGCGGTTGGTCATGGTATAAGACACAGAAAGCAAACAGACTTAGTTTGACATGTGTCTATTTATGCAGTTTGCATAACATGACATGGCTAGTAGCTTTAAAAATATACCTGCATTCCGGTTGATTGACTGGTCATGGTTTTAATGCACATAGGCGACACCTATCTGTTCATAAAACATGATAATCTCAATACCTTTGGATTGTAGTATATGCTTCAACCGCAAAGCCATATCCAACTACGAGCCCCCGCTCCCTTCCTCCCGAAAGATATCGACTTTCCACGGCATTCTCCCTTAACTCAAAGGCTCTCCCACCCACACTTGGCGCAAAGATTGCTTTGTATACTGGAATTAATGTTGGTAAACCATTACGTCAACAAGGTATACTCAGAATCTAGGCGATGAAGTATCAGAGATGTGGAATAATTCGGGACTGGCATGTGCCAAATTGCTATACAGGGTGATCCACAAGTCACGACCAAAAATGAAAAATCTTACATAGGACCCCATTCTATGTAACATTTTCTTTAAAAAGATCCGGGGTGTTGAAGTTTAAAAATAAAAAACAGTTTTTTTTAATATCGTCAAAACCCTTGAATGAATTAAAATTTGGTATGTGGATTTACCTAAGTATTGTGCACATTCAGAAGTCTTTACTTACATTTAACGTGCACCAGTGGCGGAGATACAGGGTATTAGTGGCATTATTTTTCCAAATAAAAATAGTACGCCACTGTATTTTTTTACAACTACAAATAATTACTCTTGTGTTTTTTCCTAGAGTGCATTGCTTTCGTGAAACTGAAAATAAAACAAATTAGATCATTTATGAAGATCCGAGATACAACTAGCTTCAAAATACAACAGCAGGCCTTCATACCAACTTGACGTTACTTGGGAGATATTTTATCACAAAAACACTATAAAATGTCAAAAAAACAACGACGAAATATCACTTTTCAATGCAGGTCAAATGATGTATTGTGTTGGGTCGCTAAACAGATTCCAAAGTCATTTCACATGAATCTGATCCCGTTTATCATGTACATTCTATTATTTAGTGAGAAATTGAAAAACTATGCGACATTTGTGACTTGAGGGTGTAATATCAACACAGAACAAGTGACGTTGGAGAATAGACCACAAGAGAATGATTATCGATCACATGTAAAAAATGATTTATCGTTATTCGTGGTTATATGCAAACTATGATTTGTACATTTCAATAATTTGGGGTATGGATCTAACCATTTTATGCTTTAAGGGTAAAAAATGGGAAGAAGTGCATCGCAATTTTTTGATATTAGTATATTTATACACTTTGACTTTGAAGCTTAGAATGATACAGAAATGTTTTGGATACGCGTCTTCTTCTGTTATCCAGGCTCAGCGCCCGGCGCGTCGGTTTGCTTGATTGTTATGCTTGTACTGCGGCCATGTAAATATTTATTTATTTATTTATTCATAATAACCCATACACTACCTGAACAGAGTGATTCAATTAACAGGCAGGGAAAAAACAAAACTCTAAACAGTACATGATAAAAAAGACTCTCTCTCTTGAGATCGATTTTGGTAGAACTAAAAATATCAAGTTCACTTACACTGTCACAGACATTACACATAACATACAGAGGCGAAAAAATAAATAAATTTGTCCGCGGAACAGGTAAATAATATGAATTGTTGCCACCATGACGAGTACGCAAATCGGGAACGTGTAGAGAGATCCTGTCTAGAAGAAAAGAGCATTCAACAAATTACATAAAAATTTAGCAGCTAACAGATTCATACGTTTGACTAAATTAGGTAAATTATATCTATTTAAGAGAATGTCATTGCGTATACCCCTTTCAGGGTACGCTCTATCATGTTTAAACCATAAGTATTTCACAAAACGACGTTGGATTCTCTCGATGTTTTTACAGTGTATATCATAGGCCGGGTACCAGATAATCGAACAGTATTCTAAAATAGATCTGACAAAAGCATTGAAAAGTAAAATTGATGTATTAGTATTATTGAAATGTCTACTGTTTCTTATAACAAAAACCAAGATTTTTAAAAGCTTCTGCTATTATTGCATTAATGTGATCAATAAAAGAAAGCTTTAGATCGAATAATACGCCCAAATCCTTGACGATATTAACACGACAAAGGACATTGCTACTGATTTCAAAATTGAAACATGTCGGTACCACCCTGCGTGTAAATGTCATAGTAATACATTTATTGACATTCAAGTTCATGTTGTTTACTTTACACCAGTGATCAATGACATTCAAATCAGCCTGTAACCTTAAACTGTCTTCTAAGCAACACACGCTATTAAAGATTTTGAGGTCATCGGCATATACCACGTACCCACAACGCAAGTCTGTTGTAACATCATTGACAAAAATTAAAAATAATAGAGGACCCAGAACAGAACCTTGGGGCACCCCTGATGTAGCTAAAACCGCACCAGACTTATATCCACGGAAGTCCACACACAATTGTCTATCACTGATGTATCAATGAAAGAAAGCTAAGAATCTGGATGTTAAACCGTACTTAGACATCTTCTGCACGTGATCCAAACGGTCGAAAGCTTTCGAAAAGTGATTATAGACTACATCAACTTGCCCGCCATTATCCAGAACTGACGCGGAGTACTGCTTAAAATATACCAGATTACTGCACGTAGATCTACCATTGCGTTCTTGTTAGTAGATCGAAGGGACTTCTTAAAGCAGGTAGCAAATGGCGCGGTGCACATATGAGGCGGGTGCGATGTTATCTACGAGCCCCTTCCGACTTCAGTTGGCCCACTTCAAGATTTGTACCAAAATATGCGTTTATAAACTAAACATGACGAAACTATTTACTTCTAAAACAGTTTATTTTCTCAAAAACATTTTAGATACACTCTAGTCGTAAAAAATACATATTTGAAATCACTTAGACCTATAACTAATAGAACATCTGAACAAATAAACAATGTGCGAATAAATGCGCGAAGTTAACAAAGCAACAATTGAAAGATTACCATTGGGTAACATCACCTTTATTTTTTATTACGGCTGAAACTCTTTGGGGCATAGTGTTAACCAAGTTTTGGAAAAAATTTGGTGTAAAACAATCCCATATTTCTTGAAGCTTTTGTCTCAGTTCGGTGATTGTACGAGCAGGATGTGGTCGTAGAACCTTTTTCATCTCGTGCCACAAAGTTTCAATAGGTAACAGATCTGGACTGCTAGAAACCCATTTCAAACACAAAATCTTGGCCGGATGTCAAACATTCTTCCATCACTGGTAAAAGCGATTCTTCCTAAATTGCCAAATATTTGTTTGTATCTACATTTCCATCAATAAAATGAAGTTTTCTTACTCCTTCTGATGACATACTGCCCCAGACCATAATGGATGCTGGGAATTTCACTTCTCTTTTCGGACAGTCAACATGGAATGCTTCATTTTTTTGCGAATAACTCTACTGCGACTGTCACCAACACAAACTTCGAATCGGGCCTCATCACTCCATTGTATTGCACACCATTGTTGAGGTGTCCATTGTCTATGTTCTTTAGCCCATCTAAGCCGATTTTTCTTTTGCAGTTTAGTTAATAGTGCAGCGTCACTCCACAGTGCACTTAATTGTAAATAATTGGCACGCCTGTTTTTCACGATTATTCTTCTTAATGCTCTTCGGTCGGCATTTGTGATATTACTTTTTTCACATATCGTGGCTTAATATTAACTGAACCGGTTACGTTATATCTTCTAGCAATATTTCTCACACTATACCGCGATAAGTCTAACAAAGTTGCAATTTCTGAGTTTGATTTCCCAGAATTAAAAAAATTAATCATCAGTAACCGAATTTTCTCACTAATAACCTTTCCTCTACCCATTTTGAAAACCTTAACTACCCAAAACTATTTTAAACGTATTCTGACAGCTGTGATTAATAAAAACAATTGTCATAGCTTTTATTTTTCACAGCCACCTATGAGTTATAGACTTATTTTGCATTGAAATGAAAATGGGTTGATATGCTGTAATTGCAACATGTGTTATTTTTATGCTACAAATTTGATTAGGGAGTGATAAAGTTGGTGTTTTCTACTATATATTATCAAAATATTCATTATTAATATTTTAAACCTATTACACCCTGCTACATGTTTATTATTTGTGTTTGATAAGAAAAAAACTAAGATTTCAGTAGTTGGGCCAACTGAAGTGGGAAGGGGCTCGTATAGATAATGCGTATTTTTTAGTCTCTTCTGGGACACCCTGTAGTACAGCTGTTTCCAGCGAAAGTGCGGGTAATCGCAATATCGTTGAATTCTCCCGTGGAATTTAGTAATCCAGGCAAAGCACCTCGAACGAGCCCGGATTCTATTCGATGGCCAAAAACAAAAGCGAGCTAGCCAGGTGGCAGGCCGCTGTGCAAGCCTCTGAAATCAATCGGCTATTTTATGGTCCGTAGATTTGACAGTGATGGAGATTGACCAAGGGAGTATTTTCCGAATTTATGAACGAATTATGACGAGAATGAAGTTAATTAGGATTTCTGAAAATATCCAGCAAAAATATGAATTGGGAAATTGTTTGCAGCGTACCTCTGCTTTAGGAGTTTTCGTATGAATTCAAAGTGGTGTGCAGCTAGACAAGAACTACTTTCCGTTCGGCATTCCCTAGATTTTTTTTTACACTGAAGCAGCCGCGGCGAGCTTAAGGAAACTTTGCTTATCCGATTTTTGAACTTGTCAAGCTTAACAGTTCTGGGAAAAGCCTCCTCATGAAGACAGTTAAACAATCTGAACGCCCTAGGGACAAGGTAGCGGTCGTGTCGGCCAGTTTTGGATGTAAGAAGTTCGACACGGTTAGGATCAGACGCCAAAGCCAGGAGGGTCTGTCTGGCAGGCACATTGTGCAACAGTATCATGGAAGAGAGCTCTCAGGACCAAAAGCCGTTGCCGTAGCGGTAGAAGAGAGCTAGACCGCCGACGGCCCGCCGTTGCGAAAGGGTTCCGGGACTGTTCATTAGAGAAGAGTCATCTATCAGTCTAACAGCCCTCCGCTGTACAGCAACGAGCATAGATAATGTAGTCGCGATGTCAGCACCACAAACATGTGAGCATTACTCGAGGCTAGGTCTTATCTGGGCCTTGTACAGAGTGAGGAAGTCATTTGGACAAAAGTACTGAATGAATGAATGAATCTTAAAATTAGAGGCATCCCGGCCACCATAAGGAACTAGTGCATAGGCCGCTTAAGCGGGTCCTTATGCACCTCTACAATCCTTAAATTACAAGCCTCGCCCTTTTAGCGAAGTTGAGAATCGCCTTGAGTCCACAGTAATGGACCCCAGTATAGTCTGCCTATAGTAGCTCAGAGCTTCACAGCGACACAAAACGTGCGCCGAGGTCTCTTCCTTTACTCCGCAGCGTTCACACAAGGGATCCTCAGCCACCCCCATCACGTGCAGGTGACGCCTTAACGTGTTATGGCCAGACAACAGTCCCACCAGCAACCTTAGGTTGGCTCTACCCAGAGATAGGCAGAAGCGCCCATCCTTAGCACTGGGCCCTTCAATGAGCTCTCGTGCCTGGCGGAGATGTCTAGAGATACTTCTCCATTTCTGAGAGTGTTGTCTTGCAACCAACGTCTCCATTTTCCTCCTAGCTTTATGCGCGGTCACTCCTTGTACAGAGTGAGGAAGTCATTTGGAGAAAAGTACTACTTGGCCCCAAACAAATAGCCCCGCTACTAAGTGTTCGTGCGAGAAGAAGTCCTCAGGCGGAGTGAACGACTCTTTGGTAGAACTTGGACAACCATCAACACCAGATGAACGCTAGGTCGCTTCTTGTTCGTCAAGGTACAGTACTGTGTTTTGGAAGCATTAACTTGTACAAGGTTGTTTCGCCCATAAGCAGTGATAACCTCCAGGTTTCTCGCCAGAGAGGAAGTAGCTGCTAGTCTTCTTTTCTTCAGGTCTGGGATTACCGGGACACTATTTGTGCCAGGAGTCTTAAGAAATGAAAAAGACGCTTGACCAAAAAGATGTTTTGTTGTACATCTCAGCACTACTATCCGCATGACCCTGTAAAAGCACATCGGTACCGCCCTGTACAACCAGCCAGGCGACGCCGTCGATTTTGTTTCATCTGGTCCGGATACCAACCCGGTGAAGTGGATTTGTAATGAATCATTATCACATTGTCATCGCAGAGTTTGACACGCTTTCGATGAACGATAGAGAGAAATTCAGTAAGCGCACAAACGACTTCTTGTCTGATTCAAAATTAAGTATGACCTGAGTTGCTCCGACTTTTATAGATCCCTGTTGGAAACGGACGACATTTGAGCAAAAATTGTGGAGACAAGTAAAAATAACTAGAAGTTACCTAATTAAAAAAACTGAAAACAATAACAGTGTTTTTAATTTTATCATAAACCAAATTGTGGGGAATTCGGGAAAAAACTTCAATTTCACACAAATGTCCAAGGTTTTTGAAGCTTTTGTCTGGCCTCGTTAATTCAGATGATGGCAGTCCTAGACTAGACGTACCTGCGTGATGCAACGTAAATTAACTCAACAATGGCCTAGCCACAGCATAGCTGCAAAGCACTTTGATCACAAAAGTATAACAACTAAAAATACGAGCCCCTTCCCACTTCAGTTGGCCCATTTCAAGATTTGTACCAAGATATGCCTTTATAAACTAAACATGACGAAACTATTTACTTCTAAAACAATTTATTTTCTCAAAAATATTTTAGATACACTCTAGTCGAAAAAAATACATATTTGACCTATAACTAATAGAACATCTCGTCGGCTTTCTCACGAAGTGTCCTAACCAACGTTTAGTAAGTTTTACAGGAGAGCAAGAAAACGAAATCAGGGTATTGTTGAATGAGCATTGTATGTAAAGTGTAGATATTTCGGAATTGAACATGTCAGTGCATCAGCCCATATTCATTGTCGATCATATGCTGTTTCAATATTTACGCTAGCTTATCAAGTTATTTTGGAACAAACTGGAAAATGCATGTAGGTCACTTCGTGACAATTTTCAGAAGCTCTTTGTCACATAGGGCTAAAATATATTTTTATTAAAGTTCTTATTATTACAGATATACAGAATTTATTTCATTTACTTATAAGCAAAGAATCATATTTACAGCCAAAGGGGAGATTATCTCAAAAAATGTGTTGATTGATAATTTTTTAAGTAATCGTTGGTCTGCTGACAGCAGAATTTTTGTAAGAAAGTTCAGATCGACTTTTGAATTTGGATACCTCCTACAACATTTCTCAGAATGTTCAAGAATAAAATTAATGTAGATTATGACACAAATATTAGGTGACGAGATGAAGAAAACAACTCGAAACGTCAAAGCAATTTTTATTGAAATAAAAACGAAAAGAAAAACAACTAACTTAAACATTATCTTTTGACATATTACCAGCTAATTTTGATGCGTTATGATACACAAAAAAACAAAGGCAACAGTTTTAATACTTATTTCATTCCGTTTCATGGGGCAAATTTCTAAAAACGTGTTGGAATTCTGGTAAGCGTACAACGGGTGTTGGATTTTCACATAAGGGAATTTAGTCGGAGTATTTCTTTTTTGTTATTTTTGCTGGTTCCTTATTAAGTTGTTGTAGTTTAATATCATTCATATTATTACTATTTCTCAACGGTCTTTGTAACTCAATACTGTCATAACTAGTATCGTGGTGTCTAGACTTGAAAAATAATTTGGTGGGCATGTCTTTTCTTACCTAAAGTCCCTAATACCCGTCCATTTAATATTTTGCCCTTTCTCAGTTTGCCTTGTGGACAACTTTCTTAAATCTTTTGAAAGTTCCGTGAAGTCAAAATATTCATTGGGATTACTAAATAAGGTTGACGTCTTCTGGCCAATCGAAAAACCGGATAGAGTTGTGAGACTTCAAAAAGATCTCCAGCTCCCTTTACCGCAGTATGAATTGCACTGTGAGCAGAGTCTCCCTTCACTTTAGCCATGATTCGGCCACAGAGGTGCGTATACTAGCAACGATTATAGCATACTATGAGACCTATCCTAATTTAGGTCTCTTCGTGGGAATTATATATTTACCTTGACAGATAAGACACCCAGGGGTTAATGATTTGTTACCTATACTAATAGATATATAGTTATGCCTCTAAGTCAGACTAACCGGCTTGGAATAATACACCTATATGCGGGTTATCTCAATGTTTGCTATTTTTTCAGTTAGGACCCTTCGTGGGAAAGGCGACGATCTGAACAAATAAACAATGTGCGAATAAATGCGCGAAGTTAACAAAGCAACAATTGAAAGATTACCATTGGGTAACATCACCTTTATTTTTTATTACGGCTGAAATTCTTTGGGGCATAGTGTTAACCAAGTTTTGGCAAAAATTTGGTGTAAAACAATCCCATATTTCTTGAAGCTTTTCAGTGATTGTACGAGCAGGATGTTGTCGTAGAACCGTTTTCATCTCGCGCCACAAAGTTTCAATAGGTGACAGATCTGGACTGCTAGAAACCCATTTCAAAAGTGGTACATTATTTTTTTCCATCCATTTTATAGCCTTTTTTGAGGTATGGCACGCTGCACCATCTTGCTGAAACACAAAATCTGGGCCAGATGTCAAACATTCTTCCATCACTGGTAAAAGCGATTCTTCTAAAATTGCCAATTTTTTTTTGTATCCACATTTCCATCAGTAAAATGAAGTTTTCCTACTCCTTTTGATGACATACTGCCCCAGACCATAATGGATGCTGGAAATTTCACTTTTCTCTTCAGACAGTCAACGTGGAATGCTTCATTTTTTTGCGAATAACTCTACTGCGACTGTCACCAACACAAACTTCGAATCGGGCCTCAACGCTCCATTGTATTGCACATTATTGTTTAGGTGTGCATTGTCTATGTTCTTTAGCCCATCTAAGCCGATTTTTCTTTTGCAGTGGAGTTAATAGTGGCTTTTCTTTGGCCTATAAACAAGTTGTGCAACTTTAGGGTTTTTACTTCACTTTTTTGTATAAGAAAACTTACCTTGCAAGTGCTAAATCCCAGTTTGTGGACCTCTCTATGAGTTGTGGACCTCGAAATTCTCCTTCCAACAGCGTCACTCCACAGAGCACTTAATTGTAAATAATTGGCACGCCTGTTTTCACGATCTTCTTAATGCTCTTCGGTCGGCATTTGTAATATTAGTTTTTTTCACATATCGTGGCTTAATATTAACTGAACCGGTTACGTTATATCTTCTAACAATATTTCTTACACTGTACCGCGATAAGTCTAACAAAGTTTCAAATTCTGAGTTTGATTTCCCAGAATTAAAAAATTTAATTATCAGTAACCGAATTTTCTCACTAATAACCTTTCCTCTACCCATTTTGAAAACCTTAACTACCCAAAACTATTTTAAACGTATTCTGACAGCTGTGATTAATAAAAACAATTGTCATGGCTTTTATTTTTCACAGCCACCTATGCGTTATAGACTTATTTCGCATTGAAATGAAAATAGGTTGTTATGCTGTAATTGCAACCTGTGTTATTTTATGTGTTAGGGAGTGATAAAGTTGTTGTTTTCTACTATATATCATCAAAATATTAATTGTTAATATTTTAAACCAATAACACCCTACTACATTTTTTTTATTTGTGTTTGATAAGAAAAAAACTAAGATTTCAATAGTCGGGCCAACTGAAGTGCGAAGGGGCTCGTATTAAGAATAGGATGAATATATCAGACAGTGTTGTTCCTTCTATTGCAATCGTAATAAATTTTTTGCTATTAGAAAAGGTCTATTACATCATTCTTCTGTTTCTTGGAGCCACCTATTTAGCAGTAGTATAATCAGTTTTTTCCCGCCGCTGGTGCCATCTGTGTGATAACTGCTGTAGTTTATATCAAACACGATTAGGATAGGAAAGATTGTACGTATAATAGCGAAAAATTTCGAAAACTACATACTATGTTTTTTGGATGTGGAAAAACCATGTCACTAATTCCCGTTTGTCTTTCCGCTATAACTTGGTTAGCACCGGATGTTGATACTCTTCTCATTTTATACTCCTCAATAATGCTGCTCATCATAACCTATTATCTCTTCTTCTTTGTATAGCTAAATTGGCACAAATAGTCCTATTATAATGTAACCTATTATCTCTTCTTCTTTTTATAGCTAAATTGGCATAAATAGTCCTATTATACTATGACTTAATCGTTGTAGTTTCACATTTTTTTTGTTTTTTGTTTTTGTATAACTTGTTTTTTTTCACTTTTGTACGGGGTTAGATGGTGGAATAGCAGGTGCTAAATCTCGACCCATGTAATGTACCATGTTTTGGTCAATAAAGACGATTATTATTATTATTATTTCAGATTCTGCTAGACTTCTCTAAGGCCTTTGATATGGTACATCATGGTATTCTCTTGAGTAAGCTCAGATTTTATGGTCTCTCTGACAAGCCACTACGTTTCTTCGATTCGTATTTGCGCAATCGTACCCAGAAGGTGAAAACACGTACGGGATTTTCTTCGGCAAAGAGTGTGGCATCTGGCGTACCTCAAGGCTCTGTGTTGGGACCATTACTCTATTCAGTTTATACTTTTGATCTACATACTTGCCTTCAGCACTGTAATATTCAAACGTATGCAGATGACACGCAGCTAACTCTGTCTTTTGATTCTTCGGACATGCATGAAGTATCATAACTTAGATCTAGGTAACATTGAACAGTACTGCAAAAGACATTGTCTGAAGATCAATGCTTCAAAATGCTATTTGGCCCAAAACAGTTAGTACAACGGTTAGATGACACAATTGTTCCTAGTCTTAACGAAACCCATATTCCTATAGTAGACCATGCGAAGTATTTAGGGATCACCATGGATTCAGATTTGAGGTTTAAACAACATGTTACGCATTTATCTCGCTTTACATACATGCGTTTGAAGTTATTATACACCAATCGCCATATTCTGAATTTCAAGACTCGCAAAAAACTGGCTGAGACTCTGGTTCTATCGTTAATAAATTATTCAATTGCTGTTTACTTTCCTTGTCTTGATTACGTGACTAGATATCGAGTACAAAAAATTCAAAATAGCTGCTGTAGGTTCGTTTGCGGTCTGCGAAAGTTTAGCCATGTGTCTAAGAAGATCATTGAGCTTAGATGGTTGAGGGTTGACCAGCTTTTCACATATAACTTACTAATTTTAGTACAACGAATAAAAATCAATAGGCTACCTACTTATCTACTAAAAAGGCTGGTACCACGTGGCGATCTCAATTACAGGAATCTGAGACATAACTCTGACTTCCATATACCTAGTTATAGGAGCAACATTTTCCATCGTAGCTTCACCTACAACGCTGTCAAGGTGTACAATAGTCTTAATGACAATTACAGAAAGATGGGAATACCTGCTTTCAAGAGAGCCCTTAAGAACCACCTTCTGGGGTCTGCTAGCCAAGCTGGCTGATATATTTTTTTTTTGTCTTTATTGCTTTTTTTTGTTAGAGCGGGCTATGTGGAATAGATGTACACATATTAAGATTAATCTATTTAAGCTTAATTATTGTATATATTATTTAGTCGATTGCATTGTTATGTTTTTCCTTGCGGCTCCGACGCAGTGAGTTTCAGGCCATTTACAAGGGTTTAGCTGCTTCGGAATTGACGCTCCATTTTTCTATATATTTGAATAAAATTTATACAGTATGTTAAGAAGACAATTGTCCAGGGTGCTATAGAGCCACTTTTCTAAAAAAAATTTTTTTTCAGGAGCTATGGTGGGTGGAAGTGCAGATAATTGTTGTTCGACTTCTCGATTTTTTTAAAAATAACCCAGAGGAAAAAACGAAAAAGTGGCTCTATAGCACCCTGTGGAGTCTTGTTTTTAGTGCACTGTGAAAATTTCATTGAAAAATATTCAAAAATGAAGCGTCAATTTTGAAGCGCGAAAACCTCTGCAAATAGGCTTTTACACGAATTTTATCCACTATCTCGTGCTGCCAGTCGAAGCAACGCGGCGGTGTGTACGGACTAAGAAAGGACGTATTCAGATAATTTGTTGTCCCAAGTTAAACAGTAGCAGTTTTAACGTCGGTCGTTCGAGATAAACATCGGACCATTAAGTGATATTTTTAATAGACTTCAATGAAAGAGGGGAAAATTTTAATCGATTTTGATCATTTCTTTTTATACAATAGGCCATGCTTCAGAGGTGATACCACAAAAAATCATTTTTGTTCAATCACCCCAATATGGATATCAAATGGAAGCACTTGTACAAAACAGTAATACGAAAACAGTTTCAAATCAAGATGGCGGCCGTTACAAAATGGCGGATAACATACTTGCTAATATCTCAAATAAGAGTCGTCGCCTTGTAGAATACAGTACTTCACTAAAAATTTGATTCCAAGATTGCCGCCGTTTCGAAATTGCGAGTTACATATTTTTGTACAAAACCCCCAATATACATATCAAATGAAAAGACTTGACATGTGTGGTAAAATACAGAACTTTGTGACCAAAAGTTTCCAGGTGGTTCCAGGGTCATTGGAGGCGGTAATCTTTTTAGTTAAAAATAATAATTATAGTGAACGCATTTACCACAAATAAAATGTCACTTGCTGTTTAGCTTTAACCTTATGGAGTATCGTAAAATAAACTTAACACGTCATGAGATATAATGCGTGTGTCGCAGCTCATTTGGCGCTTTGGGCCTCGTGACACACATGATATGTCTCACTGCTGGCAGTTATATTTGGCCGCGTAACGTAAGACGTGTGCCATGCTGATGTGATTTTCTTACGGGAACCAAGAGTCCGTGGCCTGAGGGACCAAATTATACTGAATTGGAAATGAAAACATTAAAAAACACGTTGTTTATAGAGTTTTACAAAAAGAGGATATTCTACAAATCTAAAACAAAAAGCAAATCTTATAAAATAATCAGACATTCTCATTCAAAAATGAACAAAGTAATTTCACAGCAAATCAGTAAGTTATGGTAAATGTCGATATTCTAACGAACACAAATATGGAGGAACTCTTATAAACTAAACAGATTGACAAAGTCTTATGCAGGAATAAACAAAATACCGGTATAAATAAACAGTCATACAGATAAATATGGAATTACTACAACTACTATCTGATTCACTACCACTTGGAGAATACGCATCAGATAAGTATACATCCCCACATAACTCAGTACTGCCACTCTCTTCATCCGATAGTATTTCATTACACAATTGTTCAAGCCTTTTTTGCTCCGCTTCGTAATGCGACATCACAAATTTGGTATTCAATAATTTATAAACAGTAAAGCAATTTGGACAAGATGACGTACAATACCAACAACGCTTCAATAATAAATGACACGAAACAGTGCTCAACGCGCGACATGATGCAAGTCTTGACTTGCAAAAAACGCGACGCGACTTATGTGCCACGCGACCCGACTGGTCTGTGGGCCACGCGACATACAATTAGTACCTCAGAAAAAAAAAATCAAAAAAGGGGAAAAATCATAGGATTTGAGAAAAAAGTCAAGTCAAAATATTAAACCGAAACTTAAAACAAGCTAATTTGACAATAATAACAGTTTGGCCCAGTGGACTGGATTTTCAGATTCTACTGTGGCGCTTAACGTGTCAATGTGACATTTCAATATTCGCCATCTAACAGACTAGATAAAGCTAGCCGATGCTACGTGCTATTGAGCCTGACGATTGACTTTTATTTAAATAAACAATATATACATAATATACAATAAATAGTGAACATCTGGTACTAGTACCAAAATGGAAGAGATTAGCATAACATCTCGCACATCGCTGCTAAAGCGAGATCTGCACACCGCATTTGCCGACACGAAGGGGTTAGTAACGGAGTACAATGTAATATGCTAATCTCTTCCATTTTGGTACCCGAGTACAGCAAAAATAGCCAATTCTCAAGAACTCTTTTTCTTGTTCAAACGGTTCTCTTGTGCCTTCAAGATCACATCGGGATCGCGGATTGGCATATTTCTGCTTTTTCTGGGATCGACCAGTTCTGGGAGCAAGCAGTTCATGTAGAAGAATTTCAATTTCTCTTCCATTTCATTTTTCCCGAAAACGTCATCCTTTCGAATGACGTCTATTTTCAAACCATACGGGGTCCAAACACCAAGCACACAGTACTCCCTTTGTGCAACGTGTAGCTGCCCTTGAATTTGGTAATACCACTTATGTTTTTTATTTATTTCATCGTTTATCCAAAACGTAATTTTTTTGTTCAGAATGCCCTCTTCAGGGGTCATTTCTCTAGCCGACCATGGACATTTAATTTCTAGCAGACCTTTTACGCCTATCAAACCATCTGGCGATGCTGCCAGAAATGGATGGGTCCTATCAATAAACAACTCGCAAGATTGTACTTCTGATTGCGAATATGATTTCTCTATTTCTGATTTTGCCACGCTTTCATGCTTTTTTCCATAGTCACATGCATTGCTAAAGAATTCGGTTGGGTATATTATGGCGTTTACTAGAGCTCTGCAACTTGTTGTATCTCTTCTTCTACAAACCTCACCAAACCGAGACGCAGTCAACCTCATTCTTCGACGAAGACGCCACAAATTGCAATCCTGAGATTTTGTGGCTTGCTCGATCTGGGAAATTTTGGAGTCGGTTTTTGCAAGTTTTTTCAAGAATTCTACCTTGGCAGCCTCTATATCTTCGTTGCTCATGTCAGGCTTCTCACAGAATTCCCCATAGGATGCGTTCTCTTTAGTATCACTATCTCTGATTTCAATTTTCCTTGGTTTCAGCTTCCTTTTCAGATTTTTGTGCGCTCTCCTTTCTTCAACTTTAGCAATCAAAGAGGTTGGACTGAAACTAGGGAGTAGCCGCTTTTGGATCACACAAACAGGTCGCTGTGTATTGTGGCTCACTACGGCTGCAGCACATCTTCCTTGGTAGGATCTCTTCTTGCAATAATTAATCCGTTTACCCCCAATGAATTTAGCTATGATTGAGTTAAACTGCTCTACAATACTATTATCGACGTCATGAAGTAAACTTACTGCATTTTTAATCAGAATGGCCAGAAATGATATCAGCCTCTGGTGCAAATCTAAAAAAAAAAGGGTATACACACCTGAATTTGAAGATCCATGCCATCTGTCTCTGTTAGAGAATGCATATCCGAAACCTTGCTGTCATTTTTAAGCTAAAATAACATATAAAATATAGTTATAATAGTAACTACGTATAGTCTAATTTATTGGCAAAATGAATGCTAAAATTCATAAGTGTTTTGGTACCTACTTTTCTATCTGGAAAACGTTTTTTTTCCTGTGCGTATTTAAATGCGGCTTCTTCGAGACGCCACGTTTATTTCTCTTATTGTTCATTTTTGATACCTTGATAAGAAAGACACTCAACAATAACAGCACAACAATAACAACACAACAATAACAACACGATAATACAACAATACAATAACGGTAATAAAAGTAATAAGGGCTGAGTATACTATGCGCCAAAATAGGGAAACAGTCGTACGCTAGATCGTATATCCAAATCAAATCCGACTCTGTGCAATATGCAAATTCAACCAGGCACGCGAACAGCACACCTCTGCGTATTACTATCCTTTTCTAACGTAGAGCGCTTGCCTTGTCACAACGCCGTCCTACTAGCGTTTCCCTATCACCCCCCCGATTCCCCTCAGAAACTCTGCTTGACTGTGAGAGCGCCGTTAAGTGGTAGAGTAGCCAGCTGGCTAAACTTCGCCTCGCAGTGTGGAGGGATTAATAAAGACATTATTATTATTATTATTATTTTTTAGTAGATCAAACTCAACTCCTAACTTATAACAAACAAAAATGTATTTTTACACGTTACGCTCTAAAATTAGGCAGCAAATGTGATTGAAATGTCAGTACATTGTCGGATATGTACAATTATTGACTATCGGGGTAAAATAAATGATGAATTAATTCATAACAACAATAATCATTGAGTGCATCCATTATGTGCCACTATAAATCCAACAGTGGAAGCATATTGATAAAGCAAATTATCTGTATAGTAATACAAAACCCTCTCCATCAGCGTAACTGTCACTGACTGGATATCTGCATTTAGTCGACGTGACTGTTAAAATCATATAAAAGGTTCTATTCGATTGGGGGATGAATGTTCCATTCGTTCAGATTGATACCTATATATCAATCTATGCCCAGTACCGGATTTCCGTCTAATTATTTTAATTCCGCATAACGATATAACATGACCATTGTCAATGTCAAACTGAATACAATTTTAGTGAGAGTAAGATTGCATGACAATCAACCGCGGTATTACGTATTGTCACGTGCCAAAATCACAGAACCTTTTTTTACTATTTTGATCATTTTTGCATTTTTTGATCATTAATATTGAAGGAGAAATTTGTGTAATTTGGCAGATGTCTAGCATAAGATCCAAATGGTAAAAAATGTGTTTTAGAGTAGTTAATGCTTAATTTTCTACTGTTAAACCACCGAATAATTTTGATAAAATCACTTTCAATTACATTTTTCAGATCAGACCAGTCAGTGCCTTCATATAATATTGCAGTATCATCTGCAAAACTAGTTATTTTGCCAACACAATTAATTTGGAAAATATCATTTAAATATATATTGAACAAGAGCGGACCTAAGACAGTTCCTTGTGGGACACCACACTTAATATACATTTCTTTACTAAATGATCCTGATATCTGCACAGATTGTGGGCGATTTGACAAATAACTTTCGATCAGTGAGTACGCGTTTCCTCTGAAACCGATTCTCTCCAATGCTTCTAATAATAATTTGTGATTAACTGTGTCGAAAGCTTTCTTTAAATCAACAAAAATGCAGATTGAAGGGATTCTGTTATCAATATTTTGATATATTTGATTTACAATTTTAGTTATTGCGTCCGATGTAGCCTTCCCTTCTGTAAATCCATATTGATTTTCACTTAAAATTTTGAATTTTGTGAGGTATCGAATCATTCTAGTAGATAAAACTTTTTCAAAAACCTTTGCTACACTGGATATTATTGATATTGGTCTATAGTTGTTAACATCTGTTTTTGTTCCTGATTTATGTATCGGTATTATATTACCTTTTTTTAAAATTGAGGGATATATGCCAGATTCAAAGCATTTGTTGATTAGGTAAGTGAGTGGTTCTGTTATGTCCTCGGCTATAATTTTCAAATGTTTCAAATTTAATACCATCGAACCCAGGACTTTTCCGATTTTTTAAGGACATAACAGTGGTGTATACTTCACATTGTTCGACTTTATCCAAAATAATTTAGTTCAAAGTTCTTTTTGGAGGCTGAGTATTTTGTACATTTGCTTGTATATTACTTGCTAAATTTTCGCCTATGTCAGTAAAGAATTGTACAAATTCATCGCATATCTGTTGAGTATTTTTTAATACTGTTCCCGATGTTGTATTTAACTCAGTGACACACTCTTTAAATTTTGTTTTCCCAGTAATCTCATCAATAGTTGTCCAAAGCCGCTTAGGATCATTTAAGTTATTATTCAATTTATTTAGGTAATGTTTTCGTTTGGTTTGCCTTGCAAGCTCTATAAATTTATTTTTATATTTTTTGTAACAGTCGGTATTCTCTGTAGTTGGCGTTAGTTTCATTACATTGTGGGATGAATGTTCCATTCGTTCAGATTGATACCTATATATCAATCTATGCCCAGTACCGGATTCCGTCTATTTTTATTTTAATTCCGCATAACGATATAACATGACCATTGTCAATGTCAAACTGAATATAATTTTAGTGAGAGTAAGATTGCATGACAATCAACCGCGGTATTACGTATTGTCACGTGCCAAAATCACAGAACTTTTTTTAACTATTTTGATCACTTACTAGTAATTTGAATTTCTCTTTATTAATGGTAGAGTGCCCATTCCTAGGCCAAACTCTTTTCAATAATTTTCGTTTGGTAAATTTCATAGTTTATTGTTCGTATAAATTCACACCAGTTTGAGGATTAGATAGATAGATAGATACATAGATAGTTTATTGTCCTATTAGATCATGTTACATGATATAAGACTTGTCAATATCAATTTGAAGGTCATATATGCGTTTGAGCAAATATGCCAGAAAAATACTTATAATTATAAAATAAATAAGGACATTACAAGTACAAAACATTTTAAAAGGTTAAATCACATTATAGGTACAGCTCGTACCTTACGTTTAGTTATTTGGGTTTGAGTGCTACCCCGTCCATTTTCTTATGGGATTTTAATCTTCAGCTTGAGCAATGTTTGCTCATTTTATAGATTTTTTTTTGAAGTTTTATAGGTTTTTCACGCCGGTGTGTTGCGACAACAGTTCTGGGTGGCTTTTCGCGTTTCTTTGGGGACTTTTGGGGTTTTTGGCACGACGGACGCGGGTGACATATCTGGTACATAAAAAAAAGGCAGATAATCTCATACTCTACTTGTCGTTTTGGAGGGCTAGGCGTTCTTTTTTGGGAACAAGAATGCCTACGAGCCCGTTCCCACTTCAGTTGGCCCAACTATTGAAATCATAGTTTTTTTCTTTTCAAACACAAATAATAAAAATGTAGCAGGGTGTTATAGGTTTAAAATATTAGCAAACAATATTTTGATAATATCTAGTAGAAAAGACCAACTTTATCACTCCCTATTCAAATTTGCAGCATAAAAATAACACATGTTGCAATTACAGAAAATCAACCTATTTTCATTTCAATGCAGAATAAGTCTATAACGCATAGGTGGATGTGAAAAATAAAAGCCATGACAAAATTGTTTTTATTAATCACAGCTGTCAGAATACGTTTAAAATAGTTTTGGGTAGTTAAGGTCTTCAGAATGGGTAGAGGAAAGGTTATTAGTGAGAAAATTCGGTTACTGATAATTAAATTTTTTAATTCTGGGAAATCAAACTCAGAAATTGCAACTTTGTTAGACTTATCGCGGTACAGTGTGAGAAATATTGTTAGAAGATATAACGTAACTGGTTCAGTTAATATTAAGCCACGATATGTGAAAAAAGTAATATCACAAATGACGACCGAAGAGCATTAAGAAGAATAATCGTGAAAAACAGGCGTAACAATTATTTACAATTAAGTGCTCTGTGGAGTGACGCTGTTGGAAGGAGAATTTCGAGGTCCACAACTCATAGAGAGGCCCACAAACTGGGATTTAGCACTTGCAAGGTAAGTTTTCTTATAAAAAAAAGTGAAGTAAAAACCCTAAAGTTGCACAACTTGTTTATAGGTCAAAGAAAAGCCAATATAAACGCCACTGCAAAAGAAAAATCGGCTTAGATGGGCTAAAGAACATGGACAATGGACACCTCAACGATGGTGTGCAATACAATGGAGTGATGAGGCCCGATTCGAAGTTTGTGTTGGTGACAGTCGCAGTAGAGTTATTCGCAAAAAAATGAAGCATTGCATGTTGACTGTCTGAAGAGAAAAGTGAAATTTCCAGCATCCATTATGGTCTGGGCAGTATGTCATCAAAAGGAGTAGGAAAACTTCATTTTATTGATGGAAATGTGGATACAAACAAATATTTGGCAATTTTAGAAGAATCGCTTTTACCAGTGATGGAAGAATGTTTGATATCCGGCCCAGATTTTGTGTTTCAGCAAGATGATGCAGCGTGCCATACCTCAAAAAAGGCTATAAAATGGATGGAAGAAAATAATGTACCACTTTTGAAATGGGTTTCTAGCAGTCCAGATCTGTCACCTATTGAAACTTTGTGGCACAAGATGAAAAAGGTTCTACGACAACATCCTGCTCGTACAAACACGGAACTGAGATAAAAGCTTCAAGAAATATGGGATTGTTTTACACCAAATTTTTGCCAAAACTTGGTTAACACTATGCCCCAAAGTATTTCAGCCATAATAAAAAATAAAGGTGATGTTACCCAATGGTAATCTTTCAATTGTTGCTTTGTTAACTTCGCGCATTTATTCGCACATTGTTTATTTGTTCAGATGTTCTATTAGTTATAGGTCTAAGTGATTTCAAATATGTATTTTTTACGACTAGAGTGTATCTAAAATGTTTTTGAGAAAATAAATTGTTTTAGAAGTAAATAGTTTCGTTATGTTTAGTTTATAAAGGCATATTTTGGTACAAATCTTAAAGTGGGCCAACTGATGTGGAAAGGGGCTCGTACTGTAGGCGGTTCTAGATTATGCTGTTTCTGTGTAAATCCATCTCAGAATTTAGAATGATGATTTCGCGAAAACTCAGCCAGTTACCGAACTTTCAGATTGTTGTAGTCACACACTGTATAGGAATGTTATAATGAAGAGAATAAACAAACGAACCGTCACCTGGGCGATAGATAAATCAAATATTGTCATCGTACTGAAGAAGATCACCTTGCGATTTACTTATCAGATACTATTTTTACCGTTTCCTGAAAAATTCAAATTACAGACTTGCAAGGTTTTTGCACAGACCGATTCAACTATACAGGTTATTCATTTGAAAACTTCCTACCACGGATTTATCAAAAACCACTGATTAAAAGAAAAAACGCCGAGGCACGTCAAAATATTTGTCAACTTTTTAAGAAAAAACTACTTCACCCCCATTTGATCAGTCTACTGCCAATTTTCTGTAAAGTATTGGAACGCGTTGTTTACGAGCAGCTCTGCGCCTACTTATATTCTAACAAAATTATTCCATCTAAACAATCTGGATTTCAACAAGGTTATAATACAGCTTCGGCACTCTGTGATTTAACAGACAATATAACAATGGCACTTGATAACCAAAAAGCAGTAGCTCTCATACTTCTTGACCTCTTTCGTTTATTCAAACCTACCTTGAAAATCGGTATCAAAAAGTTCGTCTAAATCAACAGTACTCTACGGAGCAAACAGTTTGTTCTGGTGTACCACAGGGATCAGTCTTAGGACCGCTATTATTTTCATTATATATCTCAGATTTAGAAACAGAGGTAAAATCATGCAGCATACAATTTTTTGCAGATGATACTCAAATTTTCTATTCATTTAGGAGTAACGACTTGGAAACGGCAAATAATAAAATTAATCAAGATCTTGCCCAAATTGAAAAGTTCAGTAGTAGTCATAATCTTCGTTTGAACCCTTTGAAGACAAATATGTTAGTATACGCAAATAGAACAAAAAAGAATACCTTAAAAAAGGACATAGACATACATTTAAAAGGTAATAAATTAATTCCTATGCATCATTCGAAAAACCTAGGTATTATAATGGATGATGACTTAAAATTTGTTGCACACGTGAACTATCTAATGACTCAGTGCTACGCTATTCTCAGAGTTTTATTTGCAAATAAGGCTATATTACATAAATCCGCGAGAAAGCAATTGTGTGAATATTTCGTATTTTCAAAGATATCGTACTGCTTAGTGGTTTACTATCCCTATTTAGATATTATAACAAGAAATCGTATTCAAAGTATTATGAATACATATTGCAGACTTGTAAATGATCTCAGAAAATATGATCATATATCGAATGCCATTAATGAACTTAAATGGATGAAAATTGATAAAATGTATAAGTACCAGCTCCTAAATCTGACTCATAAGGTTCTTTATTCAAAAACACCGTCATATTTAGTAAACAAATTTATACGTAGAGGGAATATGCATTGTATTAATATTAGATATAGAGAGACTTTTTCAATTCCACGCCACATCACGTCTCTATTTCAGAATTCATACATTTACAATGCGATCAAATCATATAATTCTTTAGACCGCAGTTTAAAAGAAACCAATCCATTATCCAAATTCAAGAAAAAAGTGAAAGAAGTTCTTCTTGATCAGCAGCGAAATCGGTTGTAACCCACAAGTGTCCTCATATTTTCCTTATGTATTTACTTGGATTATTCGTTATTGTATACAGGTGCCTATTAATTTTCAACAAATTCTTCTTTTTTTTACATCTCGTATTGTTAAGGGGGTTAGATGGTAGAATAGATATATAGTCTAAATCTCGCCTTCTGTAAGAATATTACAAATAAAAGACGTTAATTATTATTATTATTATTATTCACCCTCTGCCCTCCAGGGTCGTCCCCTTAAAAATTTTAAATGACACGGGGTATCGAGTGATAGCTTGTTTGAAAGGTCTTTCGAAGTCCTTTATTTCGGTCGACTCGTTTTCAAGAAAATCTTTATTTTTTCAACTTGTTCAGATAGAAAACAAAAACACACGAAAATATCACTTTTTATTTCAATTAGTGTTGCCCATTATTGGCCAAACAAACAAATTAAGTTAAATAACGAGTTTTCTAATTTTCTCCAAAATGAAACGACTGATTTAAAAAAATCAAACGTCAAAATAAAAGAATTTTAAAAATCTTCCCAACAAGCTATAGTAAGTGACATCTAAATCCGAACACCCAGTTTAAATGGTTTTATTTTAATAAAAGTTGGTGAATGCATTTATCATACTGTAAATAACAAGTGAAAAAATTTTCAGCCTTATCAGTTGGACATTCCAGTTTTTATACTGCTTTTTTTTTAAATTCACTAACGCTCTAAAAATGAATATTTCAGCCGCAGTAAAGAATCAATGTTGGCGGATTTTGGTTCTTGACATCCTTTACGATCGGTTACGATGCCTAGAGTACGGAGACCTGTACGATTTCGTCAACTTAGTGAGTTTGATAGGGGCCGTATAGTGGGACTTCGGGAAGCTGGACTTTCTTTTCGGGCAATTGCAGTTAGAGTGCAAAGAAGTGTGAACACTGTGGTTAGGTGTTGTCAGGCATGGCTTCGAGAAGGCCGTACGCAAAGAGCAAGGGGCACTGGACGCGGCCGTAGAACAACAGACCGTGAAGATCGCCGCCTAAGATTATTGGCCTTAAGGGACCGTTTCCCCACTACCAGGTCCATTGCAAATGAATGGTTTGCAGAACACGGAAGACCTATTGGCATGCGAAGTGTTTACCGACGAATGAGAAGTTTTGGCTTGTTTTCATACCAGCCACACTGGGTCCTCCCTTTAACTCGAGAACACCGACGTAATCGCCTTGAGTGGTGCAGACAACGGTCACTCTGGGATCAGGAATGGAACAGTATTGTCTTTAGTGACGAGTCTCGATTTTGTTTAGGCATGCACGATGGTCGTGCCAGGGTTAGAAGGCGACGTGGTGAAAGGAGGAATCCACAGTTTTTTGTTGAAAGACATGTTCATCACACTGTTGGAGTTATGGTTTGGGGTGCTATTGCTTATGGTTCCAGGTCACCTTTAATCTTCATCAGAGGTAACATGAACGCGCAGCGTTATATCCACGAAGTTCTAGAACCCCATCTTTTACCTGCCTGACCACATGTTGCAAGAGTCACAATAGACTTCTTCCAGCATAATGATGTCACATTGTTACCATGGCCACCAAGATCTCCCGACTTATCCCCAATTGAGCACGTGTGGGATATGATGGGTAGGAGATTGCTCAATTTGCAACGTCCTCCTCAGACTCTAGAAGCACTTCGAGAGGGGTTGGTGGTTGCCTGGAATGAGATACCACAGGACGACATTGACCACCTCATCAGAAGCATGCCTAGGCGCGTTCAGGGTGCATCCACACATTATTAAAGGTCAAAGGGCTTTAAAGCAGTGCAATCATTTTGAAATTTTTATCATTTACTTATTATGCTTCATTAAGTACTTATACAAAATTTTATTAAAATAAAACCATTTAAACTGGGTGTTCGGATTTATATGTCACTTAGTATATTACTCGATACTCCTTGGGCCCAGGGTGAAAGGAGTGAAGTAGTTTTGACGTTTCTCGGCTTCCCTTTAATCACTGGTTTTCGATAAATCCGTGGTGGGAAATTTTCAAATGAATACTCTTTATATTTTTCTCCATGCACTGACATTCAAGTTTCTCTAGTCTGGCCCTGCAGCCATTGGTGTATTGATTTGAAATCCATTTGATTTGTACAATTTTATTCCGAGAATCCGCCTACTCATGAAAATCGTAGGGAAAAAGTGTTAATTAATTATTTGCTTTTCAAGCGGTTGCCAGCTAACTGCCTAACATCCTGTTGTTTACTGTTTACTTTGTTTCTCTTCTACTCGCCGATTTTCCTTTGTAGAGATAATTACAGATAATTCCGTTTCAACATCAAAGGGTTGTTTTTCATAGTCAAGTCAAAGCCAAAGAAAATCGGGTTGCAGAGCTGCGGAATTAAATCAGCTTCAGTTGATTTCCTCCGTAATTCGTTATTTCAATCTTTTGCTTTCTTTAGAAAAAATGCATATACAGAGACGGGATAACCAACCGTATATAACGTTGTCTCATGCTTGCTCAGCAGCGTAATCTTTTGTAACCAATAAGCGTTAATTGACCGTAGGTTTTCTTTATGCCTTTACATTAATTATGCTTTATTATTACGTTATTATACAGTGTGTGTCGTCATAAAGTGCACATATCAAAATAAGGGAAACTACACTCTATTTCATAGACGGATAAATCATCAAAAAAACATGAATTTGATTTTTTATGAATATATGAATATTTTAAAATTTTTAGTAGCAGCTTCTAACCATATTGAAATAACTCGTTACAACTTTTAAACTAAATGTCCTATCATATTGGAATACATTTTGTAGTGATTGCTGGTAAAAGGACCTGCCTGAAAAGTGAAGAATTCCAGGAAAAGTAATGACATCCATTTAGAATAAAGAAAATTTTGATGAAAATCTGTTTTTTTTTTCATCATTTTTACAATTATTTCAAATTTTCTATAAATATCGTCCCTTGTACCCTACCTTTTTTTATTTGTAAGTTATTCTACATGTTATCTGCTTTATAAAAGTAAAAATTGCACGTTTATTACTCTAATGTAACAGTTTCTATGATACCTTTTTTTGGTGATTCAATGTAGAGTCGCGCGGGCTGAAGTACGAGTGGGGAGGCGGGCCCACTTGAAAAACAATTGAATGTTGGGCAGTTAGGCAGCTATTTGTGTTTCTCCTGCCAACTTTATCAGTTTCGTTTGCTACATATCACGCTTTCGCTTTTTGGCCGCGATACCACGTATAAGTGATTTCCCTCCGGCACACATTGCCGATATCCATTATTATTATGGAATGTACCGAGGGAGTGCTAGAGCTGCTTGCACAGCTTATCTAGCTGCATTTCCAAATCGACGCCCTGTTCCATCAGCCCGTAACTTCCAAGAAGTACATAGAAAACTGGCTAACACTGGACTTGGTTTGCCTTGAGATCGCCGCGAACCAGGTGTTATTATTCATGTTGCTATCAAAGAAGCCATTTTGGATGATTTGTTTGCTGACCCGACTACTAGTACGAGACGTTTGGCGTTACGTCATGGCGTATCCCAGAAATCGGTTTGGCGCATCTTGAGGAAAGCAGGGTTGCATCCATACCATTATCAAAGGGTGCAGCACTTGCATGAAGATGTGGATTGGCGTCCAAGGTGCGTTATGTCTACATGAATTTTAATAAAAACAAGAGATAATCCTGAATTCCCAAAAACAATTCTGTGGACAGATGAATCTCAATTCACGAGAGACGGCTTCGTGAACTGTCGTAATTTACATAAGTGGTGCCCAAAAGATAAAAACCCTAAGCTGAAAAGGGCTTCAACATTTCAAGTAAAATTTTCTGTAAATGTTTGGGCCGCACTGATTGACAACTTTTTGATTGGTCCAATAATGCTCCCGAGGACATTAAATGGAGAGAGATTTCTGGAGCTTTTGCGGACTGAACTGCCCTTGCTGTTGGAAGAAGTGCCGCTGCAAACCCGTCGAAGAATGATGCTTCAAATGGATGGATGTCCTGCCCATTACTCGCTGATTGTCAGGTCTTTTTTTAATGAAAATTATCCAGGCCGCTGGATCGGTCAACAAGGACCTGTTGGGTGGCCGGCGCGTTCCCCAGATCTCACACCTCTCGACTATTTTTTATGGGGGACAATGAAACAAAGGGTGTACAGCAGTTCCATAAACAGCGAAGCGGAACTTGAAGAAAGAGTTTTGCGTGTTGTAAACGAAATTAAAAATGATCCCGAGATGATTCGTAGGGCAACTCATCAAATTTCACTTCGCGCTACAATGTGTTTGCAGCAACGGGGTGGCCATTTTGAACATTTGATGCATTAAGCCAAAATGATTATCCTATAGACAAGTCTATTTGATTTTATTTGTCAAAGATAATGAATGATTCATGTAGGTTAATACTGTTGTTTTATTCCTACTCTGGCGTTGAACTGAGTTCACTGCTTCTTGAAACGCTGATTCAAAAACTTGTATCTAAGTAATAAACTTGCAATTTTTCACCATTAGGAAGCTAATAACATGTAGAATAACTTAACATTTAAAAAAGGTAGGGTAAATAGGACAATTTTTATTTAAATTTAGCAATTGTTTTAAAAATCATTGAAAAATTAGTGAGTTTCAGCATATTCCTCGTTATTTTAAATTTATAGCATTTAAGTTCGTGGAAATTTACTTTACTGGTACGGGCTATTATTTGCAATCAGTACAAAATTTATTCCAATATGATAGGACATTCAGTCTAAAAGTTGTAACGATTTATTTAAATAGGGTTAGCAGCTGAAATTTTAAAATATTCATAAAAAATCAATTATTGCTTTTAATTTTTTTTTGATAATTTTTCCGTCAATAAAATAAGGTGTAGTTTCCTTGATTTTGCTATGTGCACTTTATGAAGACTCACACTGTATATAGGTATTGATTTTGAACTAATTTTTAGTTTTTATACAACTCGTATTGTTAAGGGGGCTAGGTGATGGAATAGATATAGTATTTAAAACTTGGTTGCTGTAATGCTATTACAAATAAATATTGTTATTAGTAATTTTGCTGAATTTATTTGAGATGGGACTTCAAAATAAAAAGTAAATTCACATCGTCACTTTTTCTCCTCTTCAACATGGCACAATTGGAGTTTCAACATGACGTTTTATCCATTGTCCCCAATCATCAAGTTTATTTTTTCTTATAGACGCCATGTTGGATTTTTGCATAAGTATATAAAGCTTTTAATTTTTACTCTTAAATATATAATATGTCATGCATTGCTACTGCCAAACATTAGCTCCTTAAAAAAAACAGAATTTCCTAAGTAGGCTTTGAAATTATTAGATAGTCATTTGTTTCATAGTATCTTCAGCCAAACCTTTCTTCAGTTTTTATGTACTGGACATAGATGAATTCCCGCATGTAGAGTGCTGTCATCAGGAAAGGAGGTCGTTGATTTGTAAGAGAAACAGTGTCGGAGCCAAGACCGATCCTTGGAGAACACCCGCCTTGACCTTGTTGGATGAAGATGAGAACCCGTCAATTACGACAGATATCTGATGGCCAGAAACCAGTATTATTTCATGTAACTGGTGAAAATGTGTAAGCAGAATAAATAAAAGCCTCGAAGTTATTGCATATCCGCCATATGTAAACCAATGAGCAGATCTTGCATTCAAATACTCTTCATCTACACCGGTCTGTCCATCGTGCTAAAATAACGCTTTGTTAAAGTTGATAAATGGGCAAATTATCTGAATTTCGGTTCTCGGAAGCTGCAGCATTGATGTGTCAATAAAAATAGAAAGTTGATTAGTGAGGTCAAGAAACCAAACGTCAAATTGAAATTCTAATTATGCCTCTTTGGCAATGGTAAGTTTTTTTTTTCCGAAAATACTTGGAATTACGAAACTTTCCAAGTGTCATTTTCTTAGTTACCTATATAAGCGGAGTACTAGAGTGACAAACAAAACAAATATATTGATATTCAAAGCTATGGTAGAAAGTATCTGTACCTATGGCTCAGAAATAAGGGAGATGAGGAAAAGGCAGGTTGATGTCCCTAGGAATGGATTACTGGAAAAGAAGTTGCCGAATCTCCAGTCCAGAACATGTTAGGAACGAAAGAATCAGACAAATTATGGAAGTAGACCACAACGTCTTAGGAACGATTGAAACAAAAAGATTACTTTCGTATGGTCACCTTCAACATATGGATAACACAAGATAGCCAACAAAAGTCTATGAGTGAGTACCACGAGAGCGTCGCAAACGTGGTAGACCTCCAAGAAGTTGGAAGCAAGATGCTGAAGAGTCTATGACATCCAGAGGACCCCAAGAGGGAGACTGCATGGTCCGAAAGATGTGGCGTTTGAGTAGCGGGAAACGACAGTAGTCGTAAAGAACCAGCATATATATTGAGACGTGGTCATTGTCGTCTAGACCAGTTAGGTGAAAAATTAAAGCTTCCGCCTTTTGTTGGGTACTTCGACAAAATTTAAGCACATAGGACTCTTTTTACTTTTTTAATTCTCTCTAGCTTTTAATGGACTTTGCCATCATCATCAGGAGCTGCAATTACAATGATAACAGTAGCAACAAAAGTGTAAAATGAATTTAAATTGACTCAACTTACAGTAGTATGTGAGGATGTTGCTAATTGTTGTTTACGTATAGGATGAGGGAAACGTCCAGTAACATGGTGAGAGCTGGATAGATGGTACAATGGTCAAAATTATATAAAATATGACAAGAACAAGTTAAAACAGATTAAAAATTATTTAAAAAACATTAGAGCATTACATCGTGAAGCCACTTGATGATTGCACAAAATGGTGGTCATGGAATAATGAGTGAGATGAACCCTTTGACAGAAGGCCGAAGGTTGTCAATGTATGTGTTGAAAGATGGAACGAATTGTGGGCGTGTGCCAAACGTTGCCAAATCACTTCAGATGATGTGATTTTCAGAATGTTATGTAAGAAATTGTTAAACCGACCAGAGCCAGTTGACTAAACTATATTTTAATTAATGGGAATTTAAATTAACAATTATTGATAAATCGTGAGAAGAGAATTATTATATTTTGAGTGGAATGAAATTTACTGGTGGAATCGGCCAAAACACAGATTCTATTTATGGTTGTGAAGAGTCGAAATTTGGGGAGATATGTAAGTTCTCCTCGAATTTGAAACACTCGGTATATAGGACCACCTTGTACTTAATATTTGCGAAACTCAAAAGTTGCCGCTAAGAACAATCTCAGCAGTTGTGTTAAGGGTGACCTGTTGTGTCCATCCATAAGCCATTTATATCCAGACACATTGGTGGTCATGGCTAACTGCATCATAAAAATTATGCAAAGCTTCGCACGCCGTCACAACATCAATCGATCAAAAATACATAAAGCCGGCCGACGGATATTTTCCAACTTTCGTGACATGAATATTTGTCGCTGATTAAAAATCGTTCAACCGTCTGACAGTTCATCAATCATGCTTCATCGAAATCGAATAACATTTTACGGTATTCTCCATTCAAAGCCAATTTGAACGTCCCGGGTACATTGACCACGTTCGATGCTGTTCAGAGGCGGGCTGTTCGACTGGTGAATGACACTTTTCCAACGGACAGTCGCGGGCGGGCGATCGGCGATCTTGCTCCCTTCTACCGCTATGTCATCAGACGTTGACCTTCAGAACTCTCCTCCATCCCAACTGGTCGGTACGACTGCTCCTTTATTTCTAGCGCATCGAGATTGTGAAACAGTCTGCATGAGGAGACATTTCTTAAGGTGCCTATAGACGTCGCGGTGCCCCTGTATTTGAGTTTCCGTAATCACAATTTTTACCGTCAGATTACTTTGAAAAGGAGCTAATATCATCGTATTGCGATGCCCTCGTAACTAGGACCTTGAGTGGCGGTGGGACGCCTTTAAAGTGCCGACGTTTAGGCAACCAGGGTTACGCCTCCGTTTGTCCAGAGTGGTGTTGATTGCAGCATCATCGAGATGGATCGGTCTATATCAACATATTTAGCATATGTAACAGTTGTATAAGTGGTTCCGTTGGGAGCAATTTGTTGGCTAAAGTAGTAAGTTTGCACAGCATAACAACAAGGCTCGGGTTTGTTTTATAAACGTTACCATGGATGCCACAACACAACTATTTTGACTAACCTGCAAATAAGCCATATAAAATAGTTGTATAAACGTTTATGCAACAGTTAAAAATTTGTCCTATAAGATGTTGAGTAACTATGCTATAAGAATATTTTAAACACCATATTTTAGAGCAGATATGTTGCAGAAAGCAAATTTGCATTCCACACAACATTAAGCCAGCATTTTGGTGTTCAGGCAACAACAATAGAGAGCTTTTATGGCTGAACGGTTCTTTTACCAAAAGCTTATAGCACTACTTTGCTAGTTGGGATGTTACTTAGATAACAGACAAAGTCAGAGAGCAAGAAGGGAAGAAGCAAGAAAGGAAGGAAGGTTGAAGAGCAACCAGGGGCAAATGGATTTGTTGTCTTGATATGTTTAACTAGTATTGAGTAATTTTAAATTGATCGAAAAATGAATTTAGGAATTTGTATGTGTCGAATAATTGTAACTTTGTTTGGACCTGGAATTGCACGATTTAATTTTGTTCACAGCGCGAGCCGTGGTCTTGTGTGCGCGCTTGCGAACTTGCTCGTCTGTGTAGTCTACTGACTCACGAAAGAGAGGGTTGCTGTGCGAATCCGCACAACAACAACGTAACTATGCCTGTTGTTTGATGTAGTCTCTTAAGTAAGGAATGTCGAGGTCTCTGCGAAGGGAAACATAGCTTCTGGCGTTAGTAACAGAGTGCAAGGTTTTGTTCAGATTCTTACCTACTTGCACACAAAAGATTTCGCTGCAACCATTTAACAAATAATCGTGTCTTACAAGTGTAATCTCAAATGATGCGGGATCATGAGCCCGATATACAGGGTGTCCGCAAAGTTGGGGTTTTCCTTTTCAGAAACAACTACCCTTGAAATAACAAAGGTAATGTGTAGTGAAACGAGGGCGACCAAGTAAAAAAAAAAATAAAGGAAAAAGTACTCACTCTCCATTTGACGAGAAGGGCTAAGTACGTCTCTGCCCGAAATCATACTACGCTACCGAGCAGACGCAGAAACCACATTGATTATCTTACACTTAATGGCACATCTTCTAACAAGGAAGGCTAAATGTTGCGTAAAAAGTCTAGGTATTGCCTCCCGTCCAATCGATTTGGGACAATAAATGGTCCAATGAGCATACCGTTCACCATGCCAGCCCAAACATTCACCGAAAATGTTTGTTGAAAATGTGCCCGACGGACAGCGTGAGGATTTTCCACTGACCAAACTGAGTGTTGCGAAAGTTATTCACCCCATTACTCGTGAACGTAGATTCGTCTGTCACCAATATGCACTTCAAAAAGTCCGGATTATTGTCATGTTAATGCAACAACCACTCCCAAAACCGCACTCTTGCTGGAAAATCGTCAGGTTGAAGGGCTTGTACACGTTGGACGTGAAACGGATACAGCCCCTCTTCACGCAGCGTTTGCCACACTTTAGTTTTTGATACTTGCACTTCTCTAGCCACGTCTCTAGTGCTTGTTGACGGATTCTCGTCTACGCGATTACCTCTACACGCGTGACCGTAACCGTCGGTTGAAGGTTGCATACTGACCTGACACACTGACCCCGACCCAGTTTTGTCGTCGGGTTGAAACAGTGACCTTGTACCAGTCGGTGATGTCGCGGCTACAGGACAGTATTCAGATATTTTTGATGTTGCAGAGCCCTTTATATCGGTTCTCTTAAGACATTGGTGTATATGGTACTAAGAAAAATTGCTTATGTTTTCAAGATCTACATTTGTGTAAAGGAAAACCCCAACTTTGCGGACACCCTGTATACAAGGTCTATAAATTAAGTGATGCAACTGGCAACGTAGCGTTCGATCTAGCATCACTGGAGGTGCCGGGCAGGAGGGGAAGTAGGGGAGCATGTGATTCGCCTTCAGTACAAGTTTGAACTCGCTCGAGTCATTTGGTTGTTGGTAGCGATTTTTTTCTGTAAAACCGTTTTTCTATTGTGTTCTAAAAACGAGTAACATCAATTCCGAGCAACAGTGTGCTATCATATTTTGCTTCAGGTTTGGGCACGATGCAGGGGAAACAATCTACAGGGTGTAAACGTTATGGTAGTCTTTATTGAAATGGTAATAGGGGAGTCAAAACAAGTCAAAAAGTTCATATGACCCATGGTCCAAAAGTCAATAGATTTTTGTCTAAATGGCATTATAGTTTATAACTTTAAGTGCTTTATATCGACCACAACCACCACAATCTTACTAATTTTTATAATCTAATCTAAACCGTTTTTAAGTTACCAGAAGACTAGCCTCGCAGACTGACATTCTGTCAGTGGTTTTTGCACAAAAACATTGAAAGTCCAGATTTTTTTAAAAACATTCTAGCGATCGACAAATGTACTTTTACGTGAGACGGGATATTACATTTTCTTAATACTCACACGTTGGCCCAAGAAAATCCTCATACCATTCGTGAAGGTCATTTCCAACAACGTTTTAAAATAATTATTTGGGCGGGTATTCTTGACGATCAGGTAATTGGCCATTTCGAGTTACCCCCAAAGTTGTTAGGAGAAGGATACCTTAGCTTTCTAGCCAATAAGATACCAGAACTTTTGGAACAGACCTTAGACAACATGCCATTACAACGGAGACAGAATTTGTGGTTTCTTCATGACGGGTCACCACCACACATTTTTAGAGGCTTTATTCAGTATTTGAATGAACATTGTCCAAATAGCTGGATCGGTCGAAATGCTCCTGATTTTTTTAATGGGGAGAACTTAAAGGGATGGTTTATGGGGCTGGTCCAATAACAACTGAAGCACAACTTTGCAAAAAAAAAAGTTTATTGCGGCTGAAATAATAAATCTACAACTTCGAGGACCTAGAGTAAGAAGAGACTGAGTTCGTTGTAATGAAGTTTGTGTGGAGGACGACATTTTGAACACCTTCTTTAAATACAAAAAAGTTCAGTAAGGGCTTTAAAAAGAGAAACAATGTGTGTATCAAAATTGTGTTCCCTATTTATAAGTGGATTTTTTTAATATGTCCAATAAACTTTCACACACCAGGTGAAGCGCTGAGACAGTTAGTGGTAAGTCCGTTTTTTTTAATTGTTTGCATTTTACGAGTACATTGTCAAATAATGAAATAATACCTAAGAGCCAAAAATAACAAACTCCATCTTTAATTACACTGCGTTCGGTCGTAATTTGCGTCTGGCATTGCGACGTTTTCAGATTTTATTTTACTTTAAAGTCGCTTTTCTCTAAAAAACTGTTGTTTTGTTGTATGAAACTTTTTGCTTCCTCTAACCCCCCATTTAAATAATGACTATCATAACGTTTACACCCTGTATAATTGTAATTATATTTGAATAAAAAATGTAAAAATACTCAGTCTCACTCACTGAACAGATCTCGTATGTAATTGTTGAATTAGTCAAAACTAGAATTATAATAGAAAACAGTTTTTAGGGATTAAGTTGGACAAAAATGTTAATATTATCTGAAAATAGGATCTTTTAAGAGTAATTTGCATGTCTAGATATAGCGATCAAAAAGTATATGGCCGATTTCTCATGGTTTCAAATTTATTTCCGCTTCTCCTGCAAAGTTGGTGTGATCTATTCATACAATTCCTGTCCATCGATATTTTTGTCCTTCTATTTATAAGAGCCCCATCAGCTAATTGGACAAAATCTATTTTTACCTGTCTACTCCGCTTATCTGTAAGCACTGCGTAAGGGCCTCCAATCTCCAATCGACCGAGTATATTAACTGCAAGCCATCCGTTCCGCCCTTATGCATGAAACCATTCCTTTACGGATAGATTAGCCCTCTCTAATAAAGCCATTAACTATTTTTCCGTGGAAAATTCACGCTAGGGGCGGCTGTTTATGATTAAATTGATTTCTGTGTCAGAGAGCTACGATAGCTGGAGGGGATGGGGTAGTTTGGGCGAGCATATATAAGACTACACAGCCAAGCAACTCGGTAAATAATAATAATAATAATAATAATATTTATTCGCCAAAATACAAAAAATGGGCAAATAAATATGAAAAAACCACAGAAGGCATCGCCTGTGTGTGGTTTATATCTTAATAACTAACAATCAATCATATATGTGTATAACAATTATTGTTAAATCTAAAAGGTATTAATGTAATTGGAATTTTGTAGTTTTAGTTTTCTATATAATTATGTATAGTCATTCGCTGCACATTACTAACCCAGTCTTTCAATTTTCTTCTAAATTTTTTTCCAAAATTAAGTATCTTTATTTCGTTTGGTACTACATTATATAATTTAGCTGCTAAGAATTTAAATGATTTTTTGAATAATGTTTTGTGTGGTCTTTGGATATTAGATGAGCCTATTCGAAAGCGTGTGTTTATAGGATTTTTTTCTTTTTATTACAATACTTATGGTATAAGGTGGTGGCATGTAAGAAATAAAGTTGTCTTGTATCAAGTATCCCTGTTTCTTGATATAAGTTGTTCGTTGGATATAATCTTGACTTATGGAAAATGGCTTTCAAAACAGTTTTTTGTGCTATATTCAGGTGAGAAATATATGTCTTGCAGGCGGCACCCCAGGCTGTGATGCCGTATATTATATGGGCTTCAACTAAGGCATGGTATAGGATTCGCAGATAACTTTCTGTAAGAATGTTAGCAAGCATTTTGAGTTTATAGGCAACATTTCTAATTTTTTTGATAACATATTTAATATGGTTATCCCACCTTAGATGTGAGTCTATAAATATTCCAAGATATTTCAAAGTGTTAACTCTATCGATTTTGGTCTTTTGGCCATGATAATTAACGGAAATTTGTTCGAAGGTAGGTAAAAATTTTGATTAGGATGTAAATGCAATAAATTTTGTTTTTTTGAAGTTAACTGTTAAAATTTTAGTATCAAACCAGTCAATGATCCTTATAAAATCCTTTTCAGCTATTTGCTTCAGTGTGCTCCAGTCATCAGCTTTATATAATACGAGGGTGTCATCTGCAAAACATATAATCTTTCCAGAACTGTTAATTTTGAATAAGTCATTTAAGTAGAGACTAAATAATAGTGGGCCTAGTACTGTTCCTTGAGGCACACCACACTTGATGTACATTTTTTTACTGTAAGTGTTAGTGATTTTGACAGTCTGTGCCCGACTTGAAAGGTAATTTTTTAAAAGGATTTGTGACGCTCCCCTAAATCCCAATCTTTCCATAACTTTCAGAAGCTCGACATGGTTAACCGTATCAAAGGCATTTTTTAGATCAACAAAGATACCAATAGTAGGTATCTTTTTGTTGACATTAGAGTTAATTTCATCCATTGCAGCCAAAATTGCATCTGTAGTAGATTTTCCTTTTCTAAATCCATATTGGTCAGAACATATAATTTTGTTTTTGTCCAAAAATTGTAATATCCTTTTTTGTAGTAATTTTTCGAAAATTTTGGCTATATTCGATAGTACTGCTATGGGTCTATAATTTGATGTTTCCGTTCTGTCACCGCTTTTATAAACAGGAGTAATAACAGTTGTTTTAAATGCATCAGGACAAATTCCAGATTGGAAACACCAATTAATGACGTAAGAAAGTGGTTCGGCTAAGTCGTAGGCTATTATTTTTAAATGGTCAGCTTTGATACCATCTACACCAGGACTTTTTTTGGTTTTAAGTGATAGGACAGCTTCTTGTACTAAATGGTAATGATAATAATGTTATACCTTTATTTTGAGTAAAGCAAGGCTCTAAAATTTAAAATCCAAGAATCGAAATGGTTATATAGGTTGTTCCTTAATGAGATCCGAATATTTAAGGGTGTGAATCTACATGCAAAATTAATGTTAGTTTGCTTTATAAACTATGGTCCAAAAATGTTTACTTGCAAAAACTCGGAGTGTTTAAGTTTTAGGAAAAAAATAGAAATTAATTAATATTTTCAGAACCGCTTCAGATATTTCACTGATATTTAGTACCTAGTGAAAGTTAATAAAGTTGCATCAAATTTGCAGTATAAAAATAACACAAGTTGCAATTACAGCATATCAACCTATTTTCATTTTAATGCAAAATAAGTCTATAACGCATAGGTGGCTGTGAAAACTAAAAGCCATGACAATTGTTTTTATTAATCACAACTGTCAGAATACGTTTAAAATAGTTTAGGGTAGTTAAGGTTTTCAAAATGGGTAGAGGAAGTGTTATTAGTTTTTAATTCTGAGAAAATCAAACTCAGAAATTGCAGCTTTGCTAGACTTATCGCGGTACAGTGTGCGAAATATTGTTAAAAGATATAACGTAACTGGTTCAGTTAATATTAATCCACGATATGTGAAAAAAAGTAATATCACAAATGCCGACTGAAGAGCATTAAGAAGAATAATCGTGAAAAACAGGCGTGCCAATTATTTACAATTAAGTGGTCTGTGGAGTGACGCTGTTGGAAGGAGAATTTCGAGATCCACAACTCATAGAGAGGCCCACAAACTGAGATTTAGCACCTGCAAGGTAAGTTTTCTTATAAAAAAAGTGAAGCAAAAACCCTAAAGTTGCACAACTTGTTTATAGGCCAAAGAAAAGCCACTATTAACTCCACTGCAAAAGAAAAATCGGCTTAGATGGGCTAAAGAACATAGACAATGGACACCTCAACAATGGTGTGCAATACAATGGAGTGATGAGGCCCGATTCGAAGTTTGTGTTGGTGAGAGTCGCAGTAGAGTTATTCGCAAAAAAAAAATGAAGCATCCCATGTTGACTGTCTGAAGAGAAAAGTGAAATTTCCAGCATCCATTATGGTCTGGGGCAGTATGTCATCAAAAGGAGTAGGAAAACTTCATTTTATTGATGGAAATGTGGATACCAACAAATATTTGGCGATTTTAGAAGAATCGATTTCACCAGTGATGGAAGAATGTTTGACATCCGGCCAAGATTTTGTGTTTCAGCAAGATGGTGCAGCCTGCCATACCTAAAAAAAGGCTATAAAATGGATGGAAGAAAATAATGTACCACTTTTGAAATGGGTTTCTAGAAGTCCAGATCTGTTACCTATTGAAACTTTGTGGCACGAGATGAAAAAGGTTCTACGACAACATCCTGCTCGTACAATCACCGAACTGAGACAAAAGCTTCAAGAAATATGGGATTGTTTTACACCAAATTTTTGCCAAAACTTGGTTAACACTATGCCCCAAAAAATTTCAGCCGTAATAAAAAATAAAGGTGATGTTACCCAATGATAATCTTTCAATTGTTGCTTTGTTAACTTCTCGCATTTATTCGCACATTGTTTATTTGTTCAGATGTTCTATTAGTTATAGGTCTAAGTGACTTCAAATATGTATTTTTTACGACTAGAGTGTAAATAGTTTCGTCATGTTTAGTTTATAAAGGCATATTTTGGTACAAATCTTGAAGTGGGCCAACTGAAGTGGGAAGGAGCTCGTACCTAGAAAATATTTGTAACAGATTTATCATTACTGGGTGTTCTTTTGGTATATAAATTGTGGTAACTTTTGTAAACACATCTGCATCTTAAGTGAAAGCGATGTTCTGCATTGTAAGATGAATACACTAACTCTTCATATCGCCGGTAGTTGCGTTGCTTATGTAGTATTACATATGTTGTGATATGGGGTTTGTTTGGCAGTGGGTTTTAGAGATGGGGGAGTACAAACTGCCACGGTTTTGGGACGGTGATAAATGGATCGACCCGCTAGAGATAAATGGGTCGGGAGGATGCTGCGGTGGCTGCTCAGGGAGTCAAGGGTACGAAAGATGAACGGTTGAAAAACAGCGTGTGGCTGGAACGTAGAGCGGCAAGGACAGGTATAAGCAGATTGAGCTTTTTTTATTCCTGTTATACAGTGGAATTCAAAATACAGTCTTTGTTCATTGGTGTGAAATATGAAATGTTTACTTCATTCCACACATCTGCTAATGAAACGGCAAAATAAAAGGCAGAACAAAGTTGTGTAATATTGGGACCATCAATTTTTTTGTAATGGACGCGTTCGGGAATATCGGAATATTTTACGATGAGTGCCTGTATGACTGGTCGAGGAAAGATCCGAAGATCATTTGTGACAGCTGTACTTGTACTCTTTGTGAAAAGCGTTCTGGACTCTCACCGACAGAACTAAGATGCCTCACCCTAAGGAACCGCATTTTGAAGTTCTTTTGCCCTGAATGTCGTAAAGGTTTCTCTCAAGTTCCCGAGCCTAGAAAAGAAGTTAAAGAAAAGATAAAAAAAGTTGAGGAGTTGCATGCCAAAACTAATGGTTCTGCATCGAGGTCGGAAAGCACTAATGCACCAGCATGTTACTCGGCTGAACGGGTCGTCCAGGAAATTCAAGAGCGTAATATAAGGAAAAATAACGTTATAATTTTTGGTTTGCCTGAACACCAAAATTGATCAGGCTGTATAATTCCTTTAATTGTCGTTTTGCTTGTAAATCAGTGCTCACACACAGTTTGTTGTCCAAAATGAAGGATAAGGTTCAGTTGCTTGATTCAACCAACACTGTCTATCGCATTAATTGCAACAACTGTAATTTAGTTTATATAGGCCAAACTTCTAGGTCGCTGAAAGGCAGGATAACTTCACACTAAAGTGACGCCAGATTACATCCAGAGAGATGTGCTTTGGCATCTCATATTAACAACACATGAACAACATATGAATTATGGCAGTATTCAGGTTCTTGATAAAGAAAAAACGCTTATTTTTTAGAAATGTCCCACATTTTCATGACAGATCATTGCATGAATAAAAAGGCTGATGTTGAGCAGCTCAGTGTCGTTTATTCCTACCTGTTGAATTGCGAAAAGCTAGAACGACTACATATCCAAATTGAACCAACATCTTCACAAAATGTCTTAATATAAACTCACAGAACCCATCTTTTCAAGGTTGTATGAATATCACAGATTCTTACACTCATATGAACTACACACTTCTTTTTTCCAAAACAAATTAATTCAGCATTTTAGTAATTTTGGGTGGAGGTTTACCGAGCGTCCCTCGTATACTTCATACCCAAATTTGGACAAGGAGGTTTACAGTTCCACGGTCCGTCATGTTAATCACCTGTCATCTGTCGACGCTTTATCTTTCCGTGCCGTCCCCCTCTCCACGTGTAGCGGAAGTAGGAGGTTAGAGACTGCATTCCGATTGTTTCACTAAAATGTCTTCTCACGTGTAATACTTTTTAATTTGTTCGGGTGGATTGAAACTTTTAACATGTAACGAAGGTATCTGTCGTTTTCAACAAGCCCAATGTCCCCGTCCTTTCGTTTTTATACTGATTACAAGTTCTATCTTCTCTACGTTCGTTTTGAAACACCTTGTGGCTGCAACCTCACCGACGAGTAAGTTGTCTGATGAAGGCTCCATAGCGAATGCCGAAAGCCTGATTTTATCGTCAAAAGAGTCAACTTAAGCCTAGAAATTTGCCTATATATATATACAGGGTGACTTCGAAGTTGAGTCATTTATTTTAACAGTGAGTAGATCTGATCAAAAGAAATGTTTTTTTCCTTTACCATTTTTCTGGTAAAATTAAAGTAACAAAGTTATAGCCCTTTGGAAGTTTGAGTACCGCCCTGCCTATTATATGCTCGTGCTTGGCGACAACGGATATAATCCGCCTGACCGGTTCATCGCATCGGAAACAAAAAAGCGAAAGAATTTGAAACGTTTATCACGATGTTTTTCGTCAGTCGATAACGCGTAAGTGAATAGTAGTGTGTTGCGTGGTTCAAACGAAATCAAAAACGGCACATGTTTACGAAAATGCTGAACTTGTGGACATGATTCTTATTTACGGGGGGGCAGTCTTTACAAAATGCTCCCGGATGCATCACGGATTTACGCGAATCGGTTTCCCAATCGAGTGCAACCAACCCCTCGTGCCTTTGTTAATGTAGTACAAAGGGCTCGTGAATCAGGTGACTTAAGACCTCACAGGTGAGGGCATGCTGCTCCAAGACCGCACGATCAAATACAGGTCCGCACTGAAGTACTTGTCGGGAGGATACTTTATTAAACAAGGTAACATTTTTTTTTTATTTTTTTTTTATTTTTACACACATATTTTGGTTTATCTTCCTTCTACAATCATTATCTGAAAATTAATGACTCAACTTCAAAGTCACCCTGTATATATATACAGGGTGTTCCATAATTATTGCGACAAAATGCTAGGGGTTGTAGAGTTCATCAAAATGAACAATTTTTCCTTATAAACCCCTGTTCGGAAACATGCCGTTTGGGCTGCAGCAAAAAAAAAGATCAGTTTCTTGAAACAGCTTACCTACAGTAATTGCTCAAAGTGTCCTCCACCTTGCTCAATGCACACCTGTGCACGATTGTTCAATGATCGGCGAACTCTGTGGCATACCCCCGGTATGTCCTGAACATGTGCGGACGCGGCCATCACTCTTCCCAGTAGCTCTTGTTGGTTGGGAACAGGAGTTTCGTACACTAAAGCTTTCAGATAGCTCCAGATAAAATAATCCAGTGGAGTCAGGTCAAGTGACCGCGCAGGCCAAGGCACAGGGCCACCTCGGCCTATCCACCTATTTGGAAATTTGTCGTCCAAATACTGCCGCATTTGTAAAGAAAAGTGGGCTGGACCGCCATGGTGTTGAAACCACATGTTGGCTCTTATATTCAGTGGCACATTTTCTAATAGTTCCGGTAGCACATGCTGTAAGGATCGACCATAAGCATGCCCATCCAAACGTGGTGGAAGCAGATATGGCCCGATGATATGCTCGTCCACAATGCCGCACCAGATGTTAATTGAAAACTGATGTTGGTCTCTATGGATGGCTATGGCATGAGGGTTTTCTTCATCCCAAATGTGACTGTTACGGCTATTAAAATAACCGTCCTTTGTAAAACAGGACTCGTCAGTGAACAAAACGTAGCGACCAAAGTTTGGTTGCCTCAACTCCTGCTGCAGCCACCAACGACAAAAACGTCGACGCGGCAGATAGTCTGCTGGACCCATGGCTTGGACTTTTAAAAGGTAGTACGGGTGTACGATAACAAAAATGTAAACACAGCAGGCTTTTTCTACAAACCGGCGAGACCATGAAATGTGCTAGACGAACATTTTGCAGCTGGTGAATTTTTTGTTTCTCCTATGAGCTCTTAAGGTAAAATTAACTGTAGTGCTCAAACGGCATATTTACGAACAGGGGTTTATAAGGCAAAATTCCATATTTTTATGCCCTCTACAACCCCTATCATTTTGTCGCAATAATTATGGAACACCCTGTATAGGTGAAAAATTAAAGCTTCCGCTTTTTGTTGGGTACTTCGACAAAATTTAAGCAAAGAGGACTCTTTATACTTTTTTTAATTCTCTCTAGCTGTCAATGGACTTTGCCATCATCATCAGGAGCTGCAATTACAATGATAACAGTAGCAACAAAAGTGTAAAATGAATTTAAATTGACTCAACTTACAGTAGTATGTGAGGATGTTGCTAATTGTTGTTTTCGTATAGGATGAGGGAAACGTCCAGTAACATGGTGAGAGCTGGATACATGGTACAATGGTTAAAATTATATAAAATATGACAAGATAAGTTAATGACAGATTAAAAATTATTTAGAAAACATTAGAGCATTACGTCGTGCAGCCACTTGATGACTGCACAAAATGGTGGTCATGGAATAATGAGTGAGATGAACCTTTGACAGAAGGCCGAAGGTTGTCAATGTCTGTGTCTGTGTGTCTGTGTTGAAAGATGTTGAACAACTATTAGCAACATCCTCACATACTACTGTAAGTTGATTCAATTTAAATTCATTTTACACTTTTGTTGCTACTGTTATTATTGTAATTGCAGCTCCTGATGATGATGGCAAAGTCCATTGAAAGCTAGAGAGAATTAAAAAAAGTATAAAGAGTCCTCTTTTTAGGCTTAAATTTTGTCGAAATACCCAACAAAAAGCGGAAGCTTTAATTTTTCACCTAACTTGAGACGTGGTCATTGTCGTCTTGACCAGTTAGGTGAAAAATTAAAGCTTCCGCCTTTTGTTGGGCACCCTTTATACTTGTTTAATCTCTCTAGCTTTCAATGGTCTTTGCCATCATCATCAGGGGAGTAGTATGTGGGGACTCTGCTATATGTTGTTTACGTTAAGGATGAGGAAAACACCCAGTAACATGGTGAAAGCTGGATACATGGTACAATAGTGAAAATTATACAAACTACACACAGCTGTATGACAAGAACAAGTTAAAAATAGATTAAAAATATCAAGTGTTCTCACCATGTAATGCTTAACTTTCGTTTTAAATATTTTTAATATGTTTTTAATTTGTTCTTGTCATACAGCTGGGTGTAGTTTGTATAATTTTGACTATTGTATCATATATCCAGCTTTCACCATGTTACTGGGTGTTTCCCTCATCCTTAACGTAAACAACATATAGCAAGATCCTCACATACAACTCTCCTGATGATGATGGCAAAGACCATTGAAAGCTAGAGAGATTAAAAAAGTATAAAGAGTCCTCCTTGCTTAAATTTTGTCGAAGTACCCAACAAAAGGCGGAATCTTTAATTTTTCATATATACAGGGTGACTTTGAAGTTGAGTCATTAATTTTCAGTTAATGATTGTAGAAGGAAGATAAACCAAAATATGTGTGTAAAAATAAAAAAAAAATAAAAAAAAAATGTTACCTTGTTTAATAAAGTATCCTCCCGACAAGTATTTCAGTGCGGACCTGTATTTGATCGTGCGGTCTTGGAGCAGCATGCCCTCACCTTTGAGGTCTTAAGTCACCTGATTCACGAGCCCTTTGCACTACATTAACAAAGGCACGAGGGGTTGGTTGCACTCGATTGGGAAACCGATTCGCATAAATCCGTGATGCATCCGGGAGCATTTTGTAAAGACTGCCCCCCCGTAAATAAGAATCATGTCCACAAGTTCAGCATTTTCGTAAACATGTGCCATTTTTGATTTCGTTTGAGCCACGCAACACACTACTATTCACTCAGGATTTATCGACTGACGAAAAACATCGTGATAAACGTTTCAAATTCTTTCGCTTTTTTTGTTTCCGATGCGATGAACCGGTCAGACGGATTATATCCGTTGTCGCCAAACACGAGCATATAATAGGCAGGGCGGTACTCAAACTTCCAAAGGGCTATAACTTTGTTACTTTAATTTTACCAGAAAAATGGTAAAGGAAAAAAACATTTCTTTTGATCAGATCTACTCACTGTTAAAATAAATGACTCAACTTCGAAGTCACCCTGTATATATATATATATATATATATATATATATATATATATATATATATATATATATGTAGGAAAATAATGAACAAAATCTGCAAACAGGAGGAAAGTGGATTCGAGCAGGAAATAGGAAAGGTAACCCGAGCGATAAGGATTTCTGCTGGTTGGCTTCATCAGGCCCGAAACGAATGCACATATGTAACTATAAAAGTAGATATACATGCCCGGACATCCGGACACGGGTGTAACCTGAGGAAACGCAGTTGGAGAGGAAAAAACGACACACAAAGTCCACAACAAGACCCAACCTACACATTGTAGTGTAAAATGACTAAAAGACCCCGAATTTTCAAGGAGACATCTAACCACAACCACGCGGCCGGTTATAGCCACTTGCTGTGGTACTTCAAGCCCTAAGGATCTACAAAGAGAAAATGATCATGCGGAGAAAGGTATATAACAAAAAGTAGGAAAATAATGGGCAAAATCGGTAACCCGAGCGATACGTATTTCTGCTGGTTGGCTTCATCAGGCCTGAAATGAATGCACATATGAAACTACAAAAGTAGATATACATACCCACACATCCGAGTATGGGTGTAGCCTGAGAAAACGAATGTGTAGGTTGGCTCTTGTTGTGGACTTCGCGTGTCGTTTTTTTCCCCTCCAACTTCGTTTACACCAGTATCCGGATGTGTGGGCATGTGTATCTACTTTTGTAGTTTCATATGTGAATTCATTTCGGGCCCGATGAAGCCAACTAGCAGAAATACGTATCTCTCGGGTTACCTATCCTATTTGCTGCTCGAATCCACTTTCCTCCTGTTTGCGGATTTTGCCCATTATTTTCCTACTTTTTGTTATATACCTTTCTCCGCATGATCATTTCTCTCTCTCTCTCTCTCTATATATATATATATATCACTTGGTTTAGCTACTAACACCTATTTCTCCTATTTTTCCATTTGACCCCGAGCACAAAATTTGCGACTAGGGCACAATTTCTACCAATCTATAAGAAGGATTTGTGAGCTAGTCGCAAATTCGACCAACCAAAAAAAAGGATTTGTGCCCTGCACGAGACATGGATCAAACCAGAAACAATATCTAAATTGATATGACAGAAAATACTGAGCACTTTAATGAAAATAACAATCGCACTACTTACCTGATAGAGATAATTCAGAAAAAGAGTATATTTTTAACAATCCATCAATCGATCAGCATGCCCATTGAGCTTAACTACTAAAACCTCTTTTTTGTTCATAGATTTGTGTACAAAATTTCGCTTAATAAATTCTAATAAGACATGAAGACAAGACAAAAATTACAGAATGCTCGATTTTAACAAATATTGAGTGAATATTCAATTTATACGTACTTGAGTATCGTGCGAAAAACCCTGTTATTTTCTAACTACTTTTGTACGAGTCAATTTTCCTGATTTATGGCCACAAGAAGCCAATGATACCGCTAGCGCCCTCATTTGGACCGATTTTCAGAACATTATCAGCGGTTGAAAATTGGGGAGTTGAGGAGTTGGGGATACGTTTCCAACCCCAATAACTTTACGTACTTACCTTTGAGAACGTATGCGTATTTCACACATCAAAGGTTTCCCATACATTTGCGAGAGGATGCTATGCGACGACATACACCAACATTGCGGGCAGGAGTATTATACAGGGTGGGCGATTTGTAACTGACTGGTTTGTATCTTGAATATTTGTGAAATGAAATAAGATACGTCCATTTTTTTCATCTTAATCTTTTGTTGAAACTTAGAAATTATGCATAACAAATAATATCAGACAAATGTCCGCCTCTGGACGCCGCGCAAGCCTGAGCCCTTTTGATTACATTTTCCATGACTTTTTCGTAGGTTTCGGGAGGAATATTTTCAATCGCTGCCGTAATATTGTTGTTCAGCTGCTGAACAGTATCTGGTTTGTTGGTATAGACCCTATTTTTAAAAAATCGACATAAAGAAGCCAGGAGCCGTTAAATCCGGTGACCTTGGTGACCAGTTGACATCACCAAATCGAGAAATTAAACGTTTCGGAAGACTCATTGTTTCCTTAGATGTGTGACAAGTTGCTGGAACCACATGTTTTGCAGGTTAAATTGTTGGATATGAGTTTTGCACCATATATCATGGTCACTAGGCTGTAGTTCTTGGGTTAATTGAATTTTGTATGGCCGCAAATGCAAGTCTTTTTTTAAAATATTGCATAATGACGTGCGACGAATTCCCAGTTCTTGAGAACGATGTCTGGTAGACGTCTCAGGGCGCCCCACTACACGTTCACGAACTCTCTCGATATTTTCCGTAGTACGAACAGTTCGACCTGGGCACATTATGTCGTAGCCGAATCGTTGCATTAATCGACTCATTATTTGAGTAAAATGTTTAAACAATACGGGCGCATTGTGGGATCGTGTAGCGCTCCATGATGAATTGGGCACATGTGCTTCAAACAACCACTACGGCGCCGCCACCTGCTGAAGTGCGTGTATCAAAAATGGCGCGCAATTTAAATTAATCAGTTGCCAGATGGTTGATACTTAGAACAGGGAAGAAACTAGTAATATGGTTATCAAATCGATAGGGCCTATGTAGTATGTACTAATTGTATATGGGCCTATTTGACTGACTTGGTCCTTTAAATTTTTTTGTTATACATGTTTGTAACTAGTTATAAGGGACTAACTTGTGCCAAGCATAATCCTGTACGAACTGATGACAGCGTTGCGTGGGAAGTGCATGGTTAATCCAATTGACGCCATTTTTTTGCTATTTAATCGAGGCACCGGCAGTGTATGTAAACCAAACATTTATTTAACAATCGGTTCAAAAAAAAATGATACACTCGTACCGCAATATCGCACTTGTCGATATAATTTTAATTTATAGTGAGTGTCTTCAAAATGCTACAGAGGCTTCGCGAATGTACGCAGATCGCTTTCGCAGACGTTATCGTGTAGGGCCACGCAGATTTGATTTCTTGTGCAAAGAGCTAGGGATACAGGTCGTTTGCAGGAATATCGAGGGGAACATTGGAAAATCTAGACAATCCCGAATGGTGAAAACTGAGGAATCTGTAAAAGAAAATCCTTCAACAAGCTATAGCGTTATCAACTGGATCAATTAAATATGGTCCTGTTTGGCTGACTTGACTCACTCGATTTTTTTTCACCTGTTTTTAACTAGCTGATTGGGACTAAAGGGCCGAACTACTACGGCGCCACCTACTGAAGTGCGTGTATCAAAAATGGTGCGCTATTCAAATCAATTTGGTATTTAGAGCAGGGAAGAAACTAGTAATAGGGTTATCAAATCGATAGGGACTATGTAGTATGTATTAATTGTATATGGGCCTATTTGCCTGACTTGGTCCTTTCAATTTTTCTGTTATACATGTTTGTAACTAGTTATAAGGGACTAACTTGTGAGAAGCATAATCCTTTACGAACTGATAACAGCGTTGCGTGGGAAGTGCATGGTTAATCCAATTGACGCCATTTTTGCTATTTAACCCAGGCACCGGCAATGTATGTAAACCAAACATTTATTTACCAATCGGTTAAAAAAAAAATGATACACTCGTACCGCAATATCGCACTTGTCGATATAATATTAATTTATAGTGAGTGTCTTCAAAATGCTACAGAGGCTTCGCGAATGTACGCGGATCGCTTTCGCAGACGTAATCATTTGGGGCCACGCAGATTTGATTTCCTTGTACAAAGAGCTAGGGATACAGGTCGTCTGCAGGAATATCGAGGGGAACATTGGGAAATCTAGACAACCCCGTATGGTGAAAACTGAGGAATCTGTAGAAGAAAATCCTTCAACAAGCGATAGAGTTACCAACTGGATCAATTGTATATGGACTTGACTTGCTCGATTTATTGTTACACCTGTTTTTAACTAGCTGATTAGGACTAAATGAACTGATTGCAGCATTATCTGGAAAGTGCAGAGTCAACCTGATTTTTAATTAGTCGAATTGGCGTCTGGGTCGCAAATTTTGCTTGCCGCGTATCAATAGTAAGATCGGGCCTGAGAGAGACGTCAATTTAATTATGGATCGTTTTACGACCAAAATCCCGGACTTTCAGTGCCTATAAAACCCTGGAATAAGTATATGTCCGGTAAAAACCACAACTAAAAATAGCTTTGCAAACCGTCATTCGTCTTGGCAAACCTAGCAAAGTGAAGTATCTCTAAGAATAAAGTACGTTTTAATTACTGCCATGTTTCAAATACCACTCGACCTCGGCTTTGCTCTGCTAATGAAAACGAATTTTTGCGTATTCTTTACAATTAGGAAGACAAAGGAGACGTGTGCTATATTTTACTTAGACTAGATTACATAAGACTTTTAACAATGAAATCTTTTTTTTTAAGATCCTTTTGTGATAATGCTTTACCATTAAAAAATGAACATCAGACAAACTGAATCATTGTTCCAGCTAGCAAAGGACCTGCACGAATCACATAAAAAAGTCAGTCGATTTAGTATAATTTTGCACCATCCTGAACAAAAGTTGACACGAGACCAAAGTAGTTCTATGACTATTTTCTGAGGAATTATGGGTGAAGTTTGCAAATTTGCAAAAATGGCAAAAATATATATAATATATATTTATATAGTGGATACCAAATAAAACCCGATGCACGTCATCGATCTGGAACTGTGCGCTGTTGCCAGAATTTGCACATTTTCTTTTAAGCAAATAAATTTAATAAAATAAATTGTTTATATATACCTACCATTTACTATAATACCATTATATTAAAAATAAATAAACTTGTTGTAAAATTAAATTCCTTTCTGAATAAAAACACCTGATTTTGGTAGATATTCAATGATATGAGCTCTTTACACCTACTGTTAAGTTGTTTTGGCATTTTGGATACTTTACACCACTTCACAGTAACTGTTGTCCTGAAAAGAACAATTTTTAATTGGCAAGGCAACGATTCAAAGCTCAAATAGCGCAAAACTCACAAACTAAACAATAAAGAACTAATAGTACGACAAAAGGACAATGGCAACTGATGTCAACAAATGAGAAGTGGCAACCTCACATTTCTCTGCACGGCACTACCAACCGAATCGAGACGGGGAAATTTAAACTTCAAGTAGAAATGTCACATTGAATGTAGTCAACTGTTGGTAACCATGATTTTTATGAATGACATCACCTATGACGTGCATCGGATTTTATTTGGTATCCACTATACAGTCATCATCCAATAGAAAACGATTAATTGTTTTTTCAAATAAAGTCACAGACAAAGTCCTGTATGATATTGGTACCTTTTTATACAATCGAGCGACATTTAAAGACAAAAAAAACATTTGAAAAACGTTCTTAAGAACCAACCCGCCTGTAGTCGCGCCGGGTCTGGCTGACCCATATGCTTCTAAAACCTACCACTGCGTATATGTGACAACACTGCCCGATGTCTCCTTCCTTGTTAGTGTCAGCGCAGCCGCAAAGCTGATTGTGTTGTTTCATAGTTTCAGACCCGGCGCGACTGAATACCGATTTCTCACAATGTCAAGACTCTTATGGGGAGAAAATAGGTTCTGAAAATGCAGCAGTTAATTTGTCATTATTTATTGAGGCAATGTTTCTTATTGATCGTTATCTTTGCGTTCAATGTTTTATTTTACTGTTTTCTTTTTTTGACTGCTTTTAGTTTGACCTTTTGATGTATACTAAGTGACATAAATCCGAACACCCAGTTTAAATGGTTTAATTTTAATAAAAGTTGGTGAATGATTTATCTTACTGTAAATAACAAGTGAAAAAATTTTCAGCCTTATCAGTTGGACATTCCGGTTTTTATACTGCTTTTTTTTAATTCACTAACGCTCTAAAAATGAATATTTCAGCCGCAGTAAAGAATCAACGTTGGCGGATTTTGGTTCTTGACATCCTTTACGATCGGTTACGATGCCTAGAGAACGGAGACCTGTACGATTTCGTCAAGTTAGTGAGTTTGATAGGGGCCGTATAGTGGGACTTCGGGAAGCTGAACTTTCTTTTCGGGCAATTGCAGTTAGAGTGCAAAGAAGTGTAGACACTGTGGTTAGGTGTTGTCAGGCATGGCTTCGAGAAGGCCGTATGCAAAGAGCAAGGGCACTGGACTCCGCCGTAGAACAAGAGACCGTGAAGATCGCCGCCTAAGATTATTGGCCTTAAGGGACCGTTTCTCCACTATCAGGTCCATGGTTTGCAGAACACGGAAGACCTATTGGCATGCGAAGTGTTTACCGACGAATGAGAAGTTTTGGCTTGTTTTCATACCGGCCACACTGGGTCCTCCCTTTAACTCGAGAACACCGACGTAATCGCCTTGAGTGGTGCAGACAACGGTCACTCTGGGATCAGGAATGGAACAGTATTGTCGTTAGTGACGAGTCTCGATTTTGTTTAGGCATGCACGATGGTCGTACCAGGGTTAGAAGGCCACGTGGTGAAAGGAGAAATCCACACTTTTTTGTTGAAAGACATGTTCATCACACTGTTGGTGTTATGGTTTGGGCTGCTATAGCTTATGGTTCCAGATCACCTTTAATCTTCATCAGAGGTAACATGAACGCACAGCGTTATATCCACGAAGTTCTAGAACCCCATCTTTTACCCTATCTTGACACCCTGGCAGATCCAACTTTCCAACAAGATAATGCCCGACCACATGTTGCAAGAGTCACAATAGGCTTCTTTCAACATAATGATGTCACATTGTTACCATGGCCACCAAGATCTCCCGACTTATCCCCAATTGAGCACGTGTGGGATATGATTGGTAGGAGATTGCTCAATTTGCAACGTCCTCCTCAGACTCTAGAAGCACTTCGAGAGGAGTTGGTGGTTGCCTGGAATGAGATACCACAGGAGGACATTGACCACCTGATCAGAAGCATGCCTAGGTGCGTTGGAGAATGCGTAGCACATCAGGGTGCATCCACACATTATTAAAGGTCAAAGGGCTTTAAAGCAGTGCAATCATTTTGAAATTTTTATCATTTACTTATTATGCTTCATTAAGTACTTATACAAAATTTTATTAAAATAAAACCATTTAAACTGGGTGTTCGGATTTATATGCCACTTAGTATAAATCTATCAAGAGGTATACATAAACGCATTTCATTTCGGCGATGTTTCATTTTTGAAAGTATGAGTTGACATATGTCAAACAATATACTGGTTCATGCGTTATTCTAGGCAAACGACTTTTTTATACCAAAGAAGACGGAAAGTTCGCCAACAAAACCAGGGCGCGACCACAGGAGGGTTAAATATCTGTAACGCTGAGAGTGCGGACGTCTGTTCTGTAGCGAATTTTTAATACAGATAAGCAGGAGCTTGTTTGGTGATAATTTTATGAAACTTTCAAACTGAATGCAGGATCCCTACATATTTAATTCCTAACAGTTGTAGGCTGCAGTAGTGTTAAAACGCACGCATGCATTTTGACGTTTTTCTATTGCTATGTGAGGATACGTCTACTATTATGTAAGATTTTAAGGTTACCGTATCCTCTTTTTAACATAGATAAGACATGCTCCGAGAACCTGAGTGAATTGTAGATTTAAATTTGGCAAAACCTTACGCACACGTGATTTTTTCTACATGCTTTCCTCACTTTTTTGATATAACCTTTTTTGTTTGGTTTTTGAAATGTCGCACGTTTTACCCTTCTGTGGATTAAAGTATATTTATTTACTTATTCTATATTATTATTTTTGTTATATTATACTACAACTCAATTTTTAGACAAATCGAAAAATGTAAGAAAATATTAGTAATATTTTTCATTTGCACCAACGAATGCGTGTTCAAAATTTAGCAGCAGGTTGTGAACTTGTTCTCTGATGACTCTTATCGTGATTTATTTAAACAAAACTTGTGAAACTGCATTATTTTTTTCGGGAATATTCTGTCAATGGTATACATTACAAACTGTTTTTTTTTAAATCCGATTTCTTGTTGTTTCAGCATATGGCCAATGCGATTTTGCTGGTGACAGCCAACATTCTGGGACTGACTTCCTATTTAGTGGAAGACAAACAACAAAGGAAGGCGTTCCTTGAGACTAGACAATCCTTAGAAGTAAAATTGGTTATAGAGGAACAAACGGCAGAACAGGTAACACGACAGAAGCAATTCATTAACGTATTCTACCTCAAGACAGCCAAACATGTACTGTTATTAGGCTTCCGCAGACAAATCTGAAAGATCCTAGAGCCATCTCTGACACATTAGCAGAACCAAACAGTCTCCTTGAGAGGGACAAGCGCTGTTTCTTGCTCATTAGCAACTCATCAGTGCGGTATAGGTATAAGTTTAGTAGTCAATTTTGGTGGTGCGACATATAAATGTGCATTACGCAGAGCATCGAACAGATATGGAGAAAGTAGCGTAGGAATCTTCCTTTACCTTTCAACGTATGGGATGAGGATGAATATCAACTTGGCAAACCATTGGTGGGTGGAGATCGTCAGATTTTTCGCCTACCTTGGCAACACTGTTTTTGACTGATGACGCGTGAATCGTGTCTTGTGTCATTGTCAAACTTATTCAGTTTGGTCTATAATTTAACCATGAATCGACTTACGAACGAACAACGCTTGCAAATTATTGAATTTTACTATCAAAATTCATGCTCGGTTAAGAGAGTGCATCGAGCACTGCTTAAACTTTATGGGCAATTTGGTTGGCCTACTGAGGCAGCTATTCGGAAGCTTGTGACTAAATTTCGAACCCAGTTTACATTATTGGACATTAAGCCACCAACACGTAGACGTAGAGTGAGGACTGAAGAAAATATTGCGGCTGTATCCGCCAGTGTTAGTGATGACCGTGAAATGTCGATTCGCCGCCGTTCGCAACAATTCGGCCTCTGTTACTCCATTACGTGGAAAATTTTGCGACAGGATTTGGGTGTAAAACCTTATAAGATACAGCTGGTGCAAGAATTGAAGCCACCCGACCTTCCACAACGTTTCCAATTTGGTGAATGGGCGCTGGCAAAGTTGGAGGAAGATCCACATTTTTATCGAAAAATTGTGTTCAGCGACGAAGCTCATTTCTGGTCGAATGGGTACGTTAACAAGCAAAATTGCCGCATCTGGAGTGAAGACCAGCCAGAAGCATTGCAAGAGCTATGCTATAACTATCTAAAACTGTAATGACTCATCGATGATCACGTGAACATCACTTAACTACCAGTAGTCGGCTGTTCATAGGCGGGGTATGAATGTTTAACATGGGTGAACTAGATTTGTCACATGCTTAATAAAGAGTGATTTGAAACATATTGTAAGTCAAAAATTTGGGAATTACCTTTATTCATCGTCGCTTCCACTTACATCTGACAGTAATAAACTGTCGCTATCGCTTTCCTCGTTGAAATTGACTATAACTGGCTCTATGATGGTGTCGATGTGGTGGTCAAGCTGCCACATTTTTGTTTCTTCCTTCACAACATGACGGATAGCATTCTGCCAAGCTTCGGGCGTTACTAGCTGTATGGAAGTCTCAAGTAAAACCTTAACGTCTGGTAATTTGAAGGTTGTGTTATGGCGCGCAATATAACCCTTCACTTGAGCCCAGATGAGCTCTATTGGGTTCAGTTCACAGTGGTAGGGCGGTAACCGCAGCACAGTGACACCACATTGACGGGCCATCTCATCAGTCACGTAACTAATGTTCGCAGGTTTGTGCTGTTTAATTTTTTCATACAATTCCGCTTTCACACATGAATCGTTAAGCGGGATTCCTTTTTCGCGCAACCATTGCTGCATGTCACTTTTTCGAGATCCCATAGTCGGTACACGTTCGGCTCGACGACTATGGTAGGAAGCATTATCCATGACGATCACAGAGTTAGGCTCAACTCGCTGAAGCACCCCTTGAAACCAGCTCTCGAAGCAGCTGGCATTCATTTCGTCATGGTAATCACCTCCTTTCTTAGAGACGAAAATCAAGTAACACTCTTCTAAAAAGCCACTATCGCTACCAATATGAGTTACGATCAATCTTTGACCTTTCCCTGACGGTCCACGAAGACCTGTTGACAAACCTTCAATGCTTGCTTGTCGGTTACTCACTACGTTTTTGTCTATCCAGGTTTTTTTTAACTGTGTGACCTGCATTTACCCATGTCCCGTCCAAATAATAGATTTTTCTGCTTTGTCGCCTATATTCAATCATTTCGCGTAGGTATTTTCGACGCCAGGCGACTATTTCAGGTCTCTCTATCAATACTGACTTCCGATTACGCGTTTCGTAACGAAAATTAATTTCGTGCAGGGATTTCTTCATTACCTCGACGCTCATTTGGGGTATAATTTCATTTTCCTTGATCGCTGCATGTACAGTCTTGAGGGTTGGTATCTCATTCCTAAAGAAGAATGAATGTACGGTTGGCCTTAACACCATTTTGCTTATCGTCATCCAATTTAACGGCCTTTCGTCCCTTCAAATTAAACTTTGGATCAGCAGTAGCTCCAGTTTTCTTCTTTTCATGCACCACCCTGCGAATGGTCCACTCTGGAACGCCTGTCATACTCTCACAACGCGCGAGTGCATCTCCCTGCGACATAGTTCTGTTCAGATAATTGAACACGTTGAGCACGATTTCTTTCGCGTCCCTCTTCAGTGCTTTACGAAGCCGTCTACTTGTTCCCTGGCTTTCAGTACTTCCACTCGTGCCATTTGTACTCTCCATGGTTAAGTATAACCAAAACAGTAACCACAGAAACCACAACAATAACAATCACACAACAATTCTTATAAAAACACACAATATGCGATCGCTCAACGAACACGTTCCAATGCGTTGCCGACGCCTATGAGTCTGCCTGTCGAGGCGCGTCTTTGATTTCATTGGTTCTACCGGCGGAGAACAATCAGCCATTATTTCCATCTCTGTCTGTGCTGTTGACCACCGCAAAGCCACAGAAACGACATATGTCGTACGCTATACGGCTGTACTGGAAGGAAGCCGGGATCGAGCTCTGATTACGTGTTGATCACGCGTATGAGTCATTACAGTTTTAAATAGTTGTAGTATACCAATGCATCCCGAAAAAATCACTGTTTGGTGTCGATTATGGGCCGGTGGCATCATCGGGCCGTACTTCTTCAAAGACGACAATGGCCGGAACGTAACTGTGAATGGCGAGCGCTATCGTGCGATAATAACAAACTTTTTTTTGCCCAAAATGGAAGAGCTGGACTTGGCTGACATGTGGTTTCAACAAGACGGTGCCACATGCCACACCGCACACGAAATAATTGCCCTATTGAGAGGCGAGTTCGGTGAACAGTTTATCTCACGTGTGGGGCCCGTCAATTGGTCGCCTAGATCGTGTGATTTAACGCCGTTGGACTATTTCTTGTGGGGCCATGTTAAGGCTAATGTCTACAGTGATAAACCAGCAACGATTGACGCACTGGAAGCCAATATTGAAGCATTCATTCGTGAAATACCGGCCGATATGTTGGAGAGTGTGCCAAAATTGGACCTTGCGCATGGACCATCTAAAGCGGAGCCGCGGCCAACATTTACACGAAATAATCTTTAAACATTAAATTATATCGACCGTTCTATCGACTCAAATAAAGATTTAATCGTTTTTTTCAAATTTTTGTGTTTTTTTTTGAAAATCAAATCCTATACCTCTTAAAAAATCACCCGTTATATTTCTAAATTAATTTTTGCATTCTGCTACTGTCTCCTAGATGGCGCTGATATCTTCCAGATCCCTTTTTGGACGCCGAGGTATATGGTTGGCCGTCTTCAGATAGTATGCGTCAACAAATGATAAAAGACATTTTTCATTACTGTATTTCGTTTATTTTTTGTTTGTAGGAACGCCTATTGCTTTCTGTTCTACCGGAACATGTAGCTGTTCAAATGAGGCAAGATCTGGTAGAATCTACCGATAGCCAGTTTAAGAAAATTTACATGAGCCGTCACGAGAATGTTAGGTGAATATTTCAGTTTATATTCAATATTAATATCATCCCAGAAAAATAGGATCCAATGTATCTCCGAATAATCTCTTTTTGTTGTACTGTACGTATATAACGTTTTGCCCATGAGACGGCGAAGTAAAACATTTAAGACCACACTATTGTGTCTTAGACTATTTTCTCACAAGCCAAACAACATGGTTTTCTTTAGATATCGAAGTATTACTTCTCGCATTTCAGATCCATGAACAATGCACATCATTAGTAGTTGAATATTGCATAACAGTTAGCCGGTATGTTGCGATAATATGGGGTTGTCCAATAGGGACGCAGGAAAGTAAACGTCAATTTGACATAGACGCCATCTTTGTTTTCTGTCACCGACATGTCATTTTGTTAGTTGAATGTTTTGCCATTGATCGCTATGGAGTCGTCTTCGATTGAAGACCGCATTAAAGTTATTCAAGAGCACTACAAAAATGGTGCAAAAATAAAAAAACACGTTTCGCGCGCTTCGTGAACATTTCGGTCGCAACAACCGCCCAAACGAAACAACCATCGGTCGTCTGGTGCGTAAATTCGAGGCAACAGGTTCTGTGGCAAATCTGCCAGGCTCTGGCCGGCCAAGGAGCGTTCGCACACCGGAAAATATTGCTGTTGTGAAGGAGAGTGTGAGAGACGATCCGAAACAATCAACAACGCGTCGATCCCAAGTATTGGGCATTTCGAGAACCAGTTTGCTCCTCATTCTCCACAAGGATTTGAATGTACACGCCTACAAGATCCAATTGACGCAAGAGCTGCGTCGGGCCGACCATTTTTCGCGCCGAACGTTCTCAGATTGGCTCCTTGAACACCGCCAAATTGACGCCAATTTTTCATCAAAAATCATGTTCAGCGACGAAGCGCATTTCACTTTGAATGGGACGGTAAACAAGCAAAACTGCCGCATCTGGGCGAACGAAAATCCCCGTGAGTATCAGGAGCAGCCGATGCATCCTCAAAAAGTGACTGTGTGGTGTGCATTGTAGTCAAAAGGCATCATCGGACCTTATTTTTTCGAAAATGCGGCCGGGGGACGCCGTTACCGTCAATTCTGAGCGATATCACGTGATGATAGAGGACTATTTTTTGCCGCAACTTGAAGGAATGGATATGGACGATGTTTATTTCCAACAAGACGGTGCAACACGCCACACAACCAACGTCAATATCCATCGATTGCAGTCCTTCTTCGGTGATCGCGTGATTTCGCGCAGAGGAAATGTGCCATGGCCACCAAGATCGTGCGATTTGACTCCCTTGGACTTCTTTTTATGGGGATATTTGAAAAGCAAAGTCTACGTCAACGAACCAGCCACCTTCCAAGAACTCAAAAACAACATCATTGCCGAGATATAGTAAATGCCATAGAACCGGCCATGTTGCAAAATGTCATTGAAAATTTCGACCATCGCGTGGACGTCTGTAAATCCAGTCGTGGTGAACATTTGAGCGATATTATTTTTCATACATAAATGGTATAGATGAACCTTCAAAATAAAGTACCCAACTTGATTTGGATATCAATCTTTCTTGTTTTAATATGCGTTTACTTTCCTGCGTTCGTTTTGGACAACCCTTTAGTTTGTGTCAGAGGGGGTCACAGTATTCATATTTAGGAAGGTATTTGTCTCCGGCGAGGGTATTATGTAAAAAACTAATCAAACGTCAAAAAAAACTGACGAAATGGCATCTTGCAGACTAGGTAGTTTTTAGAGTGCAAATGTACTCAGTGACAAGTAATAAGAAAAACAAAAAAATGTGTTGAGCAACCCCTCAGCTGAATACACTCCTGTATATGTCTAGGCATCGACAAAATGATATGATAGATAGATAGATGTCTGGCTGTGGCACCTCATTCCAAGCAACTCGAACTTCCTGGATAAGCTGTGCCAGAGTCTTTGGCGGAAGGTGCAAAGTGGATAGTCTCCTCTCCAACATCTCCCCCACATGTTCGATGAGATTCAAATCCGGTGAACGGCAAAACATTAACGCCTGCTTCTTGAAGACGCAAATCCAACATCACGCCGTTCCCCACGGCGGAGTCTTACCCTTCTATAGGGATGGCAACAATACATCGATGTATCGAAAACATCGATACATTGGACGCAGAACATCGATATTTAGGCATCGATGGTTTTATGACGGTATATCGACATCGAAAGGATCATAAACATCGGTATACCTTGAGTATATCCTTAACTGTGCTATCATCTCTAAACGAGGACTGGTAGCTTCTAAATTGAAAGCCCAGAAAGCTGTTTAGTAGTATCTCAATATTATCATTACAGACGTGGGATGGACTGTAGTCTTTTTTATTTTGTACTTCTCCAAGGCATATAATAAAATAAACTGAAAACAGCGCATTTACGCATTTAATGATTTCAGGTTGTTTTGATTATTTTATTGTATGTAGCTGTAGTGTCCCTCTTTTATTGTTAATTAATCGAAATGCCACGAAAAAGTGATGTGGAAGTACTTTAAAAAACGCTCGTTACTGTAAAGTATTTAATGATCATCAATGTGTTCTTAATTTTGACAATTTCATATCTTGCAGTTTTCTATAATCATACTTTTTTACTGAAATATAGTACATTGCAGTCGGTATCCTTCTTTTATCCTATCGTGAAGTTGCTGTCACGTTTTTTATTCTTACTTAAAGTCGAGAAAAAAAAAGCAAATTTCCCGTAGGATTCTATGGACTATGGTATGCGATAGTCCTACGGGGCGGCCTAATTCACGAGTGCTGATATCTGCATTGATTTCCACGATATTTAAAATTTGTTCCTCCTGCTCTACAGTAACCTGTCTTTCACGGGTGCGAATATTAGTGGGCTGAACTTTTCCTGTATCTCGAAGTCTTTGGTACACTTGCACAAATGTCATTCTGTCTGGGTGTACGCGTTGGCGAAATCTGTCGCTATAAATTTGAGCTGCAAGATTTGAATTCTGACGAGCTTCACCGTAAACTAACAACATGTCGACGAACTCTTGATTCGAGAACATTGTAAATCAACACGACGACGTACGTGAACAAAAACAAAACAACATACTAACCAATGTTACCGTTTGCGATCGATTGCCGGTTCGATAAGAGTGATGATGGCCGACGCGCTGTTGTCATGTGTATTTTAAATATTTAATTTAATGAAACTTACTTACTGACTACAAATTTTGGCTTAACTTAGAAAAACTTAATGCCATTTATATGTTAATTACCCAATTTAAAAACGTCTTAGATTAGATTATGAAAATTAGTAAGATTGTGGTAATTGTGGTCGATATGAAGCACTTAAAGGTGTAAACTATAAAGCCATTTAGACAAAAATCTATTGACTTTTGGATCATGGGTAATATGAACTTTTTGACTTATTTTGACCTCCCTTATTACCTATTTCAATAATGACTACTATAACGTATTTGCAAAAGGTCTATGTTCCATTAAATTTATCGAAGAGATTCAAAAGCCCTAAATATTACTGGTTAAACTATATTCGCCCAAGGGGGTCGTGGATTCTTGCATGTACAATATGAAGCTCTTAGTACCTTGCAATTTTCGATTCTAATTGATCATAGGTACTTTGGAATGCTCCTGATATTACAACTTATGTGTGTTATAAGTTTGGCAAGTTTTTAACCTGCCGCATTAGGAATATACAAGACACTGATTATATCTATGTTTTAGTATATTATATGCTGATATCGTGGGATTTACGGCAATTTCGTCAACGTATTCAGCTCAAGAGCTGGTGAAAATGCTGAATGAGCTGTTTGCAAGATTCGATAGACTTGCAGAGGTAAGTTGAATCAACATGATGGGATCTTATGTAGTGTTATCGACATCTCCACCCATGATGAGATAATAAATATTAACGATAATTATCACTTTATTTAGATGCATCGAAGGTATCTACTTTGTTCATATTATGAAAAGTGGCAAGGGCAAGGATTCCGCGTCTAGTTATTATTGGTTTTTATATATAAATCATAAGTTCTAGTAGACTTTCTATATCGTTCATAATCTTTATTAGAACAGAAACATGTGACTTTTCGAACACTATTTTTTCTAGAATTTAAAACTAGGCGGTTAGATTGAAACACACGTAAGTAAATTTTTGGTCTCTTTTTCAGAAATACCATCAGCTGCGAATAAAAATACTAGGAGACTGCTATTACTGCATTAGTGGTGCTCCAAAAGAGAGACCTGACCATGCAGTATTATGTGTTCATATGGGGTTATCAATGGTAAAAGCAATCAAGTAAGTTCTCAAGGCTTTTATAAAATTCATTCCAGTAGTCTAAAAATGCGATCATCTAATCTATCTACTTTGGATTGTGAAAGATCAGGGAAAATATATTGTATTTTTTATTGACCATCAACTACAATAAAACATATTACAATGCCTTTTGTAACCACACAAAGCACTAACTTATCTGAATATCAATCTCTAATTATCAGCAAAACTAAAAATCAAACAATTAAAATTTCACGGAAACAACATATGTATAAAATACCTTGGCATTTTTTTTTTTTCGATAATAGACTACTAGAATATACACATAGACTAAGAAATCAAGATCACTACGGTAAAAGTTTCATTACTTTAAGAAGTTTCTTACCAAACAACAAATAATTGCACTCTATCACACTTTAGTAAAGTGTCATTTAACATATAGGATAATAATAAATCACTATCATATTCTAGTGAACTGCTATCTTCGAAAACAAAAGCTTTCAGTATTTATTTTTTCTATATACAATAATACTAGACCAACATAAGAATAAAAAATAATATAGAATATCACTATAATGCAAGAAACGGTCATATACGTATAAAAAAATAATAAAAAAAGTCATCATGTTAAGGACGTTTATGGTTCAGGGTCCACTAATATACAACCATATACCAAAAGTGTTAATTAAATATAAAAGTCAACAATTTAAAATATCAACAAAAGATTGGATAACAAACTCACCAAATTATAAAATAACAAGTATGTACACTTTTCAGGACTTTTAGCGTATTTAAACCACGCACAATGATCATATCTCTTGTAATTTTTCTTTTTCAATTTATTCATTCGTGTATTCACAAATTGTATAAATACTGTGAATAAATTATTATTATCAAGTATTTGTTTTCTATCCAAGAGTATAGCGCAAGACGGTTTGCAATCACTTGCTTGTCTAGCCCAGTGATGTATACTTTATGTAAAATACATCTTTGTATACTTTGTATATATTGTATAATTTATTGTTTATATTGTACAGGGTGGCCCATCCATGTGTGGACGGAATATTACTCATAAACAAATACATTTCGGGAAAATCTATTTATGGGATGTTATACATGACATTTGGGGGACATTTATAAAATATTGGTCGATTTCGACCTCCATATCAAAGTTGTGATTCATGATTCATATACCATACTATAGGGTTTTGGTAATTAGCTACTGAGATATAAGGTGTTTTGTCTAGAAAAACCCCCACTTCGGCATCCCCTCAGTCCGCCATTTTGAAATTTGGAGTGTTGAATTTTGTAACAAAAAAACTTACACACATCAGCTTTCATCTTATTTGATACTTTTTCGAATTTTAATTTTTGCTCATACAGGGTAGTTAAAAACGCAAATTGTAGTTTTCTCAAAAATTTGAAATGCATCACCCAGTATATCTGTGCAAGTTTGGATTCAATTTTTTATAAGATTTTTTTTGATACTAGACAGATAAGGGTTTTTACGGCTATTTTTTCGGTTATTAGCACGTCTTTTATGGAACGGCTTAATTCCCTAAAATATCGCATCATCCTTAGAAACAAATAAATTGTTGATTAGTTACAAACTGTCAAAATTAGCTTTGTGAGCATAATAATGAAAACGTGTTCAAAAATGAATTTTTCTAAAGAAGAAAAGGTGAATGTTGTTCTCTATTACGCTTGAAGCTGATTTATACTGTTCTGATTGTTATTAGTTTTTACGTCAAATCTGTACTCTTAGTACCAGCCCACTGTTTGTCTTTTGTTTTTCCATGGATGATGTGATTTTTTTCCTTAATTTTGGAGTGTTGTTCTATTAAAAGCTTAATAACTGAAAATCTGGTAATTTTATCTGAATCAAATCATATACAAAAAAATTATGAAAAATTGAATCCAAACTTGCACAAATATTCAGGGTGAAGCATTTGGAATTTTTGAGAAAAAGTACAATTCGCGTTTTTCGCCACCCTGAATGAGCAAAAATTAAAATTCGAAAAAGTAACAAATAAGATAAAAGCTGAGGCGTGTAAGTTTTTTAGATACAAAATTCAGCACTCCAAATTCCAAAATGGCGGTTTTCTGGACAAAACACCTCACATCTCAGTAGCTAATTACCAAAACTCCATAGTAAGTTATATCAATCTTCTTCTTTTGAAGTGGTTTATCCGAATATGCAATAAAATTTGAGGCATTCCTTTTAAAAAATCACAACTTTGATATGTAGGTCAAACTTCGGACACCCTGTATAATTGCCAATATTTTAGAAATGTACACTCAAATGTTATGTATAACATGCCATAAATAGATTTTCCCAAAATATATTTGTTTATGAGTAATATTCCGTCCACACATGGATGGGCCACCCGGTATACTTATGGCATATATTGTCTTTCGATTGTCTACATCGAATCGTAAAGAATCAATGTATACGCCTAAACGCCCACCACAGGCTTAACTAGTAAACTATAATATCGTTGGTCATTATGCCATAAACCTTTTATTATCGCGCCTAGACATCGTTTTGATAGCAACCACGAGAACAGTAAACATTTAAGTATGCTTTAACTTCTCCTTTAGCGACGTAAATATATTTTTATATCTCTTTTATCATTGAACCTAGAGCTGGGCTCAAAATATTACTTAAGTAATTCAGAATTTAACGTTCAACAATGAAATAAACAAAACACGCTATAAAAGTGCAACTTTCCATCTCGTTAAGCGGCTTCGTATCTCTTACCGTTTCTAACATCCCAATGGTGAGGATCGAATTTAAACCATATATTGTATATTGAACTGATAATCTCGTTAACTTATAGGTATGTTCAACAAACTGGCAATTGTCCTTTAGACATGAGAGTAGGGATTCATACAGGAGCAGTTCTAGCTGGGGTACTAGGACAACGTCAATGGCAGTTTGACGTATACTCACAAGACGTAGAGCTGGCGAATCATATGGAAAGCAGTGGATTGCCTGGGTACGATATAAGTATATATATAAAAAGAGAAAATGATCATGCGGAGAAAGCTATATAACAAAAAGTAGAAAAATAATGGGCAAAATCTGCAATAAGGATGAAAGTGGATGCGAGCAGAAAATAGAATAGGTAACCCGAGCGATACGTATTTCTGCTGGCTGGCTTCATCAGGCCCGAAATGAATGTACATATGCAACTGCAAAAATAGATACACATGTCCACACATCCGGATACGGGTGTAACCTGAGGAAACGAAGATGTAGAGAGAAAAAATCGACACACAAAGTCCACAATAACAGCCAGCCTACACATTGTAGTATAAAATGGCTAGAAGACCTCGAATGTTCAAGGACACATCTAACCACAACCATCCATCCTCGTTTCCTCAGGTTACACCCGTATCTGGATGTGTGGACATGTGTATCTAGTTTTGTAGTTGCATATGTACATTCATTTCGGGCCTGATGAAGCCAACTAGCAGAAATACGTATCGCTCGGGTTATCTATCCTATTTTTTCTGCTCGAATCCACTTTCCTTCTTTTTGCGGATTTGGTCTATTATTTTCCTATTTTTTGTTATATACCTTTCTTCGCATGATCATTTTAACCACATATACAGGGTGTCCCAGAAGTTGACGTCAAGCCGAAACCGGGTGATAGCTAAAGTCATAACAGCTATCAGAAAAATATTTAAAAAAATGTTATGTATGTGTTTTGAAAATTATAGGTCTTTGAAAAAGATATAGAAATTTCACACCATACGGCAGTCTGTCAACTCCTGTTACTACAAATATTAACTTTTTTTGGAATTTATTTTTACAATGTAATGATGAATAATGCATCTTCAAACTGGTGTCTCAAACCTTACTGCCAACTTTTCTCGTTCAGGAAAAATTGCCACTTATTTCCCAACCAAGTATTCCAAAGTAAAACTTTGCTCAACTTTAACTGTCTGTACTGGAAAAAAATGTACTACGAGAGTTTGGCAAGTAACCTTAAAAGTTGGCGCATTTAATAACGATTCCAAAATGGTATAACACTTAGAAGATTACTCGTTAACTTATGCACAATTTTTATTTGAAAAAAAACTGATGAAAATTTTTCAAAATTTCCTAATTAAACAGCGATTATGAAAACGCACAAGGACCCTTAAGGATAACTGTTTGCACAACAGTGGGCGTCAAAATGCTGCTGATGATGATTTACCTTTACAGCAAATGCTCAAACTGTTTTCCTTCAGCCGCAATACACGCTCGACATCTTCTTAAAAAAGATCGGGTTATTAAACGAGCGAATCCACGGTTATTAACAAACTCAGCTGCTTCCAATAGTCTTTGCCGTAGCTCAGCTACATTTTGAATCGGCTTGAAATACACTTTTTCTTTTACAGTTCCCCAGTAAAAAAATCTAACGGATTCAAATCTGGTGACCGGGCTGGTACCAGACCGCCCTATCCATCTGCCTGGAAAGTTTTGATCGAGATACTCTCTCACTGAGAGTGCATAGTGCGCTGGGCAGCCATCATGCTGAAACCACATGTCCCTGTAAATACTCACCCACCAATAAATTTTGTACATGATTTTTTAAAAAATCCAAATAAACTTCAGCAGTCAAAGTCTCTGGGAACTCAAACGGACCGATTATTTTACCATTTAAAATTCCTGTCCAATGGTTTATCTTGAAGCGATATTGAGATGTACCTTCTCTCATCAAATGTGGGTTTGCTACGTGCCACTCGTGTAAGTTATGTAGGTTCATGTACCCATCTTTCTTAAATGTGGTCTCATCCGACCATAACATTTTTTCAAAGAACTGTGGATCTGTTCTGTGTCTTTCTAACATTGTGCGACAAAAAGCAACTCGGGGCTCATAATCCCGGGGCAGGAGAGGTTGGACACGCTGTATGTGGTATGGATGAAGCACATCACTTACTTGCTATTGCACACTTGATACCGATCAGTACTCCTTCGTTTACTGCGCATCTTTACATGTTCGTGCTTGTTGATTTCGTACTGTTACTAATTTTGTATTCGTGAACTGGTCTGTGGATCGCTTGTGATTTGGATTTGGACTGTTTAATTGCTCTTCAAAACAACATTTGCTTTCCTTAGACTATCTTTGATAGTGTGATTGTGCAGTGCCGCTATGTCCGTGTACACCGTACAAGAATATGCTAACATGCACCTCATTTATGGGGAATGCAGATGCAACGTTAGTGCTGCAGCGAGCCTTTACTGTGAGAGGTACCCGAATGCAGCTCGTCATCCAGATCATCGAGTGTTCACAAATATGCACCGCTTACTGTTCTCAGAGGGCCAACTACCAAACCAATCACACGGTGAGGGAAGATCTTTCCTTCCTTACGAAGACGTGGTGCTAGGAGCTGTCGAAGAAGACCCGAGTACCTCAGTGCGTGCAATAGAACTAAAAACAGGTGTGCCCAAAAGTACAGCCCATAGAAAAAAACGTGCTCCATCCATACCACGTACAGCGTGTTCAAGCTCTTCTGCCCCGGGATTATGAGCCCCGAGTTGCTTTTTGTCGCACAATGTTAGAAAGACACAGGGAAGATCGACGGTTCTTTGAAAAAATTTTATTGTCAGATGAGACCACATTTAAGAAAGATGGGTACATGAACCTGCATAACTTACACGAGTGGCACGTAGCAAACCCACATTTGATGAGAGAAGATAAATCTCAATATCGCTTCAAGATAAACCATTGGACAGGAATTTTAAATGGTAAAATAATCGGTCCGTTTGAGTTCCCAGAGACTTTGACTGCTGAGGTTTATTTAGTTTTTTTTGCAAAATCATTTAGAAAATTTATTGGAGGACGTGCCACTGAGTATTTACAGGGACATGTGGTTTCAGCATGATGGCTGCCCAGCGCACTATGCACTCTCAGTGAGAGAGTATCTCGATCAAAACTTTCCAGGCAGATGGATAGGGCAGTCTGGTACAATACCGTGGCCAGCCCGGTCACCAGATTTGAATCCGTTAGATTTTTTTTACTGGGGAGCTGTAAAAGAAAAAGTGTATTTCAAGCCGATTCAACATATAGCTGAGCTACGGCAAAGACTATTGGAAGCAGCTGAGTTTGTTAATAACCGTGGGTTCGCTCGTTTAATAACCCGATCTTTTTAAGAAGATGTCGAGCGTGTATTGCGGCTGAATGAAAACAGTTTGAGCATTTGCTGTAAAGGTAAATCATCAGCAGCAGCATTTTGACGCCCACTGTTGTGCAAACAGTTATCCTTAAGGGTCGTTGTGCGTTTTCATAATCGCTGTTTAATTAGGAAATTTTGAAAAATTTTCATCAGTTTTTCTTCAAATAAAAATTGTGCATAAGTTAACGAGTAATCTTCTGAGTGTTATACCATTTTGGAATCTTTATTAAATGCGCCAACTTTTAAGGTTACTTTCCAAACTCTCGTAGTACATTTTTTTCCAGTACAGCCAGTTAAAGTTGAGCAAAGTTTTACTTTGGAATACTTGGTTGGGAAATAAGTGGCAATTTTCCCTGAACGAGAAAAGTTGGCAGTAAGGTTGAAACACCAGTTTGAAGATGCATTATTCATCATTACATTGTAAAAATAAAATCCAAAAAAAGTTAATATTTGTAGTAACAGGAGTTGACAGACTGCCGTAGGGTGTGAAATTTCTATATTTTTTTCAAAGACCTATAATTTTCAAAACACATACATAAAATTTTTTTAAATATTTTTCTGATAGCTGTTATGACTTTGCCTATCACCTGGTTTCGGCTTGACGTCGACTTCTGAGACACCCTGTATATGTGGTTAAACTACAAATCGCTGCAGAAAATTATTTTCGGTTCAAAATAAAACTTTTCGAAATAACTTATAGAGATTATGTTTTAAAATGTTTTCTTATTATCTGCAGAAATCTATATTTCAATAAATGTTTTAGGCGAGTTCATATCTCAAACGCAACTTTGTCGTTCCTCAATGACGACTTTGAAGTTGAGAGGGCACACGGTGAAGATAGGGATGAGAATTTGAAAGCGAATGGCATTGTTACGTACTTTATAGTAAAGGTGCTAAAACCAGTAAGTTTCTAAAGAATGGCTTGATAGCGTTCTAGGTATTAATATATGTATTTTATATTCAGTTTCAGCCAAGTTGCCAAGATGTTCAAAATGGCGGTGGGATTGTACCAGAAGAGGATAGCTGTGTTATAGCAGAAATTGTATGTGATAAAGAAGATGTAAATGTATGTTATTCGTTATATCAGCATGTTTGACGGTATTGGTGTTTTCACAGTTAAACTACAGGATGTACTTTCACATAACTATCTTCCTGACACATGCATACGGAATCGTTTTCTATGCTTGGATGTTTGTGTAAGCTTGCAAAGTTTTGCCCCGCCGCCTTGAAATGAAAATTTTCCCGTCAATGTATGAAACTTCCAGATTTATGTTTATCACCGACACTATTACAACTTGATTGCCATGGCCGTGTGATTTGAGCTTACCTTTTATTTAATAATTAGCATGGGTGTGCTTGCAGATACAACTACAATGTTGACAGTCTGTGTTGAATTCATTGGGGAGTTTTCGGAAAGTGGGTAAAAACAACGGTCTTCAATCACCCGATCCATGTGTGTGTGCAAGAGCAAGTAGCAGATGCGTTAAAGATCAGCTTGCGCAGTGTGTAATTTCAGTTAGAGAAATTAAGCTAGGCACACTGTTTTATTTCGTATGGCATTATGACGCCAAAAACAGTAAAAAGAACCATACTGAAAGATTATCGGTTCTCTATTCGTCATTGTCTGTCTTGCGGTCCTTACGACCTTTGCTCTTGGTTAAACTCTTGTAAGTCAGTAGGTGTGTCAGGTCTGGTTGCCCGAGTACTAGACAAAGTCAGGGAAGAAGAAAGAAAGGAAGGAGGGGGAGCAAAAGAAGAACGAAGTGCGTCAATTTGAGGGGTGCCTTGGCATTGCTAACTAGTATTCGGCAATTTTAAATTGATCCTAAAATTAGTTTAGAGATTTAATTTTGTTCACAGTGCGAGCCGCGGCCTTGTGCGTTTGCGAAATTGCTTGACTGTGTAGTCTACTGACTCGCGGAACAAAGGGTTGCTATGCGACTCCGGTTGACTATAACGTACAGGGTGCGGCAGAGAGGATGGACTGTTTTAAAAAAATCATAAAATAGTTAATTTTTACTCGAAAACAAATTTATTGATGGAATCAGGTTCACAAGGAAATAGCATTTGAGACACTCAAGTGTGGAAAATCACATCAGGCATGTAGTGGCCAAAATCGTTGTTGCAGTGCTGGAGGCGTTCTCGCGTAGGCTCTCTCCAACATCGCTCTCTCAACTTGGGCAACTTCCACTCTAATTTCGCCCTTCAATTCGTCCGGAGTTCGGGGCTTGTTCGCGTATACTCTAGTCTTGAGGTATCCCCATAAGAAAAAATCGCATATGGATAAATCTGGGGACCGAGGAGGCCAATGAACATCGCCAAACCTGGAAATAAGGCGACCAGGGAAGAGAGGGCGAATAACGTCCGTGGATGCTCGGGCTGTGTGGACGGTTGCCCCATCCTGCTGGAACCACACACGTCGTATTGGAACACGTCGCTATCGTAATTCAGGGAGAAAGAAGTTGGTGATCATGCCGACGTAGCGCTCTGAGTTCACGGTAACATCACGACCATTACCATCTTCGAAGAAGTAAGTGCCAATGATACAAGTTTGCGATACAACGAAGCCACCTTCTTTGGAATCATTATAACATCAGCGGTCTTCCACGCCGTGGGGAAATACTGGGTCCTTAGCATGGCATTGATTATTGCCACGAGACTTCCGGGAAAGTAGCTTCAGCGCCTTATTAGTGATTAGGTCCTCTACAGGTGCTTTACGCACCTTGAGGTATTTAATATGACGCTGAAGACTCCTCTGAGGAAAAATCACTAAGGGAGGCGCTACTGCCACTGACGCCGTTGGCCTTAAAATATCTCCTGACGGACCTTACAATGCCAAGGTCATTATCAAGGTAATAGTTGGGAGATACTGTCCTTAGCATCAGCGAAAACCTCGACCTTTTCTTCTATCCTAAAGACTATGCCCCCAGGACCGTGGATGTGCGAGAGTTGTTCTCGCTTTCCTTTTCTGAGCGACTTTGCAACTTTGCTCCATTGCCCATTACTAAATTCATGAAGAGCATTTCTCACTTCATGCACAAGATTCGTCGCTCTGCGAATGTCATCAGGATGAGATTATCGGTTCTACAATTAGTATCAATGTGTTTATCTCATTAATCCTATTCATGGACCATACCTAGACATTTTGCAAAGGCTTAGTCCAAGTCTGTTTGTAGTAATACAATATACAGGGTGTTACAGGGTATTGCCAGGAAAATTAATGTGTGGACATTTTCGTTATACAATTATGATTCTCGATAACATATTGAAATACTGAGAAGATGAGTTTTAGTAGATGCAAATGTATCATCAAAGGACACACTCATATGTACATATTTATGTTTACCGAAAGGCAGCATGCTACTAGTTCTTGAATCACTCCGTTCAGGTGCACCGTGCAAGTAGCCGTTTTATTAGCAGTACATTAATCTGTTTATTGTTATTGAAAGATAGCATCCGAGCTGGCAGTTTGCTTAACAATAATGACAAATAAATCCAAGAGACATCTTCCAAGCAGAATCAGTTCAGCTTTGAAAAGACGACATATATTTTTGAAAATGCCAGCGGCAGACAGATCAAGGAAACAGATACAGGGTCCATGTTTAAAGACACTTTTTTTATATATCTATACTGTATAGGCTGTATGAATAATTTTGTTGCAGGAAACAATAAATCGTGCTAGACAAGACTCCGCAGATTTCAAAGTCCGATTAAGAGAGGAACTAGTCAGCAGAGACGGACACAAGTATTACTAAATTAAGATAAAAACCAACTATTTTCTAAAATTTTATTTTCAGGGAGCTGTCAAAAAACACGAAATTCATCACATTAGCATTCACCGATCAACAGAAAGAAAAATCATATCATCGCCATATTGAAACGTCATCGAGCTTCATCCTATTGATGTTTCTTGTTGTGAGATTGGCTATTGCAGCTGCTATAGTGACTGTGTTACCTAGGTATAACATATTACAGTGAAGCAGTTCAGTGACAATGTTTCCATGATATACTACACATACAGGGTGCTCAAAAAGTTAATGACGCCTCCCTCATGTCTGACCGAAGAAAACATGATCAAGGCAAATGTCGTAAGACTTTATTGAAGCAATCTGATGGTAACCTTGTCAACGACTTTGACCCCGACCTTCAAGGTTATTTCAAGGTCATGACTCTGACCGAAGAAAATATGATCAAGGCAAATGTTGTAAGACTTTATCTAAGCAGTCTGATGGTAACCTTGTCAATGACTTTGACACCTACCTTCAAGGTTATTTCAAGGTCATGTCTCTGACCGATAAAAATATGATCAAGGCAAATGTTGTGAGACTTTATTCAAGCAATCTGATAGTAACCTTGTCATAGACTTTAACCCCGACCTTCAAGGTTATTTCATGGTCATGTCTCTAACCGAAGAAAGTATGATCAAGGCAAATGTTGTAAGACTTTATTTAAGCAATTTTATGGTAACCTTGACAATGACTTTGACTCCGACCGTCAAGGTTATTTCAAGGTCATGTATCTGACCGAAAAAAATATGATCAATGCAAATGTCGTACGACTTTATTTAAACAATCTGATGGTACACTTGACAATGACTTTGACCCCGACCTTTAAGGTTATTCCATGTCTCTGACCGAAGAAAAAATGATCAACGCAAATGTTGTAAAACCTTATTTAAGCAATCTGATGGTAACCTTGACAATGAATTTGACCCCGACCTTCAAGGTTATTTCAAGGTCATGCCTCTGTCCGAAGAAAATATGATCAAGGCAAATGTAAGACTTTATTTAAGCAATCTGATGGTAACCTTGTTAATGACTTTGACCCCCGACCTTCAAGGTCACTTCAAGGTCATGTCTGTGACCGAAGAAAATATGATCAAGGCAAATGTTGTGAGACTTTATTCAAGCAATCTGATTGTAACCTTGTCATAGACTTTGACCTCGACCTTCAAGGTTATTTCATGGTCATGTCTCCAACCGAAGAAAGTACGATCAAGGCAAATGTCGTAAGACTTTATTTAAGCAATTTTATGGTAACCTTTACAATGACTTTGACTCCGACCTTTAAGGTTATTTCAAGGTCATGTCTCTGACCGGAGAAAATATGCTCAAGGCAAATGTTGTAAGACTTTATTTAAGCAGTCTGATGGTAACCTTCACATTAATCAAATTCAAGCGGATAACCAAATGGAAATGGTATTTACCATTTTGGGTTGGGATTTACCAATCCGCTCAAGCGGGTGTAGTTATCAGTTTGGTTATAAGATCCGTGACGTCACGAATCAGCTGTTATATGTCATAGTTATCACCGCAAAATTGTGGTATTTACCCAACTCAAGAGTAGTTTTATATTTCTGGTTATTATTTGAAATGTGACAAGTTAGAATGTTGCCGGGTATTGGATATTGTTATTGTACTTCAGCTTCATTTTTGAGAAAAATGATACAGGCTGACTTCAGTTTTACCATAAAGTGGAGCACCTTATTAGTTATACTCATTACGATTGTTGGGGACACTTTAAATATAGTTCCTATACTTAACAAAGTATTCTGTGTAGCCATATATCACAAGAATATTAAAATATGGCCATTAAACTCACTAGATGATATCCACCTGTATACGGTTTTGCTAATTTCTTTTTTCATCATTTCTGCTGAATCAATAAATGTTTTCTTTGACATGCGGAAAAATTTAGAGAACTGAAAGTTATCATAGCTACAAAGCCATGGTTCCATCATTAAAAAAAAATCTGAAAAAAACATTTCTCCCATGAATATTATGAAAGGTTTCTTATTTAAACTTTCCATATACAGTTGTAGACGAAAAAGCACCGATTATTAAGTGATATTAAAAATAATCAGAGATTATATACGCGCTTTTCTAAAATAAACAACTTGTAACAAAACCGCGGTTAAAACCAACGCGTTCAAGCGATTCGTGTAACTGACGTCATCAACCCGTGTGTCATCTTGAATCATATTATAACCGCGGCACATAACACAGAAATTTTGGTTATTCGCTTGGATTTGATTATTGACTTTGACCCCGACCTTCAAGGTTATTTCAAGGTCATGTCTCTGACCGAAAAAATATGATCAAGGCAAATGCCGTACGACTTTATTTAAACAATCTGATGGTAAACTTGACAATGACTTTGACCCCGACCTTTAAGGTTATTCCATGTCTCTGACCGAAGAAAAAATGATCAACGCAAATATTGTAAAATCTTATTTAAGCAATCTGATGGTAACCTTGACAATGACTTTGACCCAGACCTTCAAGTTTATTTCAAGGTCATGCCTCTGACCGAAGAAAATATGATCAAGGCAAATGTAAGACTTTATTTAAGCAATCTGATAGTAACCTTGTCAATGTCTTTGACCCTTGACCTTCAAGGTCACTTCAAGGTCATGTCTGTAACCGAAGAAAATATGATCAAGTCAAATGATGTAAGAATTTATTTAAGCAATCTGATGGTAACCTTGACAATGACTTTGACCCCCACCTTCAAGGTTATTTCAAGGTCATGTCTCTGACCGAAGAAAATATGAGCAAGGAAAATGTCGTAAGACTTTATTTAAGCAATCTGATGATAACCTTGACAATGACTTTGACCCCGACCTTAAAGGTTATTTCAAGGTCATGGCCGAAGAAAAAATGATCAAGGTACATGTTGTAAAACTTCATCTAACCAATGTAATGTTCACCTTGATAATGACCTTGACCTCGACCGTCAGGGTTATTGCAAGGTCGAATTGATTTTCTTGAATGGGATCCAAGTTTGAATTTTGAGCTTGAAAGTAGTTTCAGTATTCAAAGCGATTTTCTTGAATAGAACCTTACTATACTTTTGACGCCGGAAGTGAGTCAGGACGTGCTATATTTGACTTACCATTGATGCATCATGGAATCATCTGTCGCTGAACCAAACAATTGAAATTCGCTAACTCTGTTTTATTTCAGTGATCTTACCGTAGATGTAACGTATTGTACAGAAAATATAGTATTTTTTATTATAGTTATAGTGGCTATCATAGAGGAATATCCTGGTTTGGTAAGCTAGGTACCTGTAGCTTAGGCTGAATAAATGTTATTGATTATTTTGGTTCCAGATAAAATGTTGGCGTGTTCTGGAAGAATCAATGTTCGTCAGGCGTATGCTAGCTACGCTTTGTATATTAATGCTAGCTGCGATAAATCTATTAGACTCGGTACGTTGCTTAGTAAGGGTCAAATTTTTAAATGCTAAGTAACAACTGAAACTTTTACCCTTATAAGGGGCGAATCCACAGTGGTTCCTTCACTTGGTACAAATATGCTCTCTTATACAGGGTGACTTCGAAGTTGAGTCAGTTATTTTAACAGTGAGTAGATCTGATCAAAAGAAATGTTTTTTTACTTTAACATTTTTCTGGTAAAATTAAAGTCACAAAGTTATAACCCTTTAGAAGTTTGAGTACCGCCCTGTCTCAATAATAATATTATGTGCTCGTATTTGGCAACAACGGATATAATCCGCCTTATCGGTTCATCGCATCGGAAACAAAAAAGCGAAAGAATTTGAAACGCTTATCACGATGTTTTTACTACAATTTTATTCAATTGTATTCAGTCAATGTTCCAGTCGGTAACGCGTGAGTGAATAGGGGTGCTGGTTGCGTGGCTCAAACTTAATAAAAAAAATGGCACATGTTTACGAAAATGCTGAACTTATGGACATGATTCTTATTTACGGGGGGGGGGGGGGGAGTCTTTACAAAATGCTGCCGCGGCATCACGGTTTATGCGGATCGGTTTCCCAATCGAGTGCAACCAACCCCTCGTGCCAAGACCGCACGATCAAATACAGGTCCGCACTGAAATACTTGTCGGGAAGATACTTTATAAAGCAAGGTAACATTTTTTTTATTTTTACACACATATTTTGGTTTATCTTCCTTCTACAATCATTATCTGAAAATTAATGACTCAACTTCAAAGTCACCCCGGTATATGCGGGTACCGTTCCCACCAAAAGCAGCAAACATATTTACTAGAGTACGATCACTATACTTTTATGGGATAACTAATAATTGCTAGCAACCAATGAGCGACTCAAGCTAGCTGTAACTAATGACATGTTTCAGATTTCCTGTTCTCAGTTGAGAAAGCCAACAGACAACTGCTCATCAGCAACTGACATTGACTCGTCGTGTCTGTACCCGTCCTATTTCAGTTACTTTTGCGTTTTGATACTGATAGCCTCGTCTCTACCCGCATGTATTTCGTATCTATGGAAAGGGTTCTTTATGTTTCTCATCGCGGTGGCCCAATGTGTGGTTAATATTTTGGTCTTGGGTCCCACGTTGGATTGTGAAGAGCTGATGAAGCATTGGACCAGGTAAGGTGGTGTTTCAGTTGTATCGTTAAAAAATGTACACAAAAAAGACTAAACGGTATGGAGTGTTCTTAAAGTTGGGACTTACCTTTACACGGCAGTAAAATGAGCAGTTTTTTCTAGTAACATACACCGAAATCTTAAGATAGTCGATAAGTTAGGCTTTACAAGGTAAATCAAACCTAAACAAAACCCAATCCGGTTCTACACCTCAGTCAGATCAAACGCGAACACGTACGATTCACACCAGTACTCAATCCAGGCGCTGACCACGTTGGAAAACAAAACCTTTATACAACGGTTCTTAAAAAGCAAACAAAATGACACACTCGTACAGCAATATCGGAGTTGTTTGTATTATTTTAATGTACGGTGAGTATCTTCGAAATGCTATCGAGGCTTCGCGAGTGAATGCAGATCGTTTTTCTAGATCCTTCGTGATTTATTTTTTTGTTGCACCACACATCAACTTTGTTATTACGAACGTAGTCGTTTCTGAAAGGGAAACTCCCAACTTTTAGAACACTCTGAATACACCGATCGCGAGCTAGATTAAAAATTGAAAACAAAGGTTTACAACAGTACCACAAAGAATTATATTTGAAAAATATTTACCTGCTTCGGTAACATTAAAATCGTTTTTTCATTTTATTTTTCGGGAACTGAAAAAACATACCTGACCATTTTCCAAATAATAAATAATAATAAATAAATCGTTTGTAATTTGAAAGATCTCAACTTCAGAAAAAAGGATCCAAAAAGACATAAGAAACAGTGTCAGAATGAATAAACTTATTTTTGGAATTTGTTTGAAGAAATCTAAACAATTATTGACGCATTTTTGGACCTAACAACATGCAGATTCTTTAAAAGGGCCCCCTTTTCAATAAAAGTATACAAAAAACTTTTTCGAATATACTTTCTTGTTATGGTGCGTACTATCCTTGAAAGGCCCTATTTTTGTGGTAACTCTTTTCATCACATTTAACGTTCCACCATCGTTTTTATGATAAAATGAAAGTCGACCTTCTGAATACATTTGCATAATTTTGATGCGTTCCTCCGCCATAAAGTGATCTATAATTTATTAAATTCCTGGGTTTATAGATGGTACATGCCATATGTTAGATGCCTAAGTGAAGTTGTTGGAAAATGGTGGAAAAATTAAACTCTGGGCGCTGAACAAAGACATTAAACGTAAACAGTGATCAGCACGTGATCAGATCCCTCGAAAGCATCCACGGATATACTCCAGTCACTTTAGGTCTAAACATCCTCGGCAATGTATTTCTAGTGAATCCACAGACCCTTTTTCGTGTCATCTTGAGACTAGAAAAAGGATGACTGTTAAAATAAGTTACCTTGATCTTTCATGAGCTCCCAGTACAAAACATCATCGATATATTTTTGATGTAGGAACAACAAATTGGTTTAGAAAACATCCACTTTGAACCTGAATTGACTGGAGTAACATCGATCTACAGACAAATTCAAGGTCACTAGCAGTCGTCGGCGCTCTACGAATCTGCACAGGTTTGGACTTGTAAACGTGATTGTAGATGACACGACAGGCATCTAACAGTTAATTCACGCACAGGATTGCATTGCATACGCATTACGCATTCAGTAGCGTATACTCGTTGTTCGCGAGTGGAACGTTTTGTTTATATATTGCCTAAGATACGATGTCTGACACAGATACAGCCGACGAAGTGGTTGACATCAGCGCAACCCCACCCAAAAAAAGGGCTAAGAAGCTACATTTAAGTGCAAATGAAAAACAAATAATATTAAATATATACAAAAACCAAATTCAAGAAAAACCCGATTTGGTCGTGGACGAAGTTATATGGTAGCACATATTTCTGGAGTATGTCGGTCCAGTGTTTATAGGATCATTAAGGAATATAGGAGCACTCACTCACTTTCTGAGCCAAAACCGTATCCTGCAAGAAAAAGGATAACGGACGGAGTAGATGACTTTGACAGAACTGCCATCAGGAGGAAAGTGCATAATTTTTTCTTCCGAAATGAGATACCTACAGTAGATAAAATATTAAGATTAGTTAATGCTGATGAGGATCTTCCATCATTTAAAAGAACCACATTCCGAAAACTTTTGAAGGAACTTAATTTTCGATTCTTGAAACGGGGAAGAAACAGTATGTTAATAGAGAAAGAAGAAATTGTTGTGTGGAGAAGGGAATACCTTAGGAAGATTCGGAAGTTTCGCGATGAAAAAAGAAAAATTTACTATTTGGACGAAACGTGGGTGAATGCTGGACATACACAAGCGAAAGTTTCATCAAGGCAGGCTTTTCTAGACGGTCTTTCGGCTGGATTGAAAAATCCTGCAGGTAAGCTCCTTCATCTATCCGGCAATTTAATTTTGATAAATTCGGGCAAATAATATGCTGTGATAGCAGATAATGTGTGATATTCTCCGAAAATGGTGCATTCGCAGTGTAGTCATTAGGAAGAAAACTTCGACCCTCTTTTAAGCGTTATTTTGAAATTTATTATCATTTTTGGGTGCAGTCAATTTGCTTTGAATGGGTTTTGAGAAGTTGCAAACTTCAATTTTCTACGTTTTTCAGTTTTTGATCAGCATTCCGTGACTCTTAAATTCAGCTAAATGAACTCAATTGCCTCATTCCTTCAAATTTAATCAATCCATAGTGTAAGGAATAATTTATTTCCAGGAAAAGGCAAACGGCTGATCATTTGTCACGTAGGTAGTGAAGACGGCTTTGTTCCCGAAGCACTGTGGGCCTTTGAATAAAAAAAGACAGGGGCTATCATGAGGAGATGGACGGCAATTCCTTTGAAAATTGGTTCTCCAAAATGTTACTAAAGCTGGAGAATAACGCTGTTATTGTACTGGATAATGCCCCGTACCATTCTAGAAAAATAGAAAAAATTCCCACAATGGCAACTAAAAAAGCAAACATACAACAATGGCTGGCCTCAAAACAGATCGATTTTGATGAAACAATGGTCAAGGGTGAATTGATAAGTATAGTCAATAGACATAAATACAAATACGATTTTAAAATGATCGACGAAATGGCCAAAAAACAAAATAAAACTGTCTTGAGACTGCCACCCTACCATTGTGAGCTGAACCGTATTGAGCTGATTTGGGCCAACATAAAGCAATACGTGGCGTCGAATAATAATACTTATAAATTTTCTGATGTTAAAAATCTCTTTCACATCGCAGTCAATAGAGTTACGGCAGAGGAATGGAAAAACTGTATCCGCCACGTTCGGGAGAAGGTTGAGGTCAAAATGTGGGATTTGGACAATGTCATCGATACCCAAATTGAACCTCTAATAATTCATTTAAACGATTCAGAAGATTCAAGTTCCTCTTCTGAATGAGTGCGCGCAGCTTACTTACTAATAACTAAAAAGTGTAGTTAACTCATTTCCGAATCTCTAACTGAAATTTACTGTAAAAGATAATAATTATCTTGTATGAAATTTTTGATGACTACCCATAATATCTTGATGCGGTCCTGTAATGTCTCCTGCGCCTAAACACTCACTCACGAGCAATATGCGTGTATTTGTTTGGGTTTAGTTTATTTCTTCAGCGCCTAGAGTATAGGTTCCGAATTGTTCAATGGACAATTATATTATGATTGAATTTCATTACAAAAGATCGTTCATCTTGCGTAATAATCATGTAATCACCCTTCTTCTTTCAAAAATATTAGCACCTTATTAGGGGTATTTCCATAAAGAAAAAAAATACTCCACAACGGGCTCGATGTTATTTGTATCGCATTATCCAGCAACTAAATTATTCAATGACAAATGCCGGATATACTGTTGTTGGTATTCCCTTATTATGTGGCGTATTTATAAAAGTAGTCTTCAATGATGCTCTTATTTTAGCCTCACGCAAGGAAAATATACCCTTTCTGGACTGTTATTGACTGCAACGCTGGCCTTAGTATTTTTAGCGAGACATGTAAGTAAACTCTACAGCTTCATCAAAGACTTAGGAATCTGCTGTCTAGATTACAACACGAAACAAAACAAAAGGAAATGCTAATATTATTTTAATTTGTTTGGTAACCAATCATTCTTCAGAGCCGGGGTGGTATCAGATGACGCGCAGTATTGCCGCACTTCACGTTATTGTTCTGTTAGACCTTAAGTTCCAAATTTTGAAGTACTTACTTTTTATCTCTTCAACAAAAAAAGAAACATAATAATCGTGAGCTTTTTATGGGGACAATAACATAAAATCGTGGCTCTAGTGATAGCTGATACTAATGAAATCATTGATTAATCTAGTTCACCTGAAGATAAAACGGTTTTTATTTTATTTCGAAAAAAATACAAGTTGTATTTTTAGATGCTCACTCAAACAACAGATATTGCAGTTACGAAAAAGGCAGTATCGTAAATTTTTTGCCAATAATGTTCACTAAGATGCCCCCCGAGACGCCGCTGGACCTAATAATTTTAATCTATTTAGGGCTTCTTAATAGAACAAATAAAACTGCCAAATTTCAACAAAATCGAGTATATATTTTTTACGATATTAAACATTTTTTTTTCCAAATTTATCACTCTCTATCTTGAAAATTCTGCATTTCCGGACCCATGTTTACAGGAACTTTTTTTCATATTTTTGAACAAGGAATCGCCCCCTAAGATATCTCCGTCTACTTTTCGAACACCTAGTTTACAGGGTGTTTCAGTTTATTGTTGCATAACTTTAAGATTCGATAGAACTTTTAAAATTAATGCATAAAGTCTATATAAACATGGGTCGAAAAATTTACTTTTTAAAATAGTTTTTTTTAAATATTTCGAACAATATTTGATGTATAACAGTGAAAATTGGTATACAAGGATTTTTTGGCACGACAAAACGAATCATGGGCATAGTTTCCCTGTAGCCGCTAGTGGGCGCTCTCTACTGTACCTGTAGTGTATTAAAATGACCGAAATTTTTTTCTTAGTGCAATTTTTTGCATTTGAATAAAAAAACTGATTCTTCGTACTTTTCTGCATAAAAAAGCTCTCTTGTGAGTTTTCGTTATAGTTAGCCGTTTTTGAGATATTTTGATTTTTAAGGTTCGATGCATTTTTTATTATTTATGGGAAAATAATATTTTTTTTACATTTTCGATTTGAGCATTACAAGTAATTAAGATGATCGTTTAGATTGTGTTTTTAAATACAGCAATAATTCCTAACTCCACATAAACACAAATAAACAGAATATTAATTTGTTTAATTTTCCAATATTATTTTTAACAAATTAAATTAATTATTATCAACTAAAATGCTATTGGATAGTTAGGACAAACATACAAAATCTACAGTTGTTGCTCGAAATGTAAACCCAATTGTTCAATACACAATTCACATCTACGAATGATCGAACGTGGTGTAGCATTATTTAAATAAGGCCTTATTTCATCACATGCATTTCTGATTCTGTCTATTAGCATATCTCTTGTGGTTACGGGAGTCTGGTACACTGTTTCTTTTAGAAATCCCCACACAAAGAAATCTAATGGATTTAGGTCAGGGGATCGTGGAGGCCAAGCGACTGGTCATCCACGGCCGATCCATCTTTCTGGATAATTTTCGTCCAGCCAGTTTCTAACTATTCTCGAATAATGAGCTGGACGACCATCAAGCTGGAACCAGGCCAATCTTCTTAAATCTAACATAACATCATCCCACATATTTGCTTGTTCAGCCTTTAAAAATTCCAAGAAGGTCGCAGCATTTAACCTTGCAGGCAAAAGGGTCTAAATAGTCGATTACGGTAGATACCAATCCACACTAAATTCATGCTGAAAATTTCTTTCCCGAACTGCATACGGATTTTCATGCGACCAAATATGTAGATTATGAAAATTTACCACTCCACGTCTAGTGAAGCATGACTCATCGGTCCATAAAACGTTACTTAAAAACTCCCTATTATTATCAGTTCTATCAAGAATCCACTGACAAAATGTGATTATTCGTTCTCCGTCCCCTGGCTGTAGTCTTTGCACAGGTTGCAAATGGTAAGGACATCTATGGTCATTTCTAAGAACACGGTGAACATGGCTTGCTGAAATTCCCAAGGCACCAGAAACTCTCCTAACACTTGTCGTCGGATCTCTATCAAACTCACGCAGAATCATACGGGTAAATCTGCGCTGACGAACATTTATGTTTTGATCCCTTTGGAGATTTCCAAAACCATTTTCAATTATTTGGCGATGCACTCTTACAAATACTGAGCGAGTTGGATGTCGTCTGTTTGGAAATCTTCGTGCGTATTCTCTGGCTGCTTCTGCTGCGTTTCCATATACAAAGCCATACACAAAATGAATATCCGCTAACTCTTGATTGGAGAATAAAAATGGCATTTTTATAGAACTTACAAAAAAAACAGGTAAAAGAAACTAAATTTCGTGCATTCACAATTGCAAAAAGACGGTTCAGGTTTCAACAGACAACAAAACTAACTGTCAACTAATTGACGTTTAAGCTTATTCTGCTTTCAATTTCAAAAATATTTGCAGGCACAGCCTACTTCTAAAAATTATCGAGATACTGACTTTTTAACGTTATTTTATCATAAATAATTAAAAATGCATCGAACCTTAAAAATCGAAATATCTCAAAAACGACTAACTATAACGAAAATTCACAAGAGAACTTTTTTATGTTGAAAAGTGCGAAGAATCAGTTTTTTTATTCAAAAAGCAAAAAATTGCAATAAGAAAAATTTTTCGGTCATTTTAATACACTACAGGTACAGTAGAGAGCGCCCTCTAGCGGCTACAGTAAAACTATGCCCATGGTTCGTTTTGTCGTACCAAAAAACCCTTGTATACCAATGTTCACTGTTATACGTCAAATATTGTTCGAAATATTAAAAAACTATTTTAGAAAGTAAATTTCACCCTGTATTTCGGAAGCCATGCATTTTTCGGCCCATGCTTATATAGACTTTATGCATTAATTTTGAAAGTTCTATCGAATTTTAAAGTTATGCAACAATAAACTGAAACACCCTGTATATGCTTATCTTATTATGATGTAAACCTAAAACCAGGGGTTAAGTGGAAGAGCGCATATGCCGAATTTTGCCCCTCCCACTATATGTTCAGATAAAACTGGTTTTGCAACTTGTTTGTATTTTCTTTTATGGGAATAAAGACATTATTATTATTATTAATAATAATCGTGAGTTTTTTATGGGGACAATAACATAAAATCGTGGCTCTAGTGATAGCTGATATTAACGAAATCATTGATTAATGCAGTTCACCTAAAGATAAAACGGTTTTTATTTTTATCTCAGAAACGATGTGAGATTCGAAAAAACTACAAGTTGTATTTTTAGATGCTCACTCAAACAACAGATATTGAAGTTACGAAAAAGGCAGTGGCGTACATTTTTTGCCAATAATGTTCACTAAGATGCTCCCCGAGACGCCGCTGGACCTAATAATTTTAATCTATTTAGTTCTTCTTAATACAACAAATAATATTGCCAAATTTCAACAAAATCGAGTATATATTTTTTAAGATATTATTAAACAAATTTTTTTATCAAATTTATCACTATCTTGAAAATTCTGCATTTCCGGACCCATGTTTACAGGAACTTTTTTCATATTTTTGAACAAGGAAACGCCCCCTAAAATATCTCCGTCTATTTTTCGAACAGCTAGTATACAGGGTGTTTCAGTTCATTGCTGCATAACTTTAAGATTCGATAGAACTTTTAAAATTAATGCAAAAAGTCTATATAAACATGGGTCGAAAAATGCGTGGCTTCCGAAATACAGGGTGTTTAAATTTACTTTTTAGAATAGTTTTTTTTAAATATTTCGAACAATATTTGATGTATAACAGTGAAAATTGGTATACAAGGATTTTTTGGTACGACAAAACGAACCATGGGCATAGTTTTACTGTAGCCGCTAGAGGGCACTCTCTACCAAAAAACCCTTGTGTACCAATTTTCACAGTTATACATCAAATATTGTTCGAAATATTCAAAAAAAACTATTTTAGAAAGTAAATTTAAACGGAAGCCACGCATTTTTCGACCCATGTTTATATAGACTTTATGCATTAATTTTAAAAGTTCTATCGAATCTTAAAGTTATGCAACAATAAACTTAAACACCCTGTAGAAAACAGAATTGCAGCCTTTATCTGGCATTACTTTTTGTACCACCAAATACAGCATTAGGTTGGCTACCTTCAGGCAGAACAGGTTGGTCAACGATTAAATGTTTTTTAGATGGAGAAAGTAACAAGAGTGTTATTCTTATGGAGATGTGAGGTGGAGCAACAAAGAGATTGCGCCGAAGAGATGAGGAGGCGGAATGAAGCCCTAGTCTATAATATTTTACCACCCCATGTGGCTACGCATTTCATGGGGAAGAACAGAAAATTTGATGAGCTTTATTCGCAAAGCTATGCTGAGGTTGGAGTTATGTTTGCTTCAATACCTAATTTCTCAGGTAAGATGGAAAGTAACATATTGAAAATATAAGAATTGCGACATTTGAATATGAATTTCAAATTTTTTCGAATTCTGAAAATATTGAGTTTTATGATTTATTTTGAAAACTTGATTCAAGAAATATGGGGATGGAGTTATGTTTGCTTCAATGCCTAATTTCTCAGGTGAAATGGGAATGTTAAATATTGAACAAAATAAGAATTTTGATATTTAAATATTCTGATGATATCGATTTAGATATTTTGAAAATTTTTTAATTCCGAAAATATTGAAATTTTTTCTTCATTATGCGTCTAAAAAATTTCAATCTGAGGATTCCAACATCCTTTAGTGATTCAAGAAATGTGGACATTTAAAAAAATGTGTATGCTATAATTAAAAATAATGTGCTTTCAGAATTTTACTCCGAGGAATCAATCAACAACCAAGGACTCGAATGTTTGAGATTTCTCAATGAAGTGATTTCGGACTTCGATGCCGTAAGTTTCGTCTGATAATTGAATTTCCTTCCTGAATAATTTGTTCCATGTTTCAGCTTCTTGAGTTACCACAATTTCAAGATGTAATTAAGATAAAGACGATAGGGTCTACGTATATGGCGGCTAGTGGCCTAACTCCTTCTAGACAAGTCAAGGTAAGCATAAGGCAATATGAACGATATTTTAAAATAAAGTTGTATACCGTACGGATCATTTACGCGTGAGGTTGGCCAAGGTTCAATTTGTAATACCGGGTTTACATGCAGCCACTGCCGCTGCCACACGCGCTGTCCACTGTCCTGCCGTAAATAATTCCACGCCAGCATTTGGAGCAAGTGACTGTTTACATGCAGCCACACTTCTAAACTACCATAAACTGCTTCCGAAAAACTTTTCATTACATCAAATGCAAATCAAATGGGCACACACCTCTTCTGCACCCGCTCTTGCAGCTAATCTAAGCGTTTTTCTTTTTTAATAGCAGCCGAAATGTTGCCATTATCGATTTTTTTTCGACTTAAGCTCTTGTATTGGGATGTTTTTCAATTCTACCATAATAATCTTTCAGCTGCATATAGTTGATATACTTTGAAGTTGAGTCATTAATTTTCAGATAATGATTGTAGAAGGAAGATAAACCAAAATATGTGTGTAAAAATAAAAAAAAAATTAAAAAAAATGTTTACCTTGTTTTATAAAGTATTTCAGTGCGGACCTGTATTTGATCGTGAGGTCCCCTGTGAGGTCTTAAGTCACCTGATTCACGAGCCCGTTGTACTACATTAACAAAGGCACGAGGGGCTGGTTGCACTCGATTGGGAATCCGATCCGCATAAACATGTGCCATTTTTTATTTCGTTTGAGCCACGCAACAGACACTATTCACACGCGTTACCGACTGACACTGACTGTATGTATAACTGAACTGAATAAAATAATTGTAAAAACATCGTTCCAAATTCTTTCGCTTTTTTGTTTCCGATGCGATGAACCGATAAGGCGGATTATATCCGTTGTTGCCAAACACGAGCACATGATATTATTATTGAGACAGGGCGGTACTCAAACTTCCAAAGGGCTATAACTTTGTTACTTTAATTTTACCAGAAAAATGGCAAAGGAAAAACATTTCTTTTGATCAGATCTACTCACTGTTAAAATAAATGACTCAACTTCGAAGTCACCCTGTATATATATATATATATATATATATATATACTTGATCATTGATCCACTCAATCATGGTCCAAGTGCATTTTAAAACGAATAATTTGTCAAAAAAAGGAATAAACTAGGTAAAGATAGCCCGCGTCCACGTTGTAAGGCAGGAGTGACTGTGGTCGTGATGCTGGTCCTTTGACTGCCGTCCAAAAACCGCGAACGAAGGGCGCATGCGGCATAAGCAAGGGCAATGCGAGCTGCGTATTTACAAACTCGCGCTGCCCAATTCCCTGCTCACTGCCGTGGAAGTGGACTGCATGTAAGCCCGGTATAAGAGGTCTGTAAATTAAGTAACGAGGCTGACAACGTAGCGTTCGATCTGACAACACTGGAGGCGCCGAGCTTGGAGGAGAGACAGGTGAACATGTGATTCGCCGTCAGTACAAGTTTGAACTTGCTCGAGTCATTTCATCCGTAGCGATTTATTTTATGTAACGGTTCTTCTATTGTGTTCTAAAGACATTCCAGACTTGAGTCCTGGTGCCGTTTTTATTCCCGAAGTTGAAAAATCACCTGAAGGGACAGCCGAAAACATTCAAACGGCTGTAAGTGACCAGTTGAAACCTATTCCAGTCATAGGCGGAGTTAAGTGGGGGAATGGGCATCGCTAAGCGTGAAGAAAAAATATTGCTACCCCGCGTCACGCTTCTCTCGCGGCGCCCGATGTTTCGGTTCAGTCTGCACCCACCCTAAAGTGCTGGGATGCTTTGCGCATGTCACTCTATCTAGTTGCTGCCGGTGAGTGAGAAGAGAACAAATCAAAACTCAATGTCCACATGAACAGCCGCGCAGGCAGAAGCCTAAATGCCGGAACACGAAGTTCGACACGGTTATGATGGGACGCCAAAGTCAGGCGGGTCTGTGTGGCAGGCACATCGCGCGGCGGCATCGTGGAAGAGAACTTTGAGGAGCAAAGCCGGTTAGAGAAGAATCATCGATCAGTCGGACCGCCCTCCTCTGGAGAGCATCGAGCATGGAAAATGCAGTCGTGGCGGCAGCACCACCGTGTGGGCAATACTCGAGGCTAGGCCTTATCTGGGCCTTTATAGAGTGAGAAGGTCATGCGGAGAAAAGTACTTCTTAGCCCTAAACAAATAGAGGAACGGTGTAGAAGCCAATACCGGTCCCTGGGGAACACCCGCGTTGATGTTCTGGGATGAAGAGGAGAACCCGTCAATTACGACGGATATCTTACGGCCAGAGATAAAGTCGGCCACCCATCTGCAAAGCTTCTCTGGGAGGCCATAGGATGGAAGTTTGCTTAAGAGGGCAGCGTGCCACATCTGATCGAACGCTTTGTGATGTCAAGAGCAACGACATGAGCCTCACCATAAGAATGGATGAGTTTACTCCACAATTGCGTGACGTAAGCTAGGAGGTCCTCTGTGGATCTTTGGTGCCGGAAACCATACTGCATGTCGCTAATCAAGCTGTGACGTTCGAGGTAGTCCAGAAGCTCGCGATTTATGCACCTCTCCATCACCTTACTTATAACAGAAAGCAGAGCTATAGGCCTGTAGTTGTAAGGATCGGTCTTAGATCCTTTTTTTTGGGATGGGTTGGACATTTTCAGTTTTCTTGGAACTCCACAAGCTGAGTGCGACAAGATGGTCTTGTAGAGCTATGGCTTTCCAATCGTCCAAATTATAACATGTACAGCGAGACCGCAAATAGTGAGAAAAGTGAATATTTTCAATGAAGAGTGAGTAAAAGTGAGATGGATCGAAAAAGTGAGAAAAAGTGGAAAAATTTAGTCGCCGGCATCCTTGCATCGCACGCCCATGCTGACGCGGCGCCATATTCAAAGAGATGTCTCGTTAGCATGGGCGTGCAATACATGGGGTTGTCCAAAACGGATGCAGGAAAGTAAACGCATATTAAAACAAGAAAGATTGATATTCAAATCAAGCTGGGTACTTTATTTTGAAGGTTCATTTATACCATTTATGTATGAAAAATAATATCGCTCAAATGTTCACCACGACTGGATTTACAGACGTCCACGCGATGGTCGAAATTTTCAATGACATTTTGTAACATGGTCGGTTCTATGGCATTTATCTTGGCAATGATGTTGTTTTTGAGTTCTCGGAGGGTGGTTGGTTTGTTGACGTAGACTTTTCTTTTCAAATATCCCCATAAAAAGAAGTCCAAGAGAGTCAAATCGCACGATCTTGGTGGCCAAGGCACATTTCCTCTGCGCGAAATCACGCGATCACCGAAGAAGGACTGCAATCGATGGATATTGACGTTAGTTGTGTGGCATGTTGCCCCGTCTTGTTTGAAATAAACATTGTCCATATCCATTCCTTCAAGTTGCGGCAAAAATAGTCCTCTATCATCACGTGATATCGCTCAGAATTGACGGTAACGGCGCCCCCGGCCGCATTTTCGAAAAAGTAAGGTCCGATGATGCCTTTTGACCACAATGCACACCACACAGTCACTTTTTGAGGATGCATCGGCTGCTCTTGATACTCAAGGGGATTTTCGTTCGCCCATATGCGGCAGTTTTGCTTGTTTACCGTCCCATTCAAAGTGAAATGCGCTTCGTCGCTGAACATGATTTTTGATGAAAAATTGGCATCAATTTGGCGGTGTTCAAGGAGCCAATCTGAGAACGTTCACAACAGCAATATTTTCCGGTGTGCGAACGCTCCTTGGCCGGCCAGAGCCTGGCAGATTTGCCACAGAACCTGTTGCCTCGAATTTACGCACCAGACGACCGATGGTTGTTTCGTTTGGGCGGTTGTTGCGACCGAAATGTTCACGAAGCGCGCGAAACGTGTTTTTTATTTTTGCACCATTTTTGTAGTGCTCTTGAATAACTTTAATGCGGTCTTCAATCGAATACGACTCCATAGCGATCAATGGTAAACATTCAACTAACAAAATGACATGTCGGTGACAGAAAACAAAGATGGCGTCTATGTCAAATTGGCGTTTACTTTCCTGCGTCCCTCCAACTTTATTTTGCTATCTTTCTTTCCGGTACTTGAGCATACACAAAATTGCCAGGATGGTGTATTTAACTTTTGAAGATTGGGTGATTGAGAGAAGGGCAATCATGATTTTTTTTTATGGAAATATAATTTTCACTATAGCCACCGTTTACGTCTCGCTTTGATATCTAAATTCCAGCCAAGTACGATGACATGCAAAGTTATAAAAGTTCTTGTAATCTTTTTAGCCTGAAGATCCTATCAATGTCCGATGGATGCACTTAGCCCTTTTAGTAGAATTCGCTCTAGAACTGAAGAAGGCCCTGCAAAGCATTAACGAACAATCATTCAATCACTTCGAATTGAAGTTCGGCATCAACCATGGCCCGATCACGGCGGGCGTAATAGGAGCTAGCAAACCGCATTATGACATCTGGGGAAATACGGTTAATGTGGCTTCCAGGATGGAAAGCACCGGAAAAACTGGATGCATACAGGTAATATAATCAAATTGAGAAAACCAAATATCAGGAAATGCGAAAAATAAAGGTGACACTGCCATTGGCGATACTAGCGACCCTTACGGAGCAGCTCCAGAGTTTTATGGGCCCTGAGGCATACATTATGCGTCAAACACCAATATTAGGGAATTATTAAACAACTCTACACTAATAGGACCAGGTATTATTCTGACGACTCTGCCTGCCAGTGTGATGTAAAAATACATTTATTGATTTCATGGTTGGACATGACCTTAGACGTCGCTGAAAGCTATCAGCTCATCAATTTAAATAATTCATTTACAACATACCTTCTACCTAACTAGCACAAACCGCCGCGAGAAGCTTGAAAACGAAAATCAAATGGTGAAATGAGAATCAAAATCAAATGGCCAAAACCATCTAAAACACAACCATCAACTTGAAAAAGTGAGGTTTATATCTTTGAGGAACGTCACAGTTGTTAAAAATGTCATAGAAGGACTTGGAGAGAATTCCTCCGTAATAAGAGGCAGCCACCATTTGCATTAGTGGCGTCCTTAATAGTGACACAAACTGCGCATGCCTATATGTTAACAGTGTAAAGATATTGCCTGCTACTAATAGTGCCTAGCCGTATAAGCTTTTCAATAATTTCCTGTTTTTTTTTTCAATTCTGCGCCCTTCATTACACTGCACCCTAAGGCCGGTCCTGCGTACGATAGCAGGAATGACAGAGACCGCTTCTAAGAAGTTGAGCAGGGGTGTAGACCATGCTACCAGAGCTGCTTTCCAGTGATTTTGAATTAACCCTGGAGCGCTTAGGCGAATAGCACGGCTATAGTTGCTTAGGCGGGGTTACCAATAACCCCAGTGATATATTCCTATTTAATGAACAAAATATAAAGATAGACACTTTGTTTCAATAATAAAACATTTATTTCAAACACTCGGTACATATTTCAGCTCGATGATTACTGCAAACAGCCTTGAAACATTTCGCACAGGCAGTTTTTGTTTTTCGGTCATTTGTTCTTGGACATAAAATGCAGCGAGTCTGTTTTAGCAATTTTGCTGGAGGTGGATCAACTTTTTCTTCTGTTTTCATATCTAGAATATTCATTATTGATTCTTTCAATTTTCGAGGTATTGGTTTTGTCAAACGTCTTTCCGTATGAGGCCTGACCAGTTGTAGTCCAAGTTCAAATAGGTATTTTCGACGAACACTTTTTCGTCTATCACGCTTAACAATTTGGAAAATAATGTTGGAGTTAATGCCTGCTTGATCCATTATACCATAAAAAAAGCGTAATGGCCACCCGCGTGTTTTGCGGGATACCGAATATGTGTGCACCATCTGGTCAAAGGTATCGACACCTCCTTTGGTAGAATTGTAAAAATTTATTATCTCGGGTTTTTTATTTTCATCTATTGTACTACCAGAATGCATTGTCGATAAAAGTAGCACAGATTTAGACTTCTTGGGTGTGAAGGACACAAGGTTTTTTGGTTGTCGAATCCAAATTGAGAAGACATAATTTCTTTACGTTTGTTTGGGAGAAATGATGGAGGAATTTCCCTATTGTTTTTTCTGAGAGTACCCACAATGGTCAAATTGTAGTCAACAAGCATTTTGTCAGCCAGTGGGATGGAAGTAAACCAATTGTCCATCGTCAAATTGCGTCCGGTTCCGTGAATGGGTTCTGTCAGTTTTCTTACGTAATAAGCTGGGAGAGGTTCTTTATCTGGCCTATTTTCTTTGCCGATATATGGAATAGCAGTAACCATATAATATGTGCGTGAACCACACATCGTTACAACTTTGATTCCATATTTGTCAGGTTTTGATGAAATATATACTCTAAAAGGGCAATTGCCTCGAAATCCCAATAACTGTTCGTCGATGGTACAATAACTGTGAGGAGTATAGTATTTTGTACAGTTAGATATAAACATTTCCCATATATTACGTACTGGAGAAAGTTTATCTTCTCGGTCTCTCATGGTTTTGTCGTCAAATCTGAGGCAAGATATCAAAAATCTAAACCTTGTTTCACTCATTACGCATCGATACACTTCTGGTCCATGCTTTGACCACATTTCTGCTGTAGTTAGATGATTGTCTTTTCTACAAACTGTCATATAAAGCAGTCCTATCAAAGCCAAGATCTCTTCAACGTCTGTCTCGTTAACAAAGCCACAATTAGCAACATATTTCCCTTTTTGTCGTTCTATTTCCATATTTGTATGCACCACTATAATATCTATAACATTCGCGCTAAAAAATAACTTCCATGCCTCTAATTCCGTTGAAATATTTTTGGCCGCACCTTTTGGTCCTGGAATACATGAAACAATGTTTCGCTTAGGTGTTCGAGTACGACATGGAAGCTCAGTGCTCCAAATATGTCCAATTTTTCCTTTTATTACTTTGCCAGGAAGTTGTTGTTCTGTCTCACTATCTACTTCACTATCATCCGTTGAGTAGGTGCTCTCCCTGTCGGACTGAATTGAAACATGGTCGTCATAGTCAGTGCCGTCATTATCTGAATCAGGTTCATTGTCGAGTTCTTCATTCCATCGTAACAGAGTTCCTTCAAATTTGGGATCATCTGGTCGGACAGCCATCTAAATAAATTACGTAATCTAGTGTGTGGAATAAAATAAAAATACCAGTTTAAGCTTACCTGGGGTTACTCGTCACCCCAAACACAAAATATCATATAAACTATTGCACTGAACAAAAATGTGCGACCAACAACACACACACCTTAACCTCAAATGAACATAGCGGCATCTCCGATGTTGCCAATTTATGCACAAAAAATTTGTGAACATTTGAATTTTCTTTGGGGTGATGCGAAACCCCACTAAGCATTACAGGGTTAAGAGTTGTATGCGGGAACGCGACGATAAAAACCTAACCTATTTGTTGATGTTTTCCTGTAACGTGGACAATTTGTATCACACTGCCAAACAATGAAAATATAAACACATTTTGCAATTATTTTCAGAAGCACTATCAGACTATTGATGCCTGAAGATGCTTTCAGAATGATGGCGCAACACTTCAGAGGACTGCATTTTTATTGTAAAGCTTCTGGATGTGTCGAATTCATATTTTAGTGTAGACGTTCAAAATTATTTTCAAAGTGTCTAGAACCCAACTACAAGCTGCTATGAACCTGCATTCTTGCACTCTCTTGTGATATTTATTATTCAGGAACATCTCAAATGTTTGTTGCGACTCTGGGTCATAACATTTGTAGTTTTTTACCATTTTTCATTGTCTGGTATCGGTTTAATGTGAGTTTATTGGAATAAACAAAGACGATGAATAACATAACCTAAAAATCTTGACACATTGTCATTTTCGTTATCCCCACTATTTCGGAGCGTATACCATCGAATAAAGAGCTGCCGCTTGAGGGGGCAGGGGATTTCAAACATGAGTAGCTCAGATGCATAACACTTTAGAGCACTGGAACGGTATTGACAGGTGGCGGGTAGCTCTGGGTTACTCCGAGTAACACAAATGAGGCACTGGAAAGCGGCTCAGCCGTGACGAACTACGCAAAAGTTTCATAAACTAAGCACAGACTGGATATGATTGTTTTGTTTTGGTCTCTGCGACTATGGCAGTGACCCTTATTATACTATAACTATCTAAAACTGTAATGACTCATCGATGTTCACGTGAACATCACTTAACTACCAGTAGTCGGCTGTTCATAGGCGGGGTATGAATGTTTAACATGGGTGAACTAGATGTCACATGCTTAATAAAGAGTGGTTTGAAACATATTGTAAGTAAAAAATTTGGGAATTTCCTTTATTCATCGGCGCTTCCACTTACATCTGACAGTAATAAACTGTCGCTATCGCTTTCCTAGTTGAAATTGACTATAACTGGCTCTATGATGGTGTCGCTGTGGTGGTCAAGCTGCCACATTTTTGTTTCTTCCTTCACAACATGACGGATAGCATTCTGCCAAGCTTCGGGCGCTACTAGCTGTATGGAAGTCTCAAGTAAAACCTTAACGTCTGGTAATTTGAAGGTTGTGTTATGGCGCGCAATATAACCCTTCACTTGAGCCCAGATGAGCTCTATTGGGTTCAGTTCACAGTGGTAGGGCGGTAACCGCAGCACAGTGACACCACATTGACGGGCCATCTCATCAGTCACGTAACTAATGTTCGCAGGTTTGTGCTGTTTAATTTTTTAATACAATTCCGCTTTCACACATGAATCGTCAAACGGGATTCCTTTTTCGCGCAACCATTGCTGCATGTCACTTTTTCGAGATCCCATAGTCGGTACACGTTCGGCTCGACGACTATGGTAGGAAGCATTATCCATGACGATCACAGAGTTGGGCTCAACTCGCTGAAGCACCCCTTGAAACCAGCTCTCGAAGCAGCTGGCATTCATTTCGTCATGGTAATCACCTCCTTTCTTAGAGACGAAAATCAAGTCACACTCTTCTAAAAAGCCACTATCGCTACCAATATGAGTTACGATCAATCTTTGACCTTTCCCTGACGGTCCACGAAGACCTGTTGACAAACCTTCAATGCTTGATTGTCGGTTACTCACTACGTTTTTGTCTATCCAGGTTTTTTTAACTGCGTGACCTGCATTTACCCATGTCTCGTCCAAATAATAGATTTTTCTGCTTTGTCGCATATATTCAATCATTTCGCGTAGGGATTTCCTCATTACCTCGACGCTCATTTGGGGTATAATTTCATTTTCCTTGATCGCTGCATGTACAGCCTTGAGGGTTGGTATCTCATTCCTAAAGAAGAATGAATGTACGGTTCGCCTTAACGCCATTTTGCTATCGTCATCCAGTTTAACGGCATTTCGTCCCTTCAAATTAAACTTTGGATCAGTAGTAGCTCCAGTTTCTTCTTTTCATGCACCACCCTGCGAATGGTCCACTCTGGAACGCCTGTCATACTTTCACAACGCGCGAGTGCATCTCCCTGCGACATAGTTCTGTTCAGATAATTGAACACGTTGAGCACGATTTCTTTCACGTCCCTCTTCAGTGCTTACGAAGCCGTCTACTTGTTCCCTGGCTTTCAGTACTTCCACTCGTGCCATTTGTACTCTCCATGGTTAAGTATAACCAAAACAGTAACCACAGAAACCACAACAATAACAATCACACAACAATTCTTATAAAAACACACAATATGCGATCGCTCAACGAAACACGTTCCAATGCGTTGCCGACGCCTATGAGTCTGCCGGTCGAGGCGCGTCTTTGATTTCATTGGTTCTGCCGGAGGAGAACAATCAGCCATTATTTCCATCTCTGTCTGTGCTGTTGACCACCGCAAAGCCACAGAAACGACATATGTCGTACGCTATACGGCTGTACTGAAAGGAAGCCGGGATCGAGCTCTGATCACGTGTTAATCACGCGTATGAGTCATTACAGTTTTAAATAGTTGTAGTTTGTTTGCTTTCCGTCATCTGTTTCAAATTAAATAGAACTATAACGGACTAATGATTGCTAAAAAGAATGAAACAACGTTGTTCATTATCTGCCTCAAAACACATCACGGATTTCGTACTCGGCCAGAGCGAGTGGAGTCTTCATAAGGAGAGGAGTCTAATTGTCGAATATTTTTTACAGGTGACGCAAGAAACAATGGAGATACTGAATCATTTTGGTTACCAATTCGAGCAACGAGGTATGGTGACAGTAAAGGGCAAAGGGCAACTGATGACGTATTATCTTGTGGGAAAAGCTACTAAAACCACACCTCCTACTGCTCCCGTTTCTCCCATTATAGGTAAAGTAAAATTTCAATCCATGAGGTGGCCGAAGAGGTACAACTAGGAATGACTACGGAATCATAGATCCACAGTGGTTTTCAGGAATTTTACCACCAGATGCGTGTTGCGAGAGAATGCATTGTTTTTGTTTGAAAACTTGACTTAAAATAAATGTGCATTCTGTTCTTGCACTGGTGCTACTGCTTTCGTTCTTAATTACTTTATAATAGGTGCTAACGGCTTGACAATACCTCCTAAAGGTAGGCAACCTACACTACTTTTCAGATATCCCTATTGGTAGCAGCTAAAGGATTCAACCTCACATATTCATTATTGGCTTCTGATCACCATCTTAAATTGAAAATTGTTCCATACTTTGAATTATACTAAGTGACATATAAATCCGAACACCCAGTTTAAATGGTTTTATTTTAATAAAATTTTGTATAAGTACTTAATGAAGCATAATAAGTAAATGATAAAAATTTCAAAATGATTGCACTGCTTTAAAGCCCTTTGACCTTTAATAATGTGTGGATGCACCCTGATGTGCTAAGCATTCTCCAACGCGCCTAGGCATGCTTCTGATCAGGTGGTGAATGTCCTGCTGTTGTTTCTCATTCCAGGCAACCACCAACTCCTCTCGAAGTGCTTCTAGAGTCTGAGGAGGACGTTGCAAATTGAGCAATCTCCTACCCATCATATCCCACACGTGCTCAATTGGGGATAAGTCGGGAGATCTTGGTGGCCATGGTAACAATGTAAGGTCATTATGTTGAAAGAAGTCTATTGTGACTCTTGCAACATGTGGTCGGGCATTATCTTGTTGGAAACTTGGATCTGCCAGGGTGTCAAGATAGGGTAAAAGATGGGGTTCTAAAACTTCATGGATATAACGCTGCACATTCATGTTACCTCTGATGAAGATTAAAGGTGACCTGGAACAATAAGCTATAGCACCCCAAACCATAACTCCAACAGTGTGATGAACATGTCTTTCAACAAAAAACTGTGGATTCCTCCTTTCACCACGTCGCCTTCTAACCCTGGCACGACCATCGTGCATGCCTAAACAAAATCGAGACTCGTTACTAAAGACAATACTGTTCCATTCCTGATCCCAGAGTGACCGTTGTCTGCACCACTCAAGGCGATTACGTCGGTGTTCTCGAGTTAAAGGGAGGACCCAGTGTGGCCGGTATGAAAACAAGCCAAAACTTCTCATTCGTCGGTAAACATTTCGCACTTCTTCCGTGTTCTGAAAACCATTCATTTGCAATGGACCTGGTAGTGGAGAAACGGTCCCTTAAGGCCAATAATCTTAGGCGGCGATCTTCACGGTCTGTTGTTCTACGGCGGCGTCCAGTGCCCCTTGCTCTTTGCGTACGGCCTTCTCGAAGCCATGCCTGACAACACCTAACCACAGTGTCTACACGTATTTGCACTCTAACTGCAATTGCCCGAAAAGAAAGTCCAGCTTCCCGAAGTCCCACTATACGGCCCCTATCAAACTCACTAAGTTGACGAAATCGTACAGGTCTCCGTACTCTAGGCATCGTAACCGATCGTAAAGGATGTCAAGAACCAAAATCCACCAACGTTGATTCTTTACTGCGGCTGAAATATTCATTTTTAGAGCGTTAGTGAATTAAAAAAAAGCAGTATAAAAACCGGAATGTCCAACTGATAAGGCTGAAAATTTTTTCACTTGTTATTTACAGTAAGATAAATACATTCACCAACTTTTATTAAAATAAAACCATTTAAACTGGGTGTTCGGATTTATATGTCACTTAGTATAGTTTTGGAACTGCGAGAACCAAAAGTATAACTGACAATTAACATTTTCTTGCTTCCAGGATCAAATGGGATGGAGACGTTGAATGAAGAGGATGAATCTCACGATAGCCCGACGTCAAAATCCGAAGACAAAACGGTGATAGAATGCTCTGACAGAATGGACGACGATGTGTTCACGTCAGAGCCTGAAATGTCATCAGAACAGACACTCATCACAAAAGGAGTAGAACTGAAAGACTCAACCGAGAATACCTTATTGCTTAGTGATACGTAGGAGTCGTTCATGTAGCCTAAATGTTTAGAGTCCTAATTTTGTAATGCTTCTGACCCAAGAATTTCACAAGGCTTTCAGGTTGGCCACGGAATTGTATGGGGTATTTACTTTATTTTTGATCACTGTAAGTGTACCTTGTACTAATCGGTCAAACGGTAAGAATAATGATTATATGTACAAAACTAATTGATTTTACAGACGCATCGTTTAATAAAGAAGAATAATATGTAGTACTCGTATATACTCGGCAAACATTTGAGTTGACTATATTCCTCCTCAATTTATGAAGAGACGCGCGATTCCGATGATTTTTAGCGGATGAAGATATCAAAACTGATATTTTTGAAGCTCCTTACTGCAAACAACTGGCGAACTGCTTTGATGAGTTATTTCCATTTCACACCCAAGTAGCGTAAACTCATAATATCTGATGGCCCCGTAGGAAATAGCCAAGAAGGGGATCAAGCAGACCATATGGAAGATATTCCTCTACGTTTGTAAAGATCATCGGGTGCTTCTGTTAAAAAAATACAAGTTCCCATACTGAAGTTGCTGAATGTAAATGTCACTGGTGTATTTGGAACAGCTCGTATTTCCTCAGGAAACCTGCACAGTTGTGCCATATCATTGATTAACATTATTATACCTGAAGACAGAGATAGAGAGTAAAATGAGATCTATGAGAATTTGCTATATGAGCATCTACCGATATACAGGTGACTTCAGCGCCATCTATGAGGCACTGGACTTTTCAAAGTATACAGGGTGTCCCAGAAGTCGACGTCAAGCCGAAACCGGGTGATAGGCAAAGTCATAACAGCTATCAGAAAAATATTTAAAAAAATTTTATGTATGTGTTTTGAAAATTATAGGTCTTTGAAAAAAATATAGAAATTTCACACTCTACGGCAGTCTGTCAACTCCTATTACTACAAATATTAACTTTTTTTTGATTTTATTTTTACAATGTAATGATGAACAATGCACCTTCAAACTGGTGTCTCAACCTTACTGCCAACTTTTCTCGTTCAGGAAAAATTGCCACTTATTTCCCAACCAAGTATTCCAAAGTAAAACTTTGCTCAACTTTAACTAGCTGTACTGGAAAAAATGTACTACGAGAGTTTGGCAAGTAAACTTAAAAGTTGGCGCATTTAATAACGATTCCAAAATGGTATAACACTTAGAAGAGTACTCGTTAACTTATGCACAATTTTTATTTGAAGAAAAACTGATGAAATTTTTTCAACATTTCCTAATTAAACAGCGATTATGAAAACGCACAAGGACCCTTAAGGATAACTGTTTGCACAACAGTGGGCGTCAAAATGCTGCTAATGATGATTTACCTTTACAGCAAATGCTCAAACTATTTTCCTTCAGCCGCAATACACGCTCGACATCTTCTTAAAAAAGTTCGGGTTATTAAACGAGCGAATCCACGGTTATTAACAAACTCAGCTGCTTCCAATAGTCTTTGCCGTAGCTCAGCTACATTTTGAATCGGCTTGAAATACACTTTTTCTTTTACAGTTCTCCAGTAAAAAAATCTAAAGGATTCAAATCAGGTGATCGGGCTGGCCACGGTATTGTACCAGACCGCCTTATTCATCTGCCTGGAAAGTTTTGATCGAGATACTCTCTCACTAAGAGTGCATAGTGCGCTGGGCAGCCATTATGCTGAAACCACATGTCCCTGTTAACACTCAGTGGCACGTCCTCCAATAAATTTACTAAATGATTTTGCAAAAAACCTAAATAAGCCTCAGCAGTCAAAGTCTCTGGGAACTCAAACGGACCGATTATTTTACCATTTAAAATTCCTGTCCAATGGTTTATCTTGAAGCGATATTGAGATTTATCTTCTCTCATCAAATGTGGGTTTGCTACGTGCCACTCGTGTAAGTTATGCAGGTTGATGTACCCATCTTTCTTAAATGTGGTCTCATCTGACCATAAAATTTTTTCAAAGAACCGTGGATCTTCCCTGTGTCTTTCTAACATTGTGCGACAAAAAGCAACTCGGGGCTCATAATCCCGGGGCAGAAGAGCTTGAACACGCTGTACGTGGTATGGATGGAGCACGTTTTTTTGCAAGATTCTATGGGCTGTACTTTTGGGCACACCTGTTTTTAGTTCTATTGCACGCACTGAAGTACTCGGGTCTTCTTCGAAAGCTCCTAGCACCACGTCTTCGTAAGGAAGGAAAGATCTTCCCTCACCGTGTGATTGGTTTGGTAGTTGGCCCTCTGAGAACAGTAAGCGGTGCACATTTGCGAACACTCGATGATCTGGATGACGAGCAGCATTCGGGTACCTCCCACAGTAAAGTCTCGCTGCAGCACTAGCGTTGCATCTGCATTCCCCATAAATGAGGTGCATGTTGCATTGTACGGTGTACACGGACATAGCGGCACTGCACAATCACACTATCAAAGATAGTCTAAGGAAAGCAAATGCTGTTTTGAAGAGCAATTAAGCAGTCCAAATCCAAATCACCAGCGATCAACAGTCCAGTTCACGAATCCAAAATTAGTAACAGTACGGAATCAACAAGCACGAACATGTAAAGATGCGCAGTAAACGAATGAGTCCTGATCGGTATCAAAGTGTGCAATAGCAAGTAAGTGATGTGCTTCATCCATACCACATACAGCGTGTTCAACCTCTCCTGTCCCGGGATTATGAGCCCCGCGTTGCTTTTTGTCGCACAATGTTAGAAAGACACAGGAAAGATCCACAGTTCTTTGAAAAAATTTTATGGTCGGATGAGACCACATTTAAGAAAGATGGGTACATGAACCTGCAGTTTGAGTTCCCAGAGACTTTGACTGCTGAGGTTTATTTGGATTTTTTGAAAATCATGTACAAAATTTATTGGTGGACGTGCCACTGAGTATTAACAGGGACATGCGGTTTCAGCATGATGGCTGCCCAGCGCACTATGCACTCTCAGTGAGAAAGTATCTCGATCAAAACTTTCCAGGCAGATGGATAAGGCGGTCTGGTACAATACCGTGGCCAGCCCGATCACCTGATTTGAATCCTTTAGATTTTTTTACTGGGGAACTGTAAAAGAAAAAGTGTATTTCAAGCCGATTCAAAATGTAGCTGATCTACAGCAAAGACTATTGGAAGCAGCTGAGTTTGTTAATAACCGTGGATTCGCTCGTTTAATACCCGATCTTTTTTAAGATGTCGAGCGTTTATTGCGGCTGAAGGAAAACAGTTTGAGCATTTGCTGTAAAGGTAAATCATCATCAGCAGCATTTTGACGCCCACTGTTGTGCAAACAGTTATCCTTAAGGGTCCTTGTGCGTTTTCATAATCGCTGTGTAATTAGGAAACTTTGAAAAATTTTCATCAGTTTTTCTTCAAATAAAAATTGTGCATAAGTTAACGAGTAATTTTCTAAGTGTTATACCATTTTGGAATCGTTATTAAATGCGCCAACTTTCAAGGTTACTTGCCAAACTCTCGTAGTACATTTTTTTCCAGTATAGACAGTTAAAGTTGAGCAAAGTTTTACTTTACTTTACTTGGTTGGGAAATAAGTGGCAATTTTTCCTGAACGAGAAAAGTCGGTAGTAAGGTTGAGACACCAGTTTGAAGATGCATTATTCATCATTACATTGTAAAAATAAAATCCAAAAAAAGTTAATATTTGTAGTAACAGGAGTTGACAGACTGCCGTAGGGTGTGAAATTTCTATATCTTTTTCAAAGACCTATAATTTTCAAAACACATACATAAATTTTTTTAAATATTTTTCTGATAGCTGTTATGACTTTGCCTATCACCCGATTTCGGCTTGACGTCGACTTCTGGGACACCCTGTATAGAGGGTGTTCAAAAAATAGACGGAGATATTTTAGAGGATGATTCCTTGTTAAAGAATATGAAAAAGACTTTCTATAAACATGGGTAAAAAAGTATCAATATATTAAAAAATACGTATTATATTTTTATTATATTATTATTATTCACTCTATTCTGTTAAAGTTTGGCAATATTATCTGTTGTGTTAAGAGGCTGGTTTAGCCATAAATAGATTAACATTATTAAGTACAGTGGCGTTCTAGGTTGCATCTTAGCAAATATTATTGGCAAAAAAAATGTACGCCATTTTTGTAACTTTATTATTTGTTGTTTGATTAAGCATCTAAAAATACGACTTCTTTGCCTCTTATATTTTTTCGTATTCACTTCTTATTCGAGAAAAAAAAATTCGTTTCATTGCATGTCAAATTGGTTTATTATTTTTTAAGTGCGCTGGAAAACAAAAATTAAAAAATAACTTTCGTGTAACTATTTTTTAATTAATTAATAATTTTTTTAATTTATCACCTAAAACTTGAAAACTCTGCATTTCCGGACGCATATTTTTAACAAGTAATCATATTCTAAAATATCGCCGTCTATTTTTCGAACACCCTGTTTATAGTAAATAGAGAAACAGATGTGGTAAGATCTCATAGATAACGTAACGGTATCTCATTTTATCTCGGAAAACTTTTTGGACGCGCGAATGTGGCAATAGGTTGGCTATTTTCAAGTTGAATATCATAATCGGTACTGTTGCGTCTTGTAAAACTTCCGATTTCATTGTTTTTTCACTTGAAACTTATAGAGGGTAGTCTGATAGACTATGTTAAATCATAAAAAGTGTGAATGAAGCACGCTTTTCATGACAATTTTTCCCCAAAACACTGTATTTCTTAGCAGTTATTTCCCCATTATTCCACCGCCATCTACCATATGACGTTGACGTCTGTGGATATGTCATATAGGAGAGGCGCTTGCTTGCGGTATTGCCGGATTGGGCTCCGTATTTAGGGAAAAATATGAAAAGTGGAAAATTTATATACATTTGTATTAATTAATGAAACACAAAAAACTGAAACAAACAACAGTAGTAAGATTAAAAGTGATTCTTGCTAAGTATAAAACAAAAAATAACAAACAGCAGTGAAATAAAAAGCAATTCCATTTAATTATAAAAACATAAAATAACATAAAATAAAAAGCAATTTGGATCGAATGAAATTGTTCGTTTTACTACTGTTTTTACTTTTTGTTTTGTGTTGTCACTTAGAATTGCCTTTTATTCAACATTGAATAGTTTTACTACTGTTTTTATTTTTGTTTTTTATAATCACATGGAATTAGTTTTTATTTCACTACTATTTTTTATAATTATCTATAATTTATCATTTTTAGCTTACTACTGTTATTTTTGGATTTCTACTTATTTGGAATCGCCTTTTATTTTGCTGCTGTTGTTTGTTTCAGTTTTTCGTTTTTGTGATTCATTAATAATTAATACATGTATATAAATCTTCCACTTTTCACATTTTTCCCTAAATGCGGAGCCCAATCCGGCAACACCGCAGGCAAGCGCCTCTCACATATGACATAAGCACAAACGTCTACGTTATATGGCAGATAGATGACGGTGGAAATAATGATGGAAAAATACAGTGTTTTGAGAAAAAAATTTCATGAAAAGCGTACTTCATGCACACCTTTTTTGTTTCTAAATAATCTATCAAACTAGCGCTCTGAAAGTTTCAAGAGAAAAAACAGTGAAATCTGAAGTTCTACAAGACGCAACATCACCGCCTAAGAATAGTCCAAACAAATATCCTTTGAATTTGTACTCTATGTTTTATGAGCACCATGTATTAATGTTTCATCAATACAACAAATTATCATATTAATAGTCCTATGTTGCAAAAAAATTTAGTCAATCTTTCCATGCTTTGAGTCAAAATTCATGGATAACATAAAAATACTCAAAATTCAACCTACTCAAAGCTTCTGATCAATTCATTCAGTATTCACATCTTTATCCATATGGATAAGTAACATAGCCTTTACGAGAATTACGACATTATTCATTTATTTTCAATCTCTTTCCCAGTGACAGAAAACTTAAATTCTGCGGGTCAACATAACCTATCATACCACCACCAATTGCTATGATTATATTCAAACTTTGAATACAAATATTCCCTTCACATTACGAAAAATCAAATGAGGACTTACCTAAAACTACTCGCCAAAGTCATTAATTACACTTTTCACACAATGCACTCGTACAGATTCAGAGATCCCGATACCAAAAACTAAAATGGAAATTACTGGATCAAAGTTAACGTTCGCGTCGGGGAATCCTTGTTAACACAGGTGGCTAGATCGGACAAGGCAGCGGTAACTATAGCAACCACAAAAGAACAATTGAACGGGAGCGAGTTGCAAGGAAATTCGCCGAAAATCGTCCAGCTATCTGCCGCCGTAGTTCACCTAAAAGAATATGTTAATCATTAACAGGTTGCATTTTGTTTTCAACTTCAATTATTCTAACTTTGGAGCGTCAATTGGAGAAAAACATGATTTATTTACGCCTAATGCATACTTTGTTTTAAATGACCATGCCTTAATTTCCATTGTCTGAGTATTCTCTTGAGCATGGGCGTAGTAAAACATATTTCTTACGGGTTCAAAGCTTGACACAATTCTCTGTGTACATCTAAGCTTTACTTTAAACGTATCCCATACTCTCAATTTCGATTACTTGAAACTGTAAATATGATATAGAGGAATATATACAATTAATGCATTATAGTGAGAAAGTAAAGTACTGATTTTTCTAGTCATTTGTAGTGATTTTATATTACTATCCTCCATGAAAATGTTTTCGTAGGAAAAAAAAAAATAGAACCACCGAACAATCTTTCACGTTCTAAAATGCTGTCGATTAAGATGCAAGTGTTGAGGTGGCTGTAAAATGTAAATTGATGTCCTTTATGTAGTAATTGTAGTACAGTTTCTAGGGCCACAGACAATATAGTTTAAAGCTGCTAAGTAATGTAGTATAGATGATCTTCTGTCATTCAAAGACTTGTTGGATCTGAAATAATATATTATTTGTCTTTGAACTCTCTTCAGGATATGTAGGACCGCTGATTAACGTATCCTACCTGAAGATAATCAACCCAATATCCCAATACTGTATCCCGGAGATCTGAAAGATCCTAGCGCCATCTATGAGACAATAGCGGAACATTAAAATTAAATTAGAAATCTAGTTTGGAAACATAGAGTGTTTGCTTCTGCTACTGTCTCATTGGATATTGAATTACTTTTTGGCCCTTTCTAATGTCTAAAGGTACGCGATTAAAATAAGCATCAGAAAGGCACTACGAAGTGATTGTACAACCTGGCCTGGCGCCATGTGAGCCATCTTTAGGTAGGATATATTAATAAATCATTAGGGGATATATTTTATTAGTAACATTTATGAAAGTTGCATATTCTATACAAGCCTTTGAAAAAATAAGTAATAACGATTTTAATTCAAAATTTGATTTGAATACATGCTTATGAATGATATACAATCAGCAGAACATATGAGATATGAAAATAATTATAAGATGTATAGATTATCTATTTTTATCTATAGGAACTAAAAATCGTCTAAGTTTGTAAATACTCACATCATATTCCACCTCGATCATAATTTTTAGGCATCCATGCTTTCGCATCATAACAACAAAATTGCTTCTATCAGTTGGAGATCGACCGATATGGAATTTTTGAGCATTCCGATATTTTAAAGGCCGATATATCGACATTATCGGCCTACCGGCTACACTTTTTTTTCTGAACGTAACGGACGGTGGGTACATTGAACCACCCCTTAAATCAGTGGAATTTAATAGTATTTACCGAATTCTTGAAATGTGAAACATTTTGATAAAATCCGACTTCGCAAACTACTCACAGACACAAAATTTCCTGTTAGGCTTTTTGTCTGTTGCAAGAAACCTCACTTTCATGAAACACGATTCTTAAGTGTGAGACCGTTTTTACTTGGTTTCTTTTGGAGACATTCAGTTTCAAACTGTATTAAGATGTTAAGAGTTTCAAAAAAATCAAACAATAAAGAGGTTATATTGATCGAATCAATGAAAATATATGTTGTCACGAAAGCGCCGTTTTGCTGTTCAAAATCCAATTTAATACTGCTACACCAATTTATAACATGTACAACAAATTTTTTACTCTATCGACTAAACTATGGTCTCATCTGAATTCCGCGTTCGCCGTTTACTGGCTTGACTGTGTCTCAGCTGTCATTGCGTCATTCCGCCATCTGGCTTATTTATATCCCTATGGACGAATCGAGAAATATTCCACCGTTTTCCAGGTCAAGTCGTCTAGATGGCAGCCGATTCATCTTCAGACATGTCGAAAGCTCGCGATGGCGTCGCGAACGCAAGCACGCTCCATACGCGGTCGCGCAACTCTGGTTGCCTAACGTCGACATCGTGAAGCTAATCCACGCCACGCAACGTCCTAGCTATACGAGGGCCTTACAATATGTATTGTTTTTGCTCCATTCAATGATTTCAAGCTTCATTAACTTTGTGATTCGTATCGGTCGATCCCTACTCTTGAATTAATTCGAATGCATTTTGCTAAAGGGGTCAAAGTATGTCAGCTTTTGTCAATACGCATTGCTTTTTGTTGCTTACGTATAATAATCAAACGTATCATTGTTAAATATCATTTCACATATCGCTGGCCTAAAGTTCAAAGCAAATCGAAACATGTTAGCCATTGTAAAATACCAATAATTTAAAAATACCATTCTTGATATTGCCCGGATATCCTGAGATCTGGTAGTTCAATTTGGACAAGTTTGATTTTTTGGCATTCAGATGATATATCCAGGTTATAAAACTTCAGAAAGGAGTGACATTTACTTTTTTTGAGTACCTAAGTAACTTTGAAAGCATCTCAAAATTAATGTCCAGATTGTTGACTAGCAGATTTCAGTAGGTTAAGTTAGCTTGGCGACGAAATAAATTAAATATGTATATTTTCAATATACCTATTTCCTTATGTATACCTACCTTCCTAATTATCACTCAAATTCTAGATAAAGCAAGGCAAACTGCAGGCGAAACGTTAAAAATTAGAGATAAGAGCAAGACTTATATAAAAAACGAAACTATCTAAAATTGTTTTCAGAATAAACGCATATTATTTAGAATTTCATTTTAATGTCTGCAAGTATACTCATATCCAGGATCATAAAAAAAGCGATTAACTTTCCGATTACCTTTTTTTTGGAATTATCAAAAGTCTAAGCTTCAGAAGTTATAATAATGAAAGCTCCTAAAAGCCCTAACTAAATGAGAAGTTTCTGGTCCTTGTTCGGACCAGTTTGATCTAGGATCACTGTTATTTGCCTTCAGGTTGACCTTGTACAATATTTTTATATTATAAACGGGAACAAGTGTTAGAATTTCAGTCAAGTGATCTATAAGCAGATAGTTCTAACTGATGAAGAGTATATAGCATTACTAATGACACACACCTCAAGCATCACAGCAATAGCAAAACTGGTAACTGGCAACAGGGTGACCTGAAACTTGGGGCTTTTCTTTTCAGGAACAGGTACGCTTGAAATAACAAAGCAAATGTATGGTGAAACAGTAGCGACAAAGTAAAAGAAAATAACGGAAACCCTGCTTTTGCAGAGAAATTTCAAGTACAGTACTGTTAGAAGTTGTAAAATGTTTCGTAAAAGGTGTAGGTATTGTAAACCGTTTTGCACATTCGGAAAGGTAAAAGGTCCAACGAGCATACCATACACCATGCCAGCCCAAATACGTCAACAATCATTCACAAAAAATCCTCAGCTTGGAGGAATTAAATAACAGGATACAAATCTATCATCGCAAATCTACGGGGCTCTGAATGACAACAACTGGGAAAGCGACCTGCATACACTCGCAAAGCCCCGGTAGCATTTTAAAGATTCTCACCATAAATGTCGAGAAGTTCGATATTGCAGTACGTGTGTGCCATTTTGGTTTTTTGAACCGATTGGTAAATACATGTTTTGTTTACCTACGCTGCCGGCGCTCGGGTTGAGTACTGACGTAGGTGGTACCTTCTCAGTTTTGGTCTGATCGAGATACAGGAGCGGATTAGGTTTGTATCTCGGTTATTTTAAGACTTTGGTGTATATGCTACTAGTTAACACAGCTTATTCATTCCAGAGCTATACGTGTTGAAAAAGGTCCCAACTTTGCGTACACCCTGGGTTCAAGAGCTATTCATCAATCTAGCGGTACCACTACTCCTTCCAAATAGTACCTATACTATAACTATCTAAAACTGTAATGACTCATCGATGTTCACGTGAACATCACTTAACTACCAGTAGTCGGCAGTTCATAGGCGGGGTATGAATTTTTAACATGGGTGAACTAGATTTGTCACATGCTTAATAAAGAGTGGTTTGAAACATATTGTAAGTCAAAAATTTGGGAATTACCTTTATTCATCGTCGCATCCACTTACATCTGACAGTAATAAATTGACTATAACTGGCTCTATGATGGTGTCGATGTGGTGGTCAAGCTGCCACATTTTTGTTTCTTCCTTCACAACATGACGGATAGCATTCTGCCAAGCTTCGGGCGTTACTAGCTGTATGGAAGTCTCAAGTAAAACCATAACGTCTGGTAATTTGAAGGTTGTGTTATGGCGCGCAATATAACCCTTCACTTGAGCCCAGATGAGCTCTATTGGGATCAGTTCACAGTGGTAGGGCGGTAACCGCAGCACAGTGACACCACATTGACGGGCCATCTCATCAGTCACGTAACTAATGTTCGCAGGTTTGTGCTGTTTAATTTTTTCATACAATTCCGCTTTCACACATGAATCGTCAAACGGGATTCCTTTTTCGCGCAACCATTGCTGCATGTCACTTTTTCGAGATCCCATAGTCGGTACACGTTCGGCTCGACGACTATGGTAGGAAGCATTATCCATGACGATCACAGAGTTGGGCACTGAAGCACCCCTTGAAACCAGCTCTCGAAGCAGCTGGCATTCATTTCGTCATGGAAATCACCTCCTTTCTTAGAGACGAAAATCAAGTCACGCTCTTCTAAAAAGCCACTATCGCTACCAATATGAGTTACGATCAATCTTTGACCTTTCCCTGACGGTCCACGAAGACCTGTTGACAAACCTTCAATGCTTGCTTGTCGGTTACTCACTACGTTTTTGTCTATCCAGGTTTTTTTAACTGTGTGACCTGCATTTACCCATGTCTCGTCCAAATAATAGATTTTTCTGCTTTGTCGCCTATATTCAATCATTTCGCGTAGGTATTTTCGACGCCAGGCGACTATTTCAGGTCTCTCTATCAATACTGACTTCCGATTACGCGTTTCGTAACGAAAATTAATTTCGTGCAGGGATTTCCTCATTACCTCGACGCTCATTTGGGGTATAATTTCATTTTCCTTGATCGCTGCATGTACAGCCTTGAGGGTTGGTATCTCATTCCTAAGGAAGAATGAATGTACGGTTCGCCTTAACGCCATTTTGCTATCGTCATCCAATTTAACGGCCTTTCGTCCTTTCAAATTAACTTTGGATCAGTAGTAGCTCCAGTTTTCTTCTTTTCATGCACCACCCTGCGAATGGTCCACTCTGGAACGCCTGTCATACTTTCACAACGCGCGAGTGCATCTCCCTGCGACATAGTTCTGTTCAGATAATTGAACACGTTGAGCACGATTTCTTTCGCGTCCCTCTTCAGTGCTTTTCGAAGCCGTCTACTTGTTCCCTGGCTTTCAGTTCTTCCACTCCTGCCATTTGTACTCTCCATGATTAAGTATAACCAAAACAGTAACCACAGAAACCACAACAATAACAATCACACAACAATTCTTATAAAAACACACAATATGCGATCGCTCAACGAAACACGTTCCAATGCGTTGCCGACGCCTATGAGTCTGCCGGTCAAGGCGCGTCTTTGATTTCATTGGTTCTACCGACGGAGAACAATCAGCCATTATTTCCATCTCTGTCTGTGCTGTTGACCACCGCAAAGCCACAGAAACGACATATGTCGTACGCTATACGGCTATACTGGAAGGAAGCCGGGATCGAGCTCTGATCACGTGTTGATCACGCGTATGAGTCATTACAGTTTTAAATAGTTGTAGTATACCACAAAACGTCTCCCTGCTCGGTAGTCAGGAAAACATACAATTTTTCCTACAATTATCACAACAGGATATTTTTTAAAGGTATCGTTAGATTATTACTTTCTAATGATAAGTTCAAATTGGCGAAATGATACCGCTAAAGTATTCGCCGCCATGTTGATTAACGCGTTTGATCGAATATCTCGGAGACCATCGATCCTATGTAAGATAGTGATAGAAACAATTTTGTAGAGGATCAAATTCTTAATCATTCCGTTTGTTTAAAAATTTGTCATATAGTTGATAACTGACGATAAATTATAGGATAAAGATACATGTTTATATTTTTGCGTATAATGGCTAAACTAAGAATCTAAGATTATGAAGCAGTACTACCTTTTTTGCTGAGAATAAAAAGGTATAAATTGAGTAAGCTAAGTTTCAAATTAAACTAGCATCTCTCGATGATCCTCAGGGTCGGCTTGTCCACACCAAATACTTTTTTATTTCGTCGTTGCATTTTTTAGTTGACAGAGCACAGCGAAGTTTATGGAAAATGACAAACAGCGAGGAATAACTCCAAAGCAGCACTTTAAGAAACTGTTATATCAATAACAGCTGATGATCTAGTAACATTTCAAAATTCCCCATACGGACAACTGACACACAATTCTGACGGATCTGTCAACGGGTAAACTTTATGCAGGGTGCGGCAGAGAGCATGGGCGGTTTTAAAAAAATCATAAAATAGTTAGTTTTTACTCGAAAACAAATTTATTGATGGAATCAGGTTCACAAGGAAGCATCTGAGACAGTCAAGTGTGGAAAATCACATCAGGCATGTGGTGGTCGAAATCGTTGATGCAGTGCTGGAAGCGTTCTTGGAAGTTCGCGTAGACTCTCTCCAACATCGCTCTCTCAACTTGGGCGACTTCCACGCGAATTTCGCCCTTCAATTCGTCCAGAGTTCGGGGCTTGTTCGCGTATACTCTAGCCTTGAGGTGTCCCCATAAGAAAAAATCGCATATGGATAAATCTGGGGACCGAGGAGGCCAATAAACATCGATCGATAACGACAATTGGTAAAATAATGCTAGGATCTCACGAGTCAAACGGCACCCTCCCCACCTCTCTCGTAGACGGAGGCGGAGGGTACTACCCATCACAAAAACGTCCTCTCTGCCGCACCCTGTATATGAAGCCAGAGTCGTATTTTGTTGTGGTCTTTTATACGCTAACGATTCATACTTCGTAAGATCGCTTTTATTTAGCAAAGTTGCTTCACGCACAATAAAAAATGCTACAAGCATAATTGCTGCTAATCATAGTGACCATATTTCAAGTCTGGAATGAATAAAAGATAAACATAACCTAGCTTCACTGTAGATACTTGTTATGAGACAAAAATTATTGCCGTGGTCTACGTGCATATACGTATATAACCCATTCCTAGTCTATTTACGTCCAGACAAAACACAACACGCCCAAAAGCGAGATTGTACAGGTCCGTATTTTCCTCAATGGTCTAGGATTAATCTAACACAATGATTATTTTTATAGAAAGAAGTGCACATACTTTTCACAATTCTTTATTCGCTGGAAGTACTCGAATCATCGTCCAAATGGTTAATATTTATTATTACAGGTTCAATTTGAATATCGTCCAGATCCCACATCTTTGTTTCCATTGCCTCTTGAACGTGATGGATGCAATCTTTCGAATGTTTTGCCGTCACCCTGCTGACAGCTTCATAAAACAAATGTTTCACGTTACGTTCTATTGTTTAAAGCCACATAGTTTTTTATATTCGCCCAAATCATTTCAATGGAATTTAATAAGGTGGTAGCTTAAAAACGGTCTTATTTTGGTTTTTAGCCATTTCGTCAATAACAATAAGATTATATTTATATCTGTGCTGCCTGACTAGATGGATAAGTTATGCTTTGATCATATTTTCATTGAACCTAATGTCTTTTGATAGGAGCCATTGTTGAACTCCTACCTTTCTTGTGGACATTGTGGGAATTTTTTCTAGTTTTTTAGTGTGGTCTGCAGCATTAGCAAGTACAATGACGGCATTGCCGTCAAGCTTTGACAGCGTTTCTTCAAACCATCGTTAAAATGAACTCCCGTCCATTTCTTCATGGTTTTCTGTGACTCAAATGCCCATAGGGCAGTGGGCACAAAGCCATCTTCACTGCCAAAGTGACAAATAATAAATTGTCTTCCTTTTCCGGGAAATAATTGTTTCGTATAGTATTCAAGCAAACTAACAATTGATACAGGCAGAGTATCTAACAGGTGTTGGTTCCAAATCTACCAGATATAGCTAAGTTTACTGTAGCTAAGTTTTCAGCGTGGGTTCATAGATTCAGTCTTCTTGACACCACTTTTACAACACAAATGACCAAATGGTTAGATACACGTACCTGACAGATTCTTTAGGCCAGTGGTTAGTCCATCTAAGTAGGCTTGTCTTGCTGATTTCATTGAAGAGTCAGTCCATGATTAAGGTTTTGTATGTCCTGCATTTATCCAGGTTTCATCCAAGTAACACATCTTCTTGCACTGGTCGCGGTATTTCTTTATTGATTTTAAATACTTTCTTCTCCATAAAATAAACTCTTGACTGTCCATCAAAATACTATTTATGCCCCGTTTTCTATACTCAATATGAAGTTCTTTGACTAAACTATAGAATGTGGACCTTCTGAAGGTAGGTAAGTCTTCACCACTATTAACCTTCTGTAATACTTTGTCTATGTTGGGAACTTCCTGGCTTTCAAAGAATTGATGGCCTTTGCTTCTTGTGTGGTGGAGTCAATTTTTAGTTTTTTTACATTCTTTAACAATGTTCAAAATTGTCTTAGGACATAACCCTGTTTTGTTCGCCAAACGTCATTTCAGGATGTTCTAAAATTTCGGACTTTTAAATGTTAAGGACAATTTGTTTTGGCTGAATATCCAAATGTCTCTTCTCGTCACGTTTTCGGCGAGGAGACATCACTGAAGAGGAAGCATGGCTGGAGGAAGCATTGGGAGAAATATTTTCAGTTTCATCTGCTGTAACCGTAGACGACATGCTAAGGTATAAACACACGCTATGCATGCACCGAATATCAACAGCAACTGCCGGCGTGAGCGGCCCGAGCCTGAGTTCTATCCTGTCGAATCCTGCACTTGTTTATCACCGAAAGACCAGTGGCTATTGCAACGCTTAGGCGCTGTCGCTTTGCCGCGCTGCATCTTTGTTGTGCCGGGGCGTAAATGGTCTACGAATAGGGTATACTTTATCTGAAGTCACTTGAAATAGCATAAAAACCTTTGGTCGGCGCGTCCTTTGTAATTTCATGACGTATCATAGGCGTGCGGTCATTTATTTAGAACGATAATAATAATGTTTTTATATCACAATAAATGGATTTTACTATCTTCTTATTTTTTTGATTTGGGATAAAAAATACTTATATTGGGAGTTTAATTTATGTTGACTGAAAGTTAAGAAATGGAAAAATTACAGAATTCCAACGTTTGACATAGGCAAATATTTACATAGCAGGTAAATATATAAAAAGGTATATAAAGACTTACATTGTAGGTATTTATATATCATCCTCGCCTTCGGAGCTGTCGCTAGAGTCATCTTGTAGAGGAATTACAACGGGATTTACAGGAGGCAAAACACAATATTCATTTTCTTTTTCAATAATATGCCCAGAACACTGCTTCCATAGGTCTGTGGCAGCAATATGAGATACTGCATCTCTTATTGAGGCCAATAGCGATTCACTTAATTGAGGGGTCTGATTATGTTTTCTTACTTTTTTTTTAAAGCAGCCCAGACCAACTCAATCGGGTTTAAAATGCAGTAATAGGGAGGTAGACGTAATACTTCATGGCCATTTTGCTGAAGCAGATTGTCAACAACATACTCTTTTTCAAATTTTTGTCTTTTAATAAGATCCAATAATATGGCTATGGTTGATTTTTGTGGTATTCCCATTCCCTTATCCTTCATAAAATCAATAATGTCTTGTTTTTTTGTGCTTGTATTCGGAATTTTGTTTTTCTGTCGGGAATGGTATGGCGCATTGTCCATAATAATCACTGAGTTTGGGGAAATGTTTGGTATTAACTGCTGCTCTATCCACTTTTCAAATAAGTCGGAGGTCATGTCCTCATGATAGTCGGCACATGATTCTTTTGATATTTTTGGCAGATAACAGCAAGGCATTAGGTATAAATCCATTTTCACTGCCAGCATGGAGAATAATGATTCGTTTTCCACGGTTGCATGGTGCATTTAAAATGCACTTGTTGCTGTCGTCAACCCAGCCGTACTGCACAACATCATGGGTATCATACCACGTTTCATCCAGGTAAATCAGATTTCTTTTCTGCTCTCTATAGATTTTAACTTTGTGCAAAAATTCTTGGCGCAATTCAACGATTCGAGACGACTCCATAATCTCCATTCTTTTATCTAATTTTTTGTATTGAAAACCACCCAGTTTTACAATACAGTGCAGTGAGTCTAAGCATTTGTAATTATAAAAATCTTCAGGATAATCTTTTAATTTATCCCGTATCATTTCCAACGTGGGCACCAAATTTTCTTTATAAAATCCGTATATTATACGACGAATATCTTCCTGAAAACCCACGTCTATTCTTTTTAATTTTTGCCCTATGCGCTTTCAGTGGAAGGAATGGTTGACTACATCTCCCCTTTTTATAACCCGATAAATGGTAGACCGACTGATTCTTGTCAGGATACAAATTCTGTTTAAAATTTGATTTTGCGAGGAATCTGGATTTTCGTTTTTCAGACAATCATACATATTTAGGATTACTCTTTGGGTCTGTTCCTCTAAATCTTTATGAAAGAATTCTGCCTGCACAGGTTCATCAACCATCTCCTCGTGGCTTGGAGCATTTTCCCAAGGCCTCCAAAGAGCCATATTTAGGACACACAAGAACAATCAACACAACAATTAAATCAACAAGTAAACTGAGTATTCAAAAGTCAAAAACACACAAACTAATAAAATCTATGAAAAAACACGGACAGACTAAAGAAAACACGTTTATTCACCGCTACACGGCACTGGCTAAACTGTTTCAATTTTCAGTAGCCACCTGCACTTGTTCGGAGCTCCGAAATACACGCTTTCTCATTGGCTATGTCCACGCATAGGCGTGCTTTACTCCACGTGGACCGGTGAAACTGCCTTTGATCTTATACGGGGGATATTTGCTACGAAATTTGGCGATTTTTGCAGCAACAGAGCGTGTTAAATATAGATATATAAAACGCACCCGGTATTTCACAGTGTTTCAAGTGACTTCAGATAAAGTATACAGCGCTATGCGTTCTTCTGAGCCCATGGGCGTCCTGAAGAATTTTCATAGGGGGCAGCCGATCATCCGCAAGTGATAACCTTTTGTGAAAGTGTACCTGCTCCCAAAAAGGGGGTAGCAAAATTTCCCAGAGAAATACTCAAAATTGAACACTAAATCAAGCTAAATATGCAAGTCCAACTGGATTCTCAGAGGGTCCCTCCTACGGCCCACATGCCTGAGCCTGTACTTTATACTGATGTAGCCGCACATGCAGAAACCTAAATACCGAGGCACCGCGACTGCTATGAGTAGCTTAAAGACACCGTTTCAAACCGATTCTACAACTAGCTATTAGCTGAACTAAAAAAACATTTTCAATCAGATTGTTTCTTCTAGGAGCAAAGGAGTGGTCGTACCGGCTAGTTCTGCGTGTGTGATGACGCTTGAGTTGTTTGGGATTAGTGGTGAAATACTGTATACCCATTACCAAAAATTAGTCTTGATATGGTTTGAAGCAGTCTTTCCTCTTGATTAATATGTTTTTGTTGATAGTGTTTTCTTGCGCTAGGTGACGTAACAATCGATAGATAATAATTGTATAGCAAATGAATTGTAATAAAATATTTGTGAAAAGTAGACATAATATTATGTATTAAAAAAAGGGAAAAAAGCTATGTATTTTCTTTCCATCTCCCCAATCCAATCCTCAGGAGCTTTGAGGTAAGACAAATTAACAGGCCGTGGTGGCAAAAAAATCCCTACTCAGAATCACTTTTGACCGTTTTTGTGTGTTCAAATGACCTCTGTTGTACGTATACTAAGTGACATATAAATCCGAACACCCAGTTTAAATGGTTTTATTTTAATAAAATTTTGTATAAGTACTTAATGAAGCATAATAAGTAAATGATAAAAATTTCAAAATGATTGCACTGCTTTAAAGCCCTTTGACCTTTAATAATGTGTGGATGCACCCTGATGTGCTACGCATTCTCCAACGCGCCTAGGCATGCTTCTGATCAGGTGGTCAATGTCCTCCTGTGGTATCTCATTCCAGGCAACCACCAACTCCTCTCGAAGTACTTCTAGAGTCTGAGGAGGACGTTGCAAATTGAGCAATCTCCTACCTTTCATATCCCACACGTGCTCAATTGGGGATAAGTCGGGAGATCTTGGTGGCAATTGTAACAATGTGACATCATTATGCTGAAAGAAGTCTATTGTGACTCTTGCAACATGTGGTCGGGCATTATCTTGTTGGAAAGTTGGATCTGCCAGGGTGTCAAGATAGGGTAAAAGATGGGGTTCTAGAACTTCGTGGATATAACGCTGCGCGTTCATGTTACCTCTGATAAAGATTAAAGGTGACCTGGAACCATAAGCTATAGCACCCCAAACCATAACTCCAACAGTGTGATGAACATGTCTTTCAACAAAAAACTGTGGATTCCTCCTTTCACCACGTCGCCTTCTAACCCTGGCACGACCATCGTGCATGCCTGAACAAAATCGAGACTCGTCACTAAAGACAATACTGTTCCATTCCTGATCCCAGAGTGACCGTTGTCTGCACCACTCAAGGCGATTACGCCGGTGTTCTCGAGTTACAGGGAGGACCGAGTGTGGCCGGTATGAAAACAAGCCAAAACTTCTAATCCGTCGGTAAACACTTCGCATGCCAATAGGTCTTCCGTGTTCTGCAAACCATTCATTTGCAATGGACCTGGTAGTGGAGAAACGGTCCCTTAAGGCCAATAATCTTAGGCGGCGATCTTCACGGTCTGTTGTTCTACGGCGGCGTCCAGTGCCCCTTGCTCTTTGCGTACGGCCTTCTCGAAGCCATGCCTGACAACACCTAACCACAGTGTCCACACTTCTTTGCACTCTAACTGCAATTGCCCGAAAAGGAAGTTCAGCTTCCCGAAGTCCCACTATACGGCCCCTATCAAACTCACTAAGTTGACGAAATCGTACAGGTCTCCGTACTCTAGGCATCGTAACCGATCGTAAAGGATGTCAAGAACCAAAATCCGCCAACGTTGATTCTTTACTGCGGCTGAAATATTCATTTTTAGAGCGTTAGTGAATTAAAAAAAAGCAGTATAAAAACCGGAATGTCCAACTGATAAGGCTGAACATTTTTTCACTTGTTATTTACAGTAAGATAAATACATTCACCAACTTTTATTAAAATAAAAACATTTAAACTGGGTGTTCGGATTTATATGTCACTTAGAATATTTTAGGTGTTCGGGTTGCGTTTGTCCTGTACATCTTATTTTTAGTAAAACATTGGAAAAATATGCAACTTTGACAGTTTCGTTATCGGTGACTACCTGTAAACGAACCTTGATGCAATAAGATTTTTATATTTTGGTACCCTTAATTCGAACTGACCAGCAGACACACAGACCGACAGAAGCGAGTGACATTGTTTTTCGTGATTTTCATGTGTAGCATCCAAAAAACGTAATATCTGATTTTCATCAGAGGCGTAGGAAGTAAAAGTTAGTCGCATCACTGAGATTGCAGTACGCAGCAGAAACGGAAGCATCTTCTTTGTGGTACGTTTTGTATTAACGGGGCTCCTGCAACCACGAGCACCATCTGCTGAGGTAACGGGGGGGGGTGAAAAGGAAACTAGGGTGGGCTGACCCTAGACGGTGGTCGGCGCTACTTTAAAAGAGGAAAGGATGACTGCGGGTACATACCAAGGTAAAACAGAGTCGGATTTCGATTTGCGATCTAGCCTGTAAATCGTTTGCTATTTTGGTGAGCAAGTGATCATTTAGTATCTTCCTCCCCTTGTTACTGTTCGTCGATATTGTGTTGTTGAATTGTTGTGCAGTACTCTTGTTGGTGTGATTGTTCTTGAGTGCCTTTTTTATCAAGGCTGATAATGGACGATAAAGGCTCATATGCGACCATTTTAATTACGAATGCAGTGAGTTTAATTCATGATGAGGCTAACAATAGTGTGGAGCAGTTCAACTCTATAATCGCAAAATACATTGGAGTTAGCGAATAAATTATCGCAAGAAGAGGTCATACCATGGAAGATGTGCTGCAGCTGTAGTGAGCCACAATACCCAGCGGCCTAAGTGGTCGAAATACATTTGCGTTCTGAGCTTAATCCAACCTCGCTTATCGTTAAGATGGAACAAAGACTCAAACGCAAGAATCTTGAAAATAAAATCAGACCAAAGAAGCTGATATAAAAATAACTACAGTATATTCAGATAAGAGATAGACCGGACATAAACAAGACCACGTGATCATCGAACGCTGTAACATTCGGCAGGGACGTATTAAGAGTCTCGCAGTACATATTTTAGATAGTAGATGCTGCTTTGCGTAACTTTGTAGTAAATTAGCACAATTCGATGTGTATACGATTGGTGATGGATATAGGATCATGTGGGGGTGGGGTAAGAAATATATAATGATGTAAATATACATAAGGGTTTCAAAATTTTCGCTTCGATTTCCAGCTTCGGATGCCGCCTGATGTTTGGTGAAATACAGTCGAATATAATCTCAAAATGGCGTTTAAATTAGCCTAAATTAAAAATAATCGTATATCTCTTAAAATTGCTTTTAGAAGATTGATAGTATATTTTTTGATTTCTAGGTAAATATGTAACCAAATTAAAACGTTCAAAACGTAAAAAATGTGCATGGTTGAACATTGTCAGAAAGTAGATTCTTGAATAGGTTTTGCCAAAATGGGTTCAAAAATGTCAATAATTAATTAAAAAATACAGTAGCTTTATAATTACTTATAACTTACCGAATTTGATGAACGACATCTTTTATTGGAAAGATGAGCTTGATGAGCTTTCATCATCGCTACTGCCTGAAGCACCAACGTCAATAATGAATGGCTCGACTTGTTCCTCTAAAATATTGTCCAGTTCCCACATTCTCTTTTCAACTTTGTCTTTCACGTGCTTAATACAGTTTTCGCATTTTTGCGCTGTTATTAATTCTAGTGCTTCTTTGAAAAGTCATTTGAGGTCACAAAATTTAAAAGTTGTATTGTGCTTAGCTATATAATTTTTAACCTCTGCCCATATGAGCTCAATGGGATTGAGCTCGCAATGGTATGGAGGTAAACGGAGCACAGTTTTATTTTGACTTGCTGCCATTTTGTCAATGGCGTATTTTTGATATTCCGCCTTGTGATCCTTGACAATTCTTAATAATTGTACTTTCAGCATTGCTTCTTCAAAGTTGATATTTTTCGAGCGGAGCCAATTTTGAACATCAACTTTCCTTGAAGCCGTTGTTGGGACCTTCTCCATTCTTCGAGAATGATAAGGCGCATTATCCAACACAATTACTGCGTTTTCCTCTATGTTCGGTAAATTTTTTGAAAACTACTGTTCAAACGATTCGGCATTCATTTCCTCGTGGTAATCTCCAGTTTTCTTAGACTCAAAGCACCACAGACCGTCAACAACAAATCCATCCTCACTGCCAATATGGCAGATAATGAGCCTTTTCCCTTTACCTGGAAATCGAAGTACTAACTGGTGTAGGTTTATTTCAATAAGCGAACCTTTTTCAAATGTTTTCATCACATTCAGTGAAAAAACATTGAGACATGAGTATCAGATTGCTATAATTGGGATTATTTAGTCATATTGAAAGAAAGAATATTGAACGTCGTATGATTACTCAGCGCTTCACAATTTAATTTAAAGTTATAAACCTTTAAAAAATGAATTTATAAAGCTTAAAGTATGAATTAAAATGATTAGAAATATTAGGAACGGTACACAATATAAAACTTAGTAACTTTTTTTAAGTTTATAATATTCGACATATTTTAAGATTATATTAAAAAATTATTGAAATATCGAAAACACATAAAAACATGGCTTAAAAAAGTTCTAACAAATGAAAATGACAATAAAACATCCACGCATTTTATCGAAAGTTATAAAAGTTTTGTTACTTGTAATATGTTTTATCTGCCCCCTGGAATTAACGTTTAGAACCTTGTTCCCAAGGTTTGAAAAACATCCGATTGTTGTCTATTACTCGTATTTACCTGCTGGATTTTTTAATCCGGTGGATAGTCCATCTAGAAAGGCCCTCCTGGATGAAGTTACAGAATCATCAACCCATACTTTACTTGTAGTGTGTCCTGCGTTTGCCCACGTTTCATCAAGGTAATAAATCTTCCTGTTTTGATTTCTATATTTCCCAATTTTTGTTAAATAATCCCTCCTCCATAGCACAATTTATTCTCTATCCAGTAGTAAACTATTACGACCCCGTTTTTTCCATTTGAAATTTAAATGCTTCAGTAACGTATGGAAAGTTGATCGTTTGAAATTTGGCAACGTTGTATCTCCATTTACCTCCTGCAGTACTTTATCTATAGTAGGTATCTCATTCCTAAAGAAGAATGCATGCACTTTCCTCCTAATCGCATGCTTATCAGCTTCATCCAATGATTTAACAATACTTTTGCGATGTTTACTGGTCATTGGCTCAGAAAAGGTGTGATTTTTTTGTATTGTCTTAACACATTAAACACTGATGCGCGACACACCCCAACTTTGTGAGAAACCTTCACAACAATTTCTTTGATGGTTGATGCCTCGTTCTCCTCGCGCTCGATCTTATATATATTCAAAATGACCTCTTTCATTTCTGCACTCAGGTGTCTTTTTTTAGAGCGTTTCCTAGGTGGACTACAGGAGTTTACAACTTCATCGGCAGTATCTGTACTACTGGGCATTTTGCGCAAGCAGTTGATAACAATAACAATCAATAACAAGGTATAACAATAACAACGACAAACTCAACAACTTAATAAGATAACAAACGAAAACGTCCAAAGAAATATCAAATTGCAATGATGCACACGACATACGTAACACGTCTGAACCTGAATGTGACTCTGCCTTGATACGACTGCTCTGCCGCTCGGCATAGGCAGTTAATTGCGAATTGACCAATGAGGGCTCCTGTTTTACGTCAAGACGGCGGCGTTAGCGTGAAAATCACCCGAACCTTTTGTTTACATCCGGTCTATCTCTTATCTGAATATACTGTAACAATTCGAATAGCAATTCCAGAGAAAATGAATAGTTTTATGGCGCATTCAGTCAAAAACCTGTCATTAATTACATTGATTTGGAGGTTGCTAAGCGAAAATTTTTAGGGAAACTTATAGTTTGGCAAACGGATCTGCAACATCGGGGTATCGGTGAGGGGAAAGCAAAACATGGCTGGTTTCATTCATAAAATGCCAACGGCGTGCGGGATTTTATAAAACTTTGGGATTATTTCATAATTGGTTTAAATTTAGTAAACTATACGTTTATGTTTCACTTTAAATTTGGGGAGTATCTCAATAAGCCCACAATGATATGGAGCATTGTCCATAATAATAAATAAAGTCTCGGGTAAACTCAAAAATAGCTGTTCTCTACAATCTACACCATGTAAAAAAATACTTGAGTTTGTTTCTACACTTCAACAAACGGAAAAATGTCTACTCACTTCCCAAAATTGCCACAATTCAAAAAATCATGATATCTGCGCGATTTAAAACCAAAATGAAGCTAGCGTTTTTGTCAAAGCCGTAAATAAAATATATTTTTCAAATACAAATAGATACTTAACGTGGTTTTTTACCTTGAGAATATATATATATATATACAGGGTGACTTTGAAGTTGAGTCATTAATTTTCAGATAATGATTGTAGAAGGAAGATAAGCCAAAATATGTGTGTAAAAATAAAAAAAAATTAAAAAAAAAATTTTACCTTGTTTTATAAAGTATCCTCCCGACAAGTATTTCAGTGCGGACCTGTATTTGATCGTGAGGTCCCCTGTGAGGTCTTAAGTCACCTGATTCACGAGCCCGTTGTACTACATTAACAAAGGCACGAGGGGTTGGTTGCACTCGATTGGGAAACCGATCCGCATAAACATGTGCCATTTTTTATTTCGTTTGAGCCACGCAACAGACACCACTATTCACACGCGTTACCGACTGACACTGACTGTATGTATACAACTGAATAAAATAATTGTAAAAACATCGTTCCAAATTCTTTCGCTTTTTTATATATGTATATATTATACATCCGTGATCTTATAATATGCTCATTTACTTTAAAAAGTGCCACAAGCCGAAACATGACCAGAATTAATTTTTATTTTATAATCCGCATATTTCTGGATTCCTATTGTTGCAATTTTGGACTGTTGATGTGGATATTTCTAGAGCATCGGTGTCGCTTAAATAGAAACAAAGAACTTTAAACATATTTCATATCCGTTTAACTTATAACCTCTGTAATAAATAATACTTACATTATACAGCATTTCAAAATTACATTTCACCTATTGAATTAGCATTAGTGTTCGTCAACTTCATCATTATCATCATCGTCACTGTCGTCATCAGTTTCGCTGTCGTCATCTTGACCTATAGTTATTATAACTGGTTCCATTTTCTCCATAAATTGATCATTTTCCCAAAATTTATCTTCAATGTCCCTTGCATGTTGACAAAATTTCTGCCAATCATTAATGGATATTAAGGACATCGCTTCCTGAGTAACTTCTTTCAGTGCGGTTAAACTGAAGTTTCCAGTGGTATTGCGGCTTCTTATATGAAATTTAAGCTTTGCCCAAGCTAATTCTATTGGGTTTAGCTCGCATAAATAAGGAGGTGTTCTTAGAGGAGTATGTCCATGTGATCTTATGATCCGATCAACTACATAATTTTTTGGTTGTCAGGGCTTATGAAGTAAGACCAGATCGAACAAGTCAAATTTTCTGGCAGTTGCCTCATGATTTATGCCTATAAAATATTTTATTGTATAGTTTGATATGTACATGCATGTTTTGAGTCATAAGTACCTTTCTTTGTCAACCAGGCCATTATATCTTTTTTCGAAGATGATTTTGTCGGGGTTTTATCTTCCTGGACGGAATGATATGGAGCATTGTCAAATACTATAACCGAATTGGCAGGTATATTCGGGAGGAGTTTTTCTGTGAGCCAGCGTGTGAAACTTTCCCGATTCATCTGACCGTGGTAATCGCCTGTAGCTAATCCCGCCTTAAATATCAAACAGGCACTGTCAACAAATCCATTTTCTGAACCTGCATGCACTATAATGAGTCGACCTAAAATATACAAGACGATTATATAATATGTTACAAATCAGAGTTAAATTTAACATATATATAGCATTTTTGCTTATCTGTAGAACCTATACTGCTTATTACACCAGAAACAGTTTCGCTCTGCCAGCATTTTTTGAAAGTCAAGTCATTGTCCACCCAGGTTTCGTCCAAATAAACAATGTTGCGCCCTTCTTCACGATATCTACGTATTTCACGGATGTATTTGTACCTCCATTGCAATATATTAGGCCTCTCCATCAAAACTTTTCTTTTATTTTGACATTTGCGCCAAAAAAAACCATTTGATTTTAATAAACTCCTGAGTGTTTCCCTAGAATAGGGGAAATTTGAGTCTTCTCGCAACTTTTGTAATAACTTCCTAGTTGTCGGGACAACTTTATATTCAAGATAAAATCTGTTTATCAAATGTCTAATAATCTGAAAATCAAAATTTTCATCTTTCTCAACAAGAGACTGACGCGGTCTTTTTTTTCCGGGACTGGATAACATTTTATTCGGGTTATTTTCTAGTCTTTCTTTATCTTCGTTATGAATTTTCCTAACAGAAGATAGTCCGACTCCGGTATAAAGGGACACCCTATCAAGCTTACGTTTAAGCGGCAACTTGAGGGAATTGCTTGCCGCTTCCTCATCGCAAACCCTATAAATAATCATCAGAATGTTAGCTTAGCATTTCCTTGTTTTTTATTTATATTCAGACTCAGTAGTCAAAAACTACAATTATTGCATATTATTATTACTAACCTATAAACATTCGCAATCACTTCTCTTGTTTGGCTATGAAGCGTCTTTCCGCGAGTAAATTGGTTCATTTTAAAAAATAATACTAAAACGAATAACAATAACAAATAACAAAACACTAAACTATTCAGAAACACACAGCACTAAACATACAAACTTAATAGAACAATTAATAGTTAACAATAATAGTTGTAAAACTTATACACGACAATCAACGGAGATAAAACCTACGCCACTGGACTTTTCAATAGTATGGATATTCTAAGAAAGGAGCAAAAAATTGTCTGGGACGCTACCCAATAGGGAGCCGAATTTTCTCATGGCGACAAAACATGTGAGGATATCCGCCAATCAGATTTGTTTAGGCGGTGTCCAATATACCTTTCGGGTGGTTGTTGCCAGCTCAACCGATGTCGATAAGATCTTTGGAAAAATGTTTACTTATGATACGATTCAGTAGTAAAAAATAGTTATTAAATACAAATAGAGCTAACAACCCATTAAAATACTCAGTATTTTGAATTATTATTTTTTGGAATTGTGAAAAATCGAGTTTCAAATCATTGAAATTACTTTTATTATTATTATTGCTTTTTTGTAGTTAAATTTGGCAATATCGAATATTTTCGGTCGCATTCCTTTCGCTGTTGCAGATCCGTTTGCCAAACTTTAAAAAAAGTGATGACGAGATTTTGCAGATCGAACAAGTCACCAAATCACAGGACTGTACTTTGTCGCGCCTTTATCGGATGATAAGGTTGACAGCGTCTCGATTTGGTGAAGTTTGTAGAAGAAAGCAGACAACAAGCTGTAAAGTTCTAGTAAACTCCATCATATACCCAACAGAGTTTTGTAGTAAGGCAATAAGAAAAGGCAACGCAAAAATCATTGGACACCGCAGTTCAATCTTGTGGTTTATTTATTGATGGCACACATCCATTTCTGGCAGCATCGCGACTCCATCTACCTGTTACAGTAGACAAGAAATGTACTTAATCCAGGTATAAGCCTAACTGTTTATTGCTTTGAAAAAACTACCTATCTATTTCCTCTTATTTTGACGGCATAAGATATTTTTATGACCCTCGTTCAGTTGTTACCATGTACCACATGACCCTTGTAAACATAATTAATTGTGTTTACTGACATGAATAAACGAATTTGAATTTGAGTTCTTGAATTTATTTTACTAAAGGTATCAATTTTTTTGAATACATTTTTTCTTAGTCGGCACGCACCGTCGCGTCGCTTGGACTGGCAGGACGAAACAGTAGACGAATTTCGCCCCAAAACGAATCCATCATAAAACTTGTGCAAAAACGAAATTTCAAAAAGTGCTCCTATAGTACCCTCGGCAATTATCTTCTGAACATACTGTATGAATTTCATTCAAAAATATTTAAAAATTGAGTGTCAGTTTCGAAGCAGCTGAACTCTTTTAAATGGCTTGAAACTCACTGCGTCGGAGCCGCCTTAAATCAAATTTTAATATGATTTTGAACATCCGAGGGCGCCGGAGCATTGAATAGAACTGTAACATGTTATTGCTGATATCTGCAATATTCAATTGAGATCATAATTCACTTTATCAGGAATAAACTTTCCACGCTATTATCGCAGTTTTACTGCATATATTGTAAAAACTTACTATTTTTAAACACACTTTGATATTACAAAGGTCGCAAAATACAGTAATTGAATTAAATAGTTTTTTATTTACATGTTTACAATTGAAGTTAATTAAAGAATTGTTGTAATCGGCACCTAATTAACAACCGATATATCCATTTTTAAATTTTCTAAGCTATTAATGTTTGTTTTTAATTTGGTTATATTATTTACAAAGTAGATATGATACTTGTGTGCGATTGGTCAAATTTGCTACTAGGTCGCAAATATTTCTTATTCATTGGTGGAATTTGTGGTCTAGTCGCAAATATTGTACCAGGGGTCAAATGAAAAAATAGGTTTCTGTAGCTGAGGTTCCTACAATAATTGTAGGACGCCTTCAAGGCCTCCTTGATTTTCTTAGTATTTTTCTCTCCTTTAGAACAGCTGGGGTATTTCTAGATTTCTACCGTTTCTTGTCAGCGTCAGCGCTCGGGTAGTAAAGGTTGACAAAGCTAGACTTTGCAGTACATTTCACATTTATTAATTGACAATATTCAAATAATTTCGACATTCGTTATAGTGTACACATTTAAAATTATTAAGTACTGTAAAGATTATTTTAACTGGACATTTGATGCCTTATACATAAAAATACTGAACATCCTACAGTTAACATTAACTTCTTAACTATTTATGACAAAATAAATATGTAAGTATAGGTACATGGACAACTAATATCTACACAATTTATACACTTTACAAGGACAACATACAGCTTATACACGATCGGCAGAGAATCATTGAAGTCGTGTATTTAATGTGTATGAGAGAGATAGAGAGAGAGAGGGGCATGTTTGTTAGAGTGAGAGCGCGAACGAAGCGTGCCTGACACCAAGGACGAGTCTGTGGATTAAAATTCGCGCTTTCGCTCTAACGTATGCATTTCTCTCTCTGTCTCGTTTGTACACATTGAGTACGGTACGTCAATGATTGTCTGCCGATTCTCTATGTAACATAAAATGCATTCGCGGCAAATAAGAATATGAAAATATATGATGAAGCATTTTGAATGAAAAAGTATCGATAAATATGAAGTGAACTTTGTTCTCTATGGATTTAATGCTGGTGCTATGATCTCTTGGTTTTTGTTCATGTTTTAGAAATGAGTAATGCAGCTATAAAATTTTGGAAATATTCGAGGTTATGCAAATTTGAGAAACTTCGGATATTTTGGGAGTTTTGAAAATTTTGAAAATCTTCGAAATTTTGGAAATTTTGGAGATTGTGGAAATTTTGTAAATTTTGTAAATTTTGGTAGGAAATTTCAGGAATTTTGAAAATTTCTAAAATACTGGAAAATTTTAAAATTCTGGAAATTTTGGAGATTTTGGAAATTTGAGAAATTTCGGAAATTTTGAAAATTCTGGAAATTTTAGGAATTTTGAAAATTTTGGGAATTTCGGATATTTTTAAAACTTTGAAAATTTTGGAAATCTTGGAAATTTTGGAAATTTTGGTAGGAAATTTCGGAAATTATGAAAGTTTTTAAATTACTGGAAACTTGAAAATTTTGGAAATTTGGGAAATTTCGGAAATTTTGAAAATACTGTAGATTTTAGAAATTTTGAAAACTTTGGGAATTTCTGAAACTTTGGAAATTTTAGAAATCCTGGAAATTTTGGTAGGAAATTTCGGAAATTATGAAAATTTTTAAATAACTGGAAAATTTGAAAATTTGGAAATATGATAAATTTCATAAATTTGAAAATACTGTAAATTTTAGAAATTTTGAAACTTTGGGTATTTCTGAAAGATTGGAAATTTTAGGAATTTCAAAAATTTCAAAAATTTCAAAAATTTTGAAAATTTTGAAAATTTTGAAAATTTTGAAAATTTTGAAAATTTTGAAAATTTTGAAAATTTTGAAAATTTTGAAAATTTTGAAAAGTTTAAAAATTTTGAAAATTTTGATGATTTTTAAAATCTTGAATATTTTGGAAATTTGGGAAATTTTGGACACTGGAAATTTTGGAAATTTTGGGACTGAACATTTTGGATAATTTTATATTTTGTTCGACAGTGACCTATGTCTTGAATATACGAGTATCTTGACAATACTCGTGTAGACACATCTGGTCAGAATTTCTCATCAGAAGCACTACAATATCAGGCTAGAACGGCTGACGAGATTGTACGCTTGGATTACTTGCATTACGTTACATTTGGCACTCTGAAAATAGGTCCGAAATGCCAAAAATATAGGTAGATAAACATTGCCGCGCTTCTATAAAAGTTCACAGCAATTTTGCAAAGTCAAATGGTGACATGACATTTTCATTTACTTTAACCTTAATTTATTGTTCATGAATACTAACAGACTAAATATTAGTCCAAACATATACGTTATGCACATACGAAGTATACATTTAATCAACTGTGCCAATAATCCGCAGACTGCTCGACAGTTTGCTTGGTGCAAGCGCCATCTATAGAGGAATGGCAGAATGACCATGTTGCTGTTATTTTGTCAACATGGCATGTGGGTTGCAAACTCTTGGGAAACGATGTACTCATTACACTTATTCTACTGTTGTTCTGATTATAGTTTGAATTAACGTTCAGCATAAAACATAAACAAAAGGATGGCACAGATATCATTTATTTAGTCTTTTTATTAGAGTATTCTGGTTAAGTTGTTCAAGTTGTAGGTAGTTTGTTCCAAATTATATTCCACAATTTAACTTTGTATGTGTAAAAATTGATTGAAAATAAGTTTTATTTTGGCATGAAAACATATATTCGTCTTCGGTTATGATAATTTGACCAGAACCGAAGAGAGACTACGCCACGATCTCGTTTATGCTAAGCAACTAAATGTCCACACTTCTTAGAAGTTATACACAGAAATTAGTCCATTGTCATCTCAATTAACCTTCAATTTTGAAGTTTCACTTTTCACTTGCACAGAACTGTTCCCGTTGTTCAAGTTCCTTGTATACCTACGTTATCACTCAGTAAGTACGCAAATTCTATGTACAGCAATTGTTGTTGATCTTCTTGTTTTCGTTAGTTTCGATGTCAGCGATCTTGGTGATCTCTTTTTCTTCCTTGATGGTGTCTATAAGCCTCACTCCACCAGTCTCCGGGAGGAAAAGGACTGATAGACCTCCGAAAACCCCGAAAACTGCTAGGACTGACATAGGGACGCTCGCATGAAGAGTGGACTGAAAAATAAGTACAAAATAAAATACTAAACAAGTAATTCTGTAGGATCTGATCTATTTTTAGACAATAAGCAGTTAAAAAATGGCGTCAAGTTGCTTGACACTGCCCTCTGAGAAAGTTAGCTACGAACATGTATAACAAGAAAATAAATGGATCAAGTTAATCAAACAGGTGCATTCAATTAGCATGCTTTTCTTACACTCTTGGAGTTCCTGACAATTTGTCCCACTGGGAAAATATGGTACCTCTCGCTCTTCAAAAAGATAGAAGAAGAATAAACACTGAATCAAGTGGCAACAAACAGTGAACAAACAGTGAAGAACGAAATTTCTTATGAAATGAGTAGTGGGTACTTTTTCAATTTCCTTTTTACGTTTTAGCTATTGTTTCGCTGCATACTCGTATTAGCTTTGCTATTTCAAACTTGTTTGGGAAAAGGACGCCCTGTATAATTTTGGATAACAACTCACCAAGTTCCACAAGTACGGTACCAACATCAACGCAATCCCTGCGGACACGTTGGCCGCCCCAACGCCAATATTCCTTATGGTGGTCGGATACAACTCAGCAGTGAATACTGGCATGATGGCATTGGAAGAGCTGACGCAGAATTTGCTGATCATGGTCAAAGAGGTGACCACCCATTGCATATCAGCGGTGGCCAGGTAGATGGGCACTGTAAGGGCGCATGCAATCCCTGAGATCACCATAGTGAGGGACAAGGGCCAACGACGACCGCCCTTCAGGAGAATGAAGATACTGATGGCTACTGCTGGGATCTCGACGGCGCCTTGGAGAACCTGGAATAGAGAAAAATTCAAAATCTTAGGCAATATTCAAAATTTGAAAAATTCTGATTTTAAAACTCCCAAATTTTGGAAAATTATATAAATTTTGAATTGTAGAAATATTTGAAAATCTTGAATTTTGCAAATTTTGAAATTTCGGAAATCTTGGAATTTTGAGAAATTTTGTATATTATGGAAATTTTGGAAATTTTTAAAATTTTGCGAAATCTTGGAAATTTTTGGATATTTCTGAAACTTCTGAAATTTACTAAATCTAGTAAATCTAGTAAACCTAGTAAATCTAGTAAATTTACTAAATTTATGTAATTCATGAATTTTTAAAATTAGGAAATTTCGGAAATTTAGGAAATTTAGGAAATTTAGGAAATTTAGGAAATTTAGGAAATTTAGGAAATTTAGGGAATTTAGGAAACTTAGGAAATTTAGGAGATTTAGGAAGTTTAGACAATTTATGAAATTTATGAAATTTAGGAAATTTAGGAAATTTAGAAATTTAGGAAATTTAGGAAATTTAGAAAATTTAGGAAATTTAGGAAGTTTAGACAATTTAGGAAATTTATGAAATTTAGGAAATTTAGAAAATTTAGGAAATTTAGGAAATTTAGGAAATTTAGGAAATTTAGGAAATTTAGGAAATTTAGGAAATTTTGGAAATTTTGGAAATTTAGGAAATTTAGGAAGTTTTAAAAATTTAGGAAATTCAGGAAATTTAGGAAATTTAGGAAATTTAGGAAATTTGGGAAATTTAGGAAATTTAGGAAATTTAGGAAATTTAGGAAATTTAGGAATTTAGGAAATTTAGGAATTAGGAAATTTAGGAAATTTAGGAAATTTAGGAAATTTAGGAAATTTAGGAAATTTAGGGAATTTAGGAAATTTAGGAAATTTAGGAAATTTAGGAAATTTAGGAAATTTAGGAAATTTAGGAAATTAGGAAATATAGGAAATTTAGGAAATTAGGAAATTTGAGAAATTTAGGAAATTTAGGAAATTTTAGGAAATTTAGGAAATTTAGGAAATTTAGGAAATTTAGGAAATTCAGGAAATTCAGGAAATTTAGGAAATTTAGGAAATTTAGGAAATTTAGGAAATTCAGGAAGTTTATGAAATTAAGAAAATTAGGAAATTTAGGAAATTTAGGAAATTTAGAAAATTTGGGAAATTTAGGAATTTAGGAATTTAGGAAATTTAGGAAATTTGGGAAATGTAGGAAATTTAGGAAATTTAGGAAATTTAGGAAATTTTGAAAATTTGAGAGATATTCGAAATTTTGGAATTTTCGAAAGATTTGAAAACTTTTTCAAAATTAGCTTTTATTTCTTGAAAATTTCCTAATAAAATTATTTTTAAAATATTTTTGAACATTTTTTTAAATTCTGACAATTTTGGAAATTTTGAAAGTTTTGAAAAATTTTGAAATTTCTTTAATCTTGCAAATTTTGATAATTACATTAGACATTACATACTAATCGATCGATCTATAGTTAATTCTAGCTTTTCAGTTTGCCTACTTTACATTATTACTGCACCTTTCACTTACCGAGTTAACATAAAGGTTCCCGCCAATATTTCCCAGATTCAGCACAAGTCCATAGTACACTAAATAAACACTGAACCAGATCAAAAACAAGCACAGAGTCCTTTTCCTCATCTGAATGGTCTTGAACAGGTCCAGGACGCTCACGTTTTCCACTGGTTCATCGTTTGCTCCTGGAAGCAACTGCTTGTCCAAGTTCGGAGGAAGTTTCTTCCCGTTGAACTTGCAGGCGCTTTCTAGAATGGACATCACTTCTGTCGTGCGGCCTAAGGCCAGAAGCCATCTTGGAGATTCTGGAAGCACCCACCTAGAGAGAAACATAACCTTTTGACTAAATGATGTCTCATCATATTTCGACCGTCTCAAAAGCTAAAGCCAACGTATTTGCCCTCGGAAAAATAACGTTTCTCAGAACCAAAATCCAAAAATGGGATTTGCACATGGCTAGCGATCGTAAGGTATTTGTTGTACTCTGGAGACTCACTATATCAACGCGGATGTTCCACATAGTACGGTTTTGGTACCAACTTTATTTGTTTTTCAAATTAATTACCCTCTTTTCAAATCCATACCAGTCGGTATCTAGGCTTCTTCGCTGTTCGCATGGTTGTTTACAAACAATAGCGATATGTAATTTAGGTTTTTCGGGCTGTTTAGCCGTGGTCGGGTTGGATTTGGTCCAGAGCTTTCGGCGAAAAAGAGGTGTCATTAAAAATATGATTGTCAGGGCACATCGAATTTGTGAACCTCAATACCTGCCGGGCGAACTGGATCATGTTAACATGGTTTTACAAGCAAACGGCTATCGCAGGGAACAAATAGAACAGATTTCACGACAAAAAAGCAGACCGCCGGCAGGAGACAAGGAACCATCCGAGGGAGTCTCCTTCCTACCATGCATTAAACGCATCACGAACAGAATAGGAATGTTGCTACAGAAACACTACGTCAAGAACATCTACAAGCCGACAAATAAAATCCAGCAACTCCTAACATCAGTAAAGGACTGTAGGGACCCCCTGAGCGTTGCCGGCGTATTCAGAATAAAGTGTTCCTCTGGTAAAGTATACGTAGGCACCACTAAACCTAGCTTCCAAACACGCATCAAGGAGCATGAAAGAAACTGTCGACTGGGACAAACTGATAAACCAGCGGTGGCCGAACACGCACTCCAAGACGGCCACAATGTTCTGTTCGACCAAACTGAAGTCCTATCAACATCCACCCACTACTCAGCCCGAATGTACAGAGATTCAATTTAAATCTACAAACACAATGATAATTTCAATTGAAAAGAAGAAGGCCTTGCTTTAAATAAAACGTGGTACCCCGTTCTGAAAAACACAGCGCAAAAGTCACGTCATTCAAGAGGCCCAGAGTACCCCCACCAGACAACTCAGTCCTCAGTCCGGCGATCGCCTATAAAACCGCACGCTCATCTAGTTAACCGATCACCATGAAGACGAGGACGACAACCACGAGGAGGCCGTGGAAGTCGCAGCCGAAATCATGAGGAGTCGACCACCTGGCTAGGAGACGGATCACCCCTCCAGTCCAGAGGAAATCCGTCTGATCATCCGCAGGTTGAAGGTCAGAAAGGCACCGGGAAGGGACGGCATCAACAACAGGATGCTGAAGAACCTTCCCTCCAAAGGCATTGCTGCGCTCACCAACATCGCCAATGCCACTCTGAGACTTAACCACTTCCCGCGGCGGTAGCGGGACGCCCAGGTTATAATGCTCACCAAGCCAGGCAAGGACCGGAAGTTGCCCTAGAACTACCGGCCCATCAGCCTGGTTTCCTCGATGGGCAAAGTAGTCGAAAAGGCTATCGCCGTTAGACTAGAGAAGCAGGCAGAAGAACTGCAACTTCTCCCCCCAGAGCAATTCGGCTTCAGATCCTCCCACAACACGGAACTCCAAGCGCTACGACTGACAGAAAACATCACCAGCGGCTTCAATCTCCAGGTGGCAACCGGCCTCGTCCTGGTAAACGTGGAACAAGCCTTCGATCGAGTTTGGCACGATGGACTCATCGCCAAAATGGAAGCCGCCGGAATCGATGCAAACATGTGCCAACTGATCCAGAGCTATCTAACACAAAGATGGTTCACGGTGAAGATTGATACATGCCACTCAACAAGACGACAGCTGGAAGCAGGCGTGCCCCAGGGGTCAGCCTTAGCCCCCCTGCTCTACAACATCTATACTCACGACGTACCGAAGACAACTGACACAATGCTTGTCCTATATGCAGACGACACTGCTATAGCCGCCAAGCATCGCCAAGCCGAGATCATCCGTAGGAGACTACAGGATGAACAGGACCACATCCAGGACTGGTGCGTGAAATGGAAAATCCGCATCAACGTCCAGAAGCCGCAGGCAATCTTCATCCAACGAAGAAGGATTGCAAGACCTCTCGAAGCATCCATCTTCGACGAAGATATCCAGTGGAGCGACAAAGTCAAATATCTGGGGATCGTATTTGACAAGTCCCTCACCCGGAAAGACCACATAGAAGCTGTCATCGCAAAGACTAGAGCAGCCATGGCTCAACTCTACCCATTAGTGGGTAGACACAGCCGGATGCCGCTAGCGACCAAGCTACGGCTGATCAAGGCCATCGCCAGACCTCAGCTCGCTTACGCCTCCGCGCTGTGGGGGTACGCTGCTCCCAGCTACCGCAAGCGACTTGCTGCTCTAGAGATGAAGCTACTGCGGATCGCCACCAATGCACCATCCTACGTAAGGAACTCAACCTTGCGTAGAGACCTGCATTGGGATACCATTCACGAGTACATGAGGAAAAAAGCGGAGAAGACCTTTCAGAAAGCTCAGGACCACCCGAACGAGCAGCTACTATTCCTCATGGACCAGGTACCCTAGACCAAGGCCCCAGTTGGCACCCGCTAACTGGAACCTTGACTAGGAGACTAGGAGAACCCGCGGTTGCTTCCCCCCCCCCCCCACGGCGTGGATGCAGAGGACCAGGAACCACCGGGACCAGGACCAACCACGACCAGGACCCTTCAGGACCAGAACCAGGAACAATATATAGGGAAGAGGACTTGAAACTCTTGATTTTTTGAAAACAAGAGTTTCAAGAGAACCTAGCAGACCCTCTATCGATGATCGCTTAACGACATGCGATATGCTTAATCTTTCAATAAAGTTCATATATTAAAAATAATATAATATATTAAAAATAAGCAATTAAGATATCGAAACAACTCGCTTGCATATGTTGATTATTTTTAGTTTTAATAGGAGTTTTGCCGTTTCGGTGCCTGGTTGAACGTAACCAGCTATATTTAGATATATATTATTTTGCAAACATGTGTTGATTTTTACCAAATCGGACAAACGGATATCGACCTGTGAGCACAGATACATGGTGTTTCTTAAAAGTGAAAGACGGTCCCGCATGGGTATCACATATAAAACGTCAAAAAAAGATATATAAGATGTCATCTTGCAAACTAGGTAGTTTTTAGGGCGCAAACAGTCATTCCGCGTTTGCTCACTAGGATCATTGTGAACGTCCATCTAAGGAGGAATCACTCAACTAAACTACACGCATTATTGGTTGCATATATTTTGTGAGGCCAAATGGTCCTTGTTTGTAGTTTTTATCTCTGAGAAGAAAGTTGGTTGAATGGCAAGATCGCATCTGGATGATTATGTGTATTGGTCTGCATGTCTATATAATCAATGATATTTGCTGTGTGAGAAAATGATTACTGAATATGCTGCCAATGAAGTATATCTATTGGGTGTGCCCAACTGGTTATTTATATGTTGTCCTTTCTGAAGAGAGGTTATGTTTAAAGTTATTAATTACGAAAAACTGAGAATTACGGGAAATCATCACCGCGCTTGCGCTGTGTTTAATTACTGTTAGCATGACTTGTAATTCGACAGTGTATAGTTCTTATTTCTCTCATTTTTAAAATTCAGCAAATTTGTATATGTAATTTCCAGAATGGGTAAGAAAAAGTGGATGCGCAACTAATTTCTAGCTTTGAATCTAAATTAAGTGTATTTGAGACAAGAACCCAATGTAATTATCATCAACACATACAACTTACAGCTTAGACCTCCAGTAATGCCATCTCGGAAGCAGATTTTACATCACATGAGAGCCAAAGATTGATAACAAGCCTCATGACGTTTAGGCAACACGTACAACTTGTTAAGTCAACATCTTATAGAAAAACCTACATAGTGTCAAAAAAAATCGGCATAATGTTACTCTTTTCAAGATACGTGATACCCATCAGAGGGAACACTAATTAATCATCAGTAAGGTCGGCCTCACCCAGCCGGAATACTTCTCTGAATTCAGAGACTGAATTCATATTAATAATTCAGAACGTCCGAAATTGCATATAATTTAATTATGCAGTACACACGTTCTGATTTTTGCAGATTATGAATTTTTCAGATCTATCTGTGAGAGTGATACCTAAGAGCTTTCCGAATTCCGGACCGGAATTTTTAAGACTATTAATTCATAATGTACACCTTTAGATATGTATAAAATAGAAACCACATACATGCCGGAATCATAATCTGAATGTTTTAGTTGATCACTGAAGTAGCTAGTGAGAAGACTGTTGCTACGAGGTGCGTAATGTGCGACACAGAAAATTTAATTTTGGCCGTGTCCTTGTACAGGGTGACTTCGAAGTTGAGTCATTTATTTTAACAGTAAGTAGATCTTGTCAAAAGAAATGTTTTTTTCCTTTACCATTTTTCTGGTAAAATTAAAGTAACAAAGTTATAGCCCTTTGGAAGTTTGAGTACCGCCCTGTCTCAATAATAATATTATGTGCTCGTGTTTGGCAACAACAGATATAATCCGCCTTATCCGTTCATCGCATCGGAAACAAAAAGCGAAAGAATTTGGAACGATGTTTTTACAATTATTTTCTTCAGTTGTATAAAGTCAGTGTCAGTCGGTAGTCGGTAACGCGTAAGTGAATAGTCGTGTCTGTTGCGTGGCTCAAATAAAAAATGGCACATGTTTACGAAAATGCTGAACTTGTGGACATGGTTCTTATTTACGGGGAGTCTTTACAAAATGCTGCCGCGGCATCACGGACCTATGCGGATCGGTTTCCCAATCGAGTGCAACCAACCCCTCGTGCCTTTGTTAATGTATTGCAAAGAGCTCGTGAATCAGGTGACTTAAGACCTCACAGAGGAGATCATGCCGGTGCTCCGAGACCGCACGATCAAATAGAACTAGAAGAACAAATTTTAGAATTAGTAAGTGATGATCCAACAGTAAGCACCCGACAAATTTCAACTCAATTGGCGATTAGTCAATATAAAACCTGGAACACTCTACGTGAAAATCAGTTCTATCCGTTTCACATACAAAAAGTGCAGGCGTTACAACCGGAAGATCATGAACAAAGGGTTGACTTTTGCAATTGGCTTTTAAATAAACATCAAAATGATGACAATTTTTTAAATCAAATTTTAGTGAGTGATGAAGCCCTCTTTACTAGAAACGGAATTATTAATTCACGTAATTCTCACGTTTGGGCTATTGAAAATCCCCATGAAATAAGGGAAACCAATTTTCAACAGCGATTTGAACCAATCAACCTGTGGGCGGGAATTGTTAATGGAATTTTAGTGGGGCCTTTTGAATTACCAAATCACTCAACTGGTGAAAATTATCTTGATTTCTTGCAACACAATTTGCCTGGTTTACTGGAAGATGCGCCTTTAAATATTAGACAAAACATGTGGTTTTTACAAGATGGGGCACCACCCCATTATGCAAGAAATGTGCGTGAATTTTTAAATAGACAATTTAATAATCGTTGGATCGGCCGTGGCGGTTTTGTACCTTGGCCGCCAAGGTCTCCGGACTTAAATCCTTTAGACTTTTGTTTGTGGGGTTGGCTAAAAACTCTAGTGTATAAAACACCGGTTAGTACACGCGAAGAATTACGTGCTCGAATTGAGGAAATGAGTACAGTGATCAGAAATCAACCAGTTATTTTATTGCGTGCTTGTAAAGAGACATGGCTAAGACGCGCCCAGCTGTGCGTCGAGCAAAACGGAAATCATTTCGAACAGTTTTTGTGACATGCTTTTGGGCGCACAGGTCCGCACTGAAATACTTGTCGGGAGGATACTTTATAAAACAAGGTAACATTTCTTTTTAATTTTTTTTTATTTTTACACACATATTTTGGTTTATCTTCCTTCTACAATCATTATCTGAAAATTAATGACTCAACTTCAAAATCACCCTGTATATGGGACACTTCCTTGGACGACTATCACCACAGAGAGAAAAAAAGATCTAGCTTCGTTTACGTTTTTCTTTTTTTAGTGTAAACAGATAACAATAGTGCAATAAGTATCAATTGTTCGTCATCCATATCGCTATTGGAGAAACACGAAAATACTGATCTAACAGATTTTTTGATATACAGGGTGGCGCATCGAAAACGAAACAGACGCATTTACTGGCAGCTCAGTTTTTTTTTAGGAAAACGCTCAGACCCGTCGATTTTGTTTTCGAGGGGGACACAAGTTTGGCCAAAAATCACGTTAACACGTGCAGCCCCCTGGGCGGAGGTGACACCAACCCTAAAATCTTGAATGGAAATGGGGGGTCGAGCCATATCTTATTTTAAAGGTCTTTCAATTCCCTTTATAATGATGTAAAATACATGAGCTTCAGTTGAGTAGTTTTGAAGATTTGTTGATTTAAAGCTTAAAGTAGACTTTAATAGGTACATCAGATTAATTTGTACTACTTTCAGAAGAAATTTGACTAAAAGAATTCACTTAATAAGTAAATGCTTTTCTTCACTACGCCCATAGTTTGTTTATCATTTTGTTGTTGAAAATAGCTATTGGAGCGTTTTTTGTGGCAAAAAAGTTATTTCTTGAAGAAAGATAAGGAAATATCTCGTACTTATTTTAACTAGGAATTTAGTACATAGTTTGTGATTGATATGACCAAAGTTTGTTGCTAAAATAACTTGTAACGCTATATTACATAAATTAACCATGGTATATTCCACAGCAGAAAGAGTTCAAATTATCGAAATATTTTTCGGGACTAATCAGTGCGCTAATAGAACAGCAGAGATATTTAATGAGCGACATGAGAACAGTAACGTGCATCGAAAATATGTTTTAGAACTTGTAGCTAAATTTTGGGAAACTGGGTCAGTCGCTAATAAAAAACGCAGCATTGAAAACCCCATAAGGAACGTAGCAATAGAAGTGGTGGTTTTAGGGCAAGTTTATGTAGATCCTACGTTAAGTACCCGCAAATTGGAGACTGTGTGTGGTTTTAGTCGAGTTATTGTCCAACGGAGTCTAAAGTTTTCAGCCGTACAAAATTCACCTGGTACAAGAACTTAATGAAGACGACTTTGATCTGCTATTACAATTTTGTGAAGATATGAGTGAACGAATTATAAACGCTGAACATTTTCTATTCAACACTTGCTTTTCCGACGAATGTTCCTTTTTCTTAAATGGCGTAGTAAATCGTCATAACTGCCGATATTGGTCCGATTCTAATCCTAGAATTTATCATGAGGTTCATACACAGCAGCCACAGAAATTAAATGTTTGGGCTGGTACTTTTGTCGATAATTTAGTTGGACCTTTTTTCTTACCTGGAAATTTGACAGGTGAAATGTATTTGGAATTACTGGAAGACGCCATATATCCTGCATTAACAACCCTGATTGAAATTGATGTTCCAACAGGATGGTGCCCCACCACATTACGTATTACGTGTTCGACAATATTTAAATCAGACGTTTACAGATCGATGGATTGGTAGAAGAGCTGCCATTGAATGGCCCCCAAGATCGCCAGATTTATCACCTTTGTATTTCTTTATGTGGTGTCATTTAAAAAGCAAAATCTATGCTACTCAGTCAACATCATTAGAAGACCTGAGACAAAGAATTGTGATTGAGTGCCTTCAATTTACTCCTCAAATATTGCAAAATGTGCGGCAACGTTTTGAACAAAATCTTTATTATTGCATGGAGAGTCATGGTGGCCATTTTCAACATTGACTTGCCTAACGGGTCAGTTCATTCTTCATTTTTAAATTACTTTGCTGCCAAATGTATTGATCTCCACTAATGATGTTGTATTAGTTTTATTTAAGCTTTAAATCAATAAATCTTCAAAACTACTGAACTGAAGTACATTAATTGTATATCATTATAAAGAGAATTGAAAGACCTTTAAAATAAGGTATCAACTCGACGCCCCTTTCCATTTAAGATTTTAGGGTTGGTGTCACCCCCGCCCAGAGGGCTGCACGTGTTAACGTGATTTTTTGCCAAACTTGTGTCCCCCTCGAAAACAAAATCGACGGGTCTGAGCGTTTAAAAAAGAACTGAGCTGCCAGTAAATGCGTCTGTTTCGTTTTCGATGCGCCACCCTGTATTTTGAGAGAACGTATCGGAATTAATTCGTCTCTGAATTCCGGCTGTGTGAGGCCGGTCTTAGGTACAGGCCTTGTCTTGGATACAGACGACGAACAGCAAACAGATTGCATGACATCTACTGAAAAAGTGAGCGATAGAATATGAAATGTTTATTTAAAAAAGCAAGTCTGCGTATAACCATACCATTTTATGTGTTCTGGTTATTTTAGTAGTGATAAAATACAAGAAACGTCTTAAAATTAATCGAATTTATTTTCTCAGAACCGTAGCCAAATCGTGACACACATGAGGAAGCCATAAAGTGCTCGCAAATTGAGTAGCTATTTTCTCCGTATACAGAGTGTTCACTGGAAAACTTCCCACTAGGGATTTATCGGAAACCACTGATTAAAAGAAAAAACGCCGAGTCACGTCAAAAGATTTGTCAAGGGGGACCACTTTTGAATCAAAAACTACTCCACCTTTGCACTCTTGCAATATTTTCATTTTGAATGAATGACATTTATGGAGTTTAGTAACTGTGAGTACAAAGCCTAACGAAATACCAGTCGCAGCAAACAATTTTGTGTAATGAAGGATTAGGATTTATTCCAAAATGACCCAAAAATTCAACGTGAACGGTTTCATCCAAAACTCTCCGATGATCACGTTTCTTATTTGCAACAGATCCAGTTCGTGTAAATTTAGTAATGCTTATCGAAATGAAAGGCGATATTTTCGTGCGTTTTTATCTTCTGTGTGAACAAATTAGGATAAATAAAGGTTTTTCTAATTTTCTCGAAAACGGATCGACTGATTCTGAAAAATCTAACGTCAAAATAAAGGACTTCTAAAGACCTTTCAAACAAGCTATTACTCGATACCCTTTGTCACTCAAAATTTTTAACCCTGTAATGCTTAGTGGGGTTTCGCATCACCCCAAAGAAAATTCAAATGTTCACTAATTTTTTGTGCATAAATTGGCAACATCGGAGATCCCGCTATGTTCATTTGAGGTTAAAGTGTGTGTGTTGTTGGTCGCACATTTTTGTTCAGTGCAATAGTTTATATGATATTTTGTGTTTGGGGTGACGAGTAACCCCAGGTAAGCTTAAACTGGTATTTTTAATTTATTCCACACACTAGATTACGTAATTTATTTAGATGGCTGTCCAACCAGATGATCCCAAATTTGAAGAAACTCTGTTACGATGGAATGAAGAACCCGACAATGAACCTGATTCAGATAATAGGCCAAATAAAGAACCTCTCCCAGCTGATTACGTAAGAAAACTGACAGAACCCATTCACGGAACCGGACGCAATTTGACGATGGACAATTGGTTTACTTCCATCGCACTGGCTGACAAAATGCTTGTTGACTACAATTTGACCATTGTGGGTACTCTCAGAAAAAACAAGAGGGAAATTCCTCCATCATTTCTCCCAAACAAACGAAAAGAAATTATGTCTTCTCAATTTGGATTCGACAACCAAAAAACCTTGGTGTCCTTCACACCCAAGAAGTCTAAATCTGTGCTACTTTTATCGACAATGCATTCTGGTAGTACAATAGATGAAAATAAAAAACCCGAGACAATAAATTTTTACAATTCTACCAAAGGAGGTGTCGATACCTTTGACCAGATGGTGCACACATATTCGGTATCCCGCAAAACACGCAGGTAGCCATTACGCTTTTTTTATGGTTTAATGGATCAAGCAGGCATTAACTCCAACATTATTTTCCAAATTGTTAAGCGTGATAGACAAAAAAGTGTTCGTCGAAAATACCTATTTGAACTTGCACTACAACTGGTCAGGCCTCATATGGAAAGACGTTTGACAAAACCAATACCTCGAAAATTGAAAGAATCAATAATGAATATTCTAGATATGAAAACAGAAGAAAAAGTTGATCCACCTCCAGCAAAATTGCTAAAATAGACTCGCTGCATTTTATGTCCAAGAACAAATGACCGAAAAAACTGCCTGTGCGAAATGTTTCAAGGCTGTTTGCAGTAATCATCGAGCTGAAATATGTACCGAGTGTTTGAAATAAATGTTTTATTATTGAAACAAAAGTGTCTATCTTTTATATTTTGTTCATTAAATAGGAATATATCACTGGGGTTATTGGTAACCCCGCCTAAGCAACTATAGCCGTGCTATTCGCCTAAGCGCTCCAGGGTTAAGGGAATGACCTTCGTGGGGCCGAAGATGAAGTAGTTTTGGTTAAAAAGTTATGCCCCTTGACAAATATTTTGTCGTGTCTCGGCGTTATTTCTTTTAATCAGTCATCTTCGATAAATCCATGGTGTGAAGTTTTCAAATGATACACCCTGTATATATACCAAGTTCCAGTTATCGGAACGTAAATTTAATGTTTCATTCATGAGTTAACGACGTCGAAATCGATTTATTCATAAAAATCCAGTTAACATGGATCCTAAAACCATAAAATCGTTCGCGAATCGTTGGCATTTTAATCCTTAACCTCTTATCTGTCTGACGTAAATCAATTTTATTGCAGAATGCACTCTGTTATCTCAACCGTTCATAGTGTAAAATAATAAAGTTGTAGCTCTTATCTGTCTGTGTGTGAAATATAGTAAGATGACTTGTCAACAGCGAAAGTGCACTTCTAAAACGTATCAATACATATATATAGTTGTTTGCTGAGGATACATCATACATTGAGAATCCGAGGCTTACCAAGAGTTCACTTGGAGATAAAAATGAGGTATTACATGATACCCATGCCATTTAAAAGAAGGTTAAAGTACCTCTAGGTTCTTGGTAAAAAAATGCGTGCAAGGAAAAGGCTATCATCCATAATTATTATTATTGGCGACTCATTGTACTGACTCCTGTGCTAAAAGTTCAACATTCTAAGTTATACACAAGTATTCTGCCGATTAAAGTCTCGCCAGATGACGAAAAGCTGTTCGAAGGGATAATATTCGGAAAAATCATTGGATTCATTTGAGAAAACAAAATTTTGACAAAAAATCAAGGTAGATTTAGAAACAGATATTCTACAGAAACAGCAATCTAAATGGTTGTGGAAGATTGTAGAAGAAGTATAGATGAGAAAGAACGTATTGTAACAATGCTTTTAGACTTCAAAGGGCGATTTGAGACTATAGATAGGGAATTGAAATTGTATCACTATGGTTTTAAAGAATCAGCATTGAACATTAAACATTATTTAGCAAATAGAAGTCAACAAACTAAAGTTAAACATATTATGTCAAACGTTCAAAATATATCAGTAGGGGTGCCACAGGGGAGTTAATTAGGGCCGTTACTATGATATACCTATACAGAGTGTCCCGAAAAAAAGTGTGCAATATTCTACCAGCGGTTTCTAGAGCTTAAAATAGGAAGAAAAGTTTATATAAACATAGGTCGACAAACGTTGCCTAAGGGCGCTACGGTCTTTTGAAGGGGCTCCCCTGAACATGGTTTTTCCTTAATATTTCCGAAACGTGTTGAGATAAAGACATAAAATGTGGTATTCCAGCCTAGTTTTTTATGCTGGATTTAAAAATATTAACAATTTTAGACAGTTTTGTTTGGAAGCGTATGTATCAGGGACGGACTCAGGTTACTTTAGCCCCTAAATTTTTGTGTGATTCTATTTTTGAAATTCAATTTTAGAATTTGAAAATTTAAGGTTTTCTACATAAAAAAGGTACTCTTACTAAATATAGATAAATTGTGCCATTTTTGAATAAAATCAAACTAAAATATTTGTCACACGATAGGAAATGTACTGCGAATTTAAATGAATTCTTGAATAATTATCCATGGCAACGAAAATGTAATTTAATAATTGGTAAATATTACATAAATACATATTTCTATTGCAACATATCTAACATTTAGGCAAAAACAAAAGAAATAATTTTTTTCTACGAACGAAATTGAAATTTGTTTAAAAAAGAAGACGTACAGTTGGATATACTTAAAACTTGCTTTACAATAAGTGTTCAAATAAATTCCCATTTTGTTGGATACAGAGTCTCGCTCGACGATCTAATGATTGCGTAGCCCGAAAAGTGGAAAACCTTTTTCTTCTTATTTCATTTGCAGCCTGATAGTTTCTTTGAAGTGTATCTTCTTGAGTATTTACTTCAGTCGAGTAAAGTAGGGCTTTTAATGACCCCCAAAAATATAAATCCAATGGATTTAGGTCAGGTGAACGTGGCGGCCACGCTATAGGACCTCCTCTTCCTAACCACCTGTCTGGAAAATTGACATTCAACCAATTTCGAACTTTGCGTCCAAAATGTGCAGGGGCGCCATCATGTTGAAAAAACATATTTTCTTGACACTGCTGGCGCGCATCCAATGGTATTATATCCATGAGCTCATTCTGAAGAAAGTTCAGATACACCTCTGAATTAAGACGATTGGGAAGTACAATAGGCCTAATTATTTGATCCCCAATTACTCCTTCAATGAAAATCTATGTTGGAAATTTGTACGTCGAACAGCTTTTGGATTTTCATCTGACCAGTGATGCATGTTATGGAAATTAGAAGCACCATTCCTAGTAAATATTGACTCATAGTAATTTTACACTGCTAACAATGTCAGCTTAAAGTCAAAATAAGTCATAACAAATCAAAACAACTTTTGTTTGCAGTCATGGCTAACTATGTATAATCAACAATTCATTTAAATTCGCAGTACATTTCCAATCATTTGACAAATTTTTTAGTTTGATTTTATTCAAAAATGGCACAATTTATCGATATTCAATAAGAGTACCTTTTTTATATAAAGAACCCTAAGTTTTCAAATTCTAAAATTGAATTTCAACAATAGAATCACATAAAAATTTAGGGGCTAAAATAACCTGAGTCCGTCTCTGTTACATACGCTTAAAAACAAAACTGTCTAAAATTGTTAATATTTTTAAATCCAGCATAAAAAACTAGGCTAGAATACCAAATTTTATGTCTTTATCTCAACACGTTTCGGAAATATTAAGGAAAAACCATCTTCAGGGGAGCCCCTTTAAAAGACCGTAGCGCCCTTAGAGGACGTTTGTCGACCTATATTTATATAAACTTTTTTCCTATTTTAAGCTCTAGAAACCGCTGGTAGAATATTGCACACTTTTTTCGGGACACCCTGTATAAATGATATTTGACATTTTAGAGCACTGCGAAATTCAAATACTTGCGAACGATCCATTGATATATTTGTAGCACATTATTGTACACTGCTTTAGAATGGTTAAATAGTGATATTAAAAAATTATGAATTTGTTAAATGTTAATAAACTTAAATTAAACATTAATAAAACAAAATGTATGTCAATAGGGAAGCATTTAGGTATTTAGGTGATAATAGAATTGCGCTCATGATTAATGATGAAAAATATCTGGGTATATACTATCTCACGAGCAATATGACATTATTTTAAAAATATCAAAGAAGATAAATTAGCTTTATAGAGGTTCCCACAATTTTAGTATGTAATTCAAAAAAATTGTGTATAACACTATAATTCTTTCCAATCAATCAATCAATCAATTTTTTTATATTTTTGAACCATCTTGTTTACAGGAAATGAAAACATATTTTCAAAATTGCAAATTCTACAAAATAAACCTATGAGAATCATTTTAAATAAAAACAAATATGCTACGATTAAGTCTATATTAGAAGAACTACAATGGTTGAATATAAAAAATTTCATATGTTACTTAGTTCTCATTTTCATATTCAAATTAAAAAATCATTTATCATCACCACCACACTTGGAAAACAAAATTAAATAGTCATTATCATAACTACGAAACTAGAGGCTGTATAGATTTTCATCTGCAAAATTGTAACAGTAGCATAACTGGCAAATCTGTATTTCAAAAGGCAGCAATTGAATTTAATAAATTAAATAATGATATTAAACAGTGTTCGAATTTAAAAATGTTTAGGTTGAAATTACAATTTTTTTTTCTGACGGCGTCAACTTCTATGGTTATTAGACGTAAAATCACTTTATGGATACTCAAAATGGATATTGATATAATTTTAACAGACAAGAATGGAAAAATTGCAGATTCAAAAGATTAAAAAAACTGTGTAATGCTGAATAAATAAGTCTTCAACAAACAAGCAAAGCTTGTAGATAGCAATTGGTACTAAAGTGCAACAAAAACAATGTTGTAGTCAGAACCTATCCATGGTGAACTCCCGCATTGAAATATCGTCCAACACGATCACGCTTAGATGCTGCAAAAAAAAAGTGTCAAGTAGGTTGACTACTACTATAAACGAGAAAGTGTGAATTTTTGTTACTCAATCACGTCCAAATGATTTGACCGGATCTGGCTGAAATTTGGTGCAGAGATAGGTTTGTTGTCTGGAATAGCGCATTTTTATCCCGGAAAGTGACTTATACTTTGACATGACGTGTCTAGCGCGGAAGGACCTTCCAAACTCGTAAAATTGTGTGGGGTAAATTAAAAACCTTAAATTCAGTAATACAAAAAACTATACCTTCTTAGTAACCATATTTATGGAAGTTCTCTGGTTTATTACATTCCCAACTATATACAGTGTGTCCCGGAAAAAGTGTGCAATATTCTACCAGCGGTTTCTAGAGCTTAGAAGAGAAAAGTTTATATAAACATAGGTCGACAAACGTCCCCTAAGGGCGCTACGGTCTTTTAAAGGGACTCCCCTGAAGATGGTTTTTCCTTAATATTTCCGAAACGTGTTGAGATAAAGTCATAAAATTTGGTATTCTAGCCTAGTTTTTTGTGCTGGATTTAAAAATGTTAACAATTTTAGACAGTTTTGTTCGGAAGCGTATGTAACAGAGACGGACTCAGGTTATTTTAGCCCCAACATTTTTGTGTGATTTTATTTTTGTAATTCAATTTAAGAATTTGAAAATTTAGGGTTTTTTACATAAAAAGGTACTCTTATTGAATATCGATAAATTGTGCCATTTTTTAATAAAATCCAACTAAAAAATTTGTCACATGATAGACAATGTGCTGCGAATTTAAATGAATTGTTGATTATACATAGTTAACCATGACTGCAAACAAAAGTTGTTTTGATTTGTTATGACTTATTTTCACGTTAAGCTGACATTGTTAGCAGTGTAAAATTACTAGATTAGAATGAAAATTTTTATTAAATCGATTTAAAATGCCAAGATTTACAGACAGAGAACTGACTGACATGCATTTTGTGTACGAGTTTTGCAATTTCAGTACATTGGCAGCCGTAAGAGAATATCAAACAAGATTTCCCAATCGCATAGTACCTGGACGTCGAATGTTTACTGATATTCACCGGAATTTGTCAAACCATGGAAGTTTTCAGCGCATGCAGGGCTCAGGAAGGCCACTGGGAAATCATCTTATGGATATTGCTTTAAATATGTTTGGAAATAATCCGCAAATACGCATACGAAATGTTTCAGAAACTATGGATATACCTCGATCAATAGTAAGAAAAATTTATGAATACCTATTTGATAGTTATCCTAAAAATAATAATTTTAGATAGGAAGAATGACAAGGATTACATCCTTATCATTTTAAACGGGTGCAGCACTTAACGGAGGCAGATTTTTTACCACGAATCTAGTGGAGTGGATATTAGCAAAACCAGCTTCAGGGGAGCCCCTTTAAAAGACCGTAGCGCCCTTAGGGGACGTTTGTCGACCTATGTTTATATAAACTTTTCTTCCTATTTTAAGCGCTAGAAACCGTTGGTAGAATATTGCACATTTTTTTCGGTACACCCTGTATAGTATACACCGTAGAAATAATTTGCTATGCGGTCAAAATAAGTGAAATAATTAAATTGGTTAACGCATTGTTTTAAGTGTTTCACGTCTCCATTTAATTTTAATCAGTTCCCGAACTGTTTTCGAAGTAAATAACTTCACTTTTTGAGTATAATGAAGGCAGTAATTGAACAGCAATAACCAGGTAGGCTTAGGAATACCTCTTATGCAGACTGATTTGCAGTAAATTACTTCCGATACCTGGATTACGCGCATTGTCTACATTGTCCACTTTGCCTATATGAATGTCAAGATGTAGAATGATCAAAACAACTTAAAAGTACAAACAAGAACCTACCACAGTCCAAGAAATAAGAATCCTGGCAACGATATGGCCGCCTGCAACTGTCTCCACTCCCTGAGTTCCCATGCTAATCCAGCGATGGTCATATAGCTTACTGAGACCGGGAAGAGGTAGGAAATACCAGCCACTGTCCTCCAATGACCTCCAACAAGTTCAATGGCCAGCACGAAACCGCTGAACACGACTGATACTGAGATGAAGCCTAGCAAGGCTCGCAAGATGGCGTACACGAGGAACCAAGGACTGAAGGCTATCGCGCAACCTGGAAGAAAATTCAAAATGATGTGTTTGTTAGCAGAATTCAGCTGAGTGGGGGTCCCTGATATACAGGGTGTCCGCAAAGTTGGGGTTTTCCTTTACACGACGTGTAGATCTTGAAAACATAAGCAATTTTTCTTAGTACCATATACACCAATGTCTTAAGGGAACCGAGATAAAGGGCTCTGCAACATCAAAAATATCTGAATACCGTCCTGTAGCCGCGACATCCCCGAGTGGTACTAGGACACTAGCTCAACCCGACAACAGAACTGGGTCGGGGTCAGTATGTCAGGTCAGTCTGCAACCTTCAACCGACGGTTACGGTCACGCGTGTAGAGGTAATCGCGTAGACGAGAATCCCTCAACAGGCACTAGAGACGTGGCTAGAGAACTAAAGTGTGGCAAACGCTGCGTGAAGAGGGGCTGTATCCGTTTCTCGTCCAACGTGTACAAGCCCTTCAACCTGACGATTTTTCAGCAAGAGTGCGGTTTTGTGAGTGGTCGTTGCATCAACATGACAATAATCCGGACTTTTTGAAGTGCATATTGGTGACAGACGAATCTACGTTCACGCGTAATGGGGTGAATAACTTTCGCAACACTCATGTTTGGTCAGTAGAAAATCCGCACGCTGTCCGTCGGGCACATTTTCAACAAACATTTTCGGTGAATGTTTGGGCTGGCATGGTGAACGGTATGCTCATTGGACCATTTATTCTCCCAAATCGATTGGACGGGATGCAATACCTAGACTTTTTACGCAACATTTTGCCTTCCTTGTTTGCCTGCGTCTGCTCGGTAGCGCATCAGCTGATTTCATTTTCTGTTGGAGCGGTATGATTTCGGGCAGAGACGTACTTAGCCCTTCTCGTCAACTGGAGAGTGAGTACTTTTTCCTTTATTTTTTTTTTACTTGGTGGCCCTCGTTTCACTACACGTTACCTTTGTTATTTCAAGGGTAGTTGTTTCTGAAAAGGAAAACCCCAACTTTGCGTATTAGTCATTTTTATTGAGTTATGTTATATCTATTGTCCTGTTGAGGTAGTCTCATAGGGGTATAGGGGATACGTTTTATTCCGGACATTGGATCATCCGATCTGCATATCTTTTATCCCAAGATGCTAACCACTGGCACTTTGTAAGAACACAAGATATCCGCGACCGTATTAAGTGGAGTGACGCTTTGTCGATTTTTCGTAGGTTCTTCCGAAAAACGTCACCTCGGATCTAGTCGTCATCCACTTGATGTTCACTTGTAGCAGCTGTGCGTGTTGCCTATACGTCATGGCACTTGGGCGTTATGGTTTGGCTCTCGCGTGACGTAACATCACCTTTAGAGATGGGACTAGTGGGGCCATTCATAGGTCCTATGGCCTAACTATAGTACACAAGCTGACGTCATACCGATTTTTAATTTTTTATATCAATATATATGATCCATGTCGGTCAGATGTCACTAGATCGCTTGGAGATCCGACAAAATTGAAAACACTTCTTCAGATTTACTTTAAACGGTATTCACAAATAAAATGGGTTCTTCTAGAGAAGAAATTACTTACCTAAGATAGTTTGTATCAAAACTGAAGCCATTAAAGTCCTTTTTCTACCGTACTTGTCCGACAAAATACCACACACTAAACCACCTATAGCTACACCTCCGAGAAACATCATCTCAGCGAAGTTTATTAAGTTTTTTCTATCACAGACCAAATTAAATTCGGATATAATCGTTGAACCTGCAACAATAGAATATCAACGTTAGCTTTATTTGACGATCATCTCGCTGGATTTGATAAGAAAATGACCGTGAAAATGACTGACCGTCAACATTGTTAATAGTAGATTTTACTAAGCATCTTTAAAGTACTTAATGGATGTAACCAATATGGTCGATTTCTTGTAAAATGTCTCTCAAACTAGAGAACAATAATTATACGGTTTGTGTAGTAAGAAGTACGTCATAGGTCACTTGGTTTTTCTACAAAAAACTGTTTTTAATACTAAATCAGCGGACTCGGTCATAAAATGCACCAATGAAAACGCAATATCTTTAAATGAGCATTTTATTCTGACTGTTGCTATACAAAATTCTGCTTGATAGGTTCTTTGAGGACATACATAAAATTACAGAGTGCTTATTCTTTTACAAACATCGACTACATATTCAATTTATCTGACTACCGTGTGAAAAAACAGTTCCTTAAGCCAGCCCTGTTAACAGGAAGCTCCCGCGCCCTCGGCTGGGCGGCAGGATGATTACTTCTAGCAGCGCCACCTTCAACTAACGAGCCATGAACAGTAGATATGGCAACGCAGCTTTGGGGTCTTCCACAGACAGGTGTTTGCCGGGCTTTTCGTTTGTTTATATTCCTAACCTCCGACTTTTTGGTGCAATTTTGTTGTAAATCTCTGGGAACAGTGCAATTCATACAAACCAGAGTAATCTACTTAGTTTTGCTCTTCAAACCGTGCAGAAAGTATTTATTTTAGGTAGTATAAAATCGTGCTTTGATGTGTTTAAAATGTGTGTGAATCGGTGCTTGTTAGAAATGTCTGTATAGTGTTAGTTGAAGGTGGCGCTGCTTCTAGCCTTGCCACTGCCACTGCAGCGCAGCGGGTTCGCGTAGTCGTCCTACTGTCCAGTAGAGTGAGCGACATCTCCCAGTAACAGGGCTGGCTCGAGGAACAGGGGTTTATGCACGGTAGTCAAGTTAATTGATTATTCATTCGATGTTTTTTAAAGAATGAGCATTCTGTAATTTTATTTTACATTTACTGAATTTAATTCTGCACAGCAACAGTGAGATTGTTATTTTCATTAAAATAATGGCGTCGTGTTAATGTATTGTTTCAGGTTTGATCGATGTTTTGAGTAGGCCACAAGTCGTTCTATTTGATTGGTGGAATTTGCATCAAAATGACAAATAGGTTTTTGTTGATGATTCATTTGATATATGGAGTACATATGATTTGTTAAGATGTTAATTAGAAGCCCATCTTACAAAAATCTATAATTTTTCTCTAGTTTGAGAGACATTTTAAAAGTAATCGACCAAGTTCCTTGGATCCATTACTTCAAAGACGCCTTCTCATTGGTCAAATTTGTGTCAAAGGCGCAAACTTTATTCTCGCTGACCAACAGTAAAATCGGGCTTTAGGGCCGTACTATCTGTCGTTCCTTGATTTTAACAGTCTTTCACTCCTTCAGAAAGGCTGGGGTATTACTAGATCTCCACTGTTCCGTATCAGCGTCAGCGGTCTCTTATTGTAAGATTATGTTTTCTGTTTGGATCTTAAGAAATTTCAGGATAGATGATAAGAATCAAGTTTTATCAGCGTGAAATTTCTTAGAATTTAAAAAGAAAATATAACCTCAAAAAGGAGAGTTGACACGAAACACTAGGAATCTAGAAATACCCCTATCTTTCTGAAGGACAGGAAAAACTATGAAAATCAAGGAGGCCATGAACGCGACCTACAATAAATTGTAGGAGCGACTGACGATACGGTTCAAGACATGTATCTGCGAATGCTTTAATTTGTATAGTTATTGGACTGCTTATACTTGTTTTATTATTATATCTATTGTTTTATTATTATTAATATCATTATTCGATCTAGTCTCATTATTGTCTGTCTAATTACATAATTGATGTGTACAATGCTCACAAAAATCCATTTTCTTATCAAATCCAATGAAGTTCTTTCATCAAATATGTTCAAGCGACAATAATGACATTTACCTTCACCGCCAAACTCCCACGTGTCACACGTGACCATGGCCAACCCAGTGGCATTGGTGCACATTGCTGCGAAATCCTCCCAATCGCCGTCCGTTCCATTTCCGACGTCAAGCATACGGCAGAAGTCGCCATTAGGTTGGGTGCAGGCACGCCATACCTTAGGTGCTATGTCCCTGTAAAATTGTTTCATATGCATTTTCAATCACAATGGATAAACATGATGAAACAGCTTTCAAGCAGTTAAAAAAATAGCTTATTGTATTTAGGTAATAGCTAAGGTGTTTGACTCAGTACTATACCTACGAATAAATTTTTATCTTGCTGGGATGTCATTTTTGAGCAGTATGTTAGAAATTCGTAGAGGGTTTCAGGGTAAATAAAAATTTAAAAAGCCCCAAAATTGTACATTACTAACTATGCAAATTTTAATTGGATGGGCCAATTTGACTAACTCGATAAATGTAATTTTTTTATAAATGTTCGTCTTTTTCTCGTGCCGAACATAGTCATTTATCAACTGATGACAGCGTTGCATGGGAAGTAGAGAGTCGACCTACTTGACGTCATTTTTTGCTCTCATAATCGGATTCACCGTATCAAATACCTTAAATGTACCAAGTCTCATTATTTGTGAGAACGAGAGACAAAATGTTCATCTACTTATTCCGCATAGCGAATTTCAGTTAAATCACCCTGTACAACAAAAATAATTAAATGGTTTCCTATTAAATTCAGGCATGCGAATAAGCGCAAGAAATCAGGCTTCCTAATAGTGAAAACTCCATTTGAGTTGTCCAAATAGTTTTTTTTCTATAGCCCTTAAAAGATGACAGGAATATGATTCAAATATATAAATGCTTGCTACATCTGTTTCGGTGCGCTACCGGAATGTCTGGCTAGACAATTTTCCGAGAATTGCGTCACCGGTCTTCTTCATTTGTTTTTCGGGTTGTCATGGTTACCTAGTGCCTTCTGTAACGTTCGCGCAGTGTTGCCATACGTAGCGGAATTCCGCTATTTGTAACGGATTATTTTGAGAAGAGCGGCGTAGCGGCGGTATAGCAAATTAGCCCAAAATGTAGCGGAATTTATTACATACAAAACTATCTAACTAAACTATTTCACTGTTTTAACGTTAATAACGTTCTAAATCCTAAATAGGCAGTGGCTAGAGTCTGATTTATTATCACATTAATAATAAAATTGGTGCATTTGGTGCCGCTTGAGCCATCTAGGAACAGAGAAGAGAATTATTCCACTTGCCTTTTTCTTCAATAACAGATGGCATACGTACTGCTTTCAATACTAATCGTTTCTAACAGGTCTCAGCAGGCAGACATAATATTAGGTTTCTCGCTTTGTATTGTATTTTTCAGTTCTGGGTATATACTGTTTAGTTTCGTTTATATTAGTGTTCTTATTTTTGTGTTGATCATTTTATTGATATATCATTTGCTGCAGATTTTAATATTAAATCTACTGGTAAGTAACAAAACTACTTGAATATCTAAAATATTATAGTTTGATCCAGAAATAAATCTTAGTCGCGAAATTTGTTTTTAACGCTTTTTCTTCTGGAAAATAGGAATAATGGAAAGGCGACAGCAGACCATTAACGATTTTTTTGATAAAAATCCTTCTAAAAAACAAACGGTGAAACCAAACGTGGCCGTACCATCCACTTCGACTGCATCTGTGTCGGACTCGGAGCATCCCGAACCTGAATACAGACAAAATAGAAGAGCGGAATCTAGTGGAATCAGGTCTGAGCCTGATAATTCGACTTGCGAATCTCAGGATAACCAAGAGCCAAAACAACCTGTTAAGGAAAAGACACGAAAACAAATGTTTACTTCATCATGGCTAGAAGATCCGTTATTTAAAGACTGGTTGGGACCTATTGAAAATGACAAGTTGAAAGCAAAATGTAAAGCTTGTAATCAAATAATGGGTGCTAAAAAATCAGATTTAGTGAATCATTCGAAATCAAAAAGGCATGCCACTAATGTACAAGCAATTTCGAATGTAAGAACGTTAGATAGCACTTTTCAGTCTCGGGAAGCACGTGAGTTGGAAAAACGGCAAATATTTGCTTGCTTAAGATATAGTCTTTTAGTTGTAAGTCATTATATAAGTTTTAGAACTGTTGATCATATAACAGGAGTTAGTCAATTATGTTTTAAAGAACCAGATCTCTCTAGCTCACTTAAATTAAAAAGATCCAAATGCATAAGTATAATTAAAAATGTGCTGGCTCCTGTTATTAAAGACGAAATAATTTCAGAATTGGAAAATAAACCATTTTCTATTTTATTGGATGAGAGTAGAGACCTGAGCAATACAAGACTACTATGCATTCTTGTAAGGTATATTCATAAAAATTCAATTAAAACTCATTTATTAGATATAATTAAAATAAACGCAGATGAAGGTACCGCCAAAGGTTTATATTCTCTTTTTAAAAAATGCGTTATATCCAATCAAGTAAAAATTACCAATATTGATGGATACTGTTCCGACAACGCTAGTGTTATGATGGGCAATAACGAATCTTTCAAAACTTATCTTTTAAAAGATAATTCTAATATAATTGTCAATGGCTGCATTTGCCACTCTGCTCATTAAGTGGCGGTGGCGGCAGCTGAAAAGATTCCAAGCAACGTCGAAGCTCTTTTACAAAACTTATATTCTTACTTCTCAAGAAGCCCAAAAAGGCAGTGTGTTCTTGAAGAATTACAGGAATATTTCAAAGAGTCAAAATTAAAAATTTTAAGCCCTAGTAAAACAAGGTGGCTTGCTTTATCCAAATGTGTTGATAGAGTTTTGGATCAGTGGGACATCTTGCTTAGCCTATTTAGATTAGCTTCCATTGGAGACAAAAATCCTGTAGCAAATGTAATACTTAATGAGTTACAGAATCCATTTGTTAAGGCGTATTTAATGTTTTTTAAATTCGTGTTGCCCATTTTCAACCAATTTAATGCTCTCTTTCAATCAGAGAAAGTTATGCTCAATATCATATCAATAGAGAGTGAGCGATTTGTACGTCATGTATGTACAAACTTTAGGCGACCAGAATATTTTAAAAATGAGAAATTATGTAATCTAAATCCTAATGATCCCCACTGCTTATTACCAATTGAACAAGTGAATGTTGATCCGCATACAATGGATGCAATAAACCACTGCAATAACACGGCAATCGAACAATTTAAATTAAAATGTGTCACATTTTACCAAAAATCGGTAGAAGAGTCCCTTAAAAGATTTCCTATCAAAGACAACTTCTTTTCAGAGCTAAAGTTTCTCTCACCGGTTGATGTGATGAACAATCGTCTTATTATAAGTGATACCTTTCATGACGCCGTTTTAAAAAAATTTGCCCTTCATATTGAAATCGAAAAGGCAATTTTGGAACTAAAGAAAATATGTATTTATTTTAGTGATAGTGAGAAAGAGGGAATTTTAAAAACAAAAAGTAATGTCATTGAATCTTGGTCGTTTGTAAACGACCTCAAAAATTTTAATGACGAATATTTATTTCGCAATATAGGTAAACTGGCTCTAATCATTTTAACATTGCCTCATGGAAACGCTGATGTTGAGCGAACTTTTTCTTATATGATTGATTACAAAAAAAAGAAATAAAATAATACCATCAACTTTGTCTGCACTACTTACAATTAAATTAGACTTGGAATCAAAAAAAACAGTGCTGTTTATCCTATAGTTTTAATGAGAATCATTTAAACAAATATAAAAAGAATTTATATAATGTAAATAAGGAAGAACAAGCTGAAGAAGAAGTAATTTCTGATTCTGACTGTGAATAAAATAAGCAAACGTAGGCATTTCCACGTTTCCGCTTCTTCTTTGTCCTTATTTTTTGTTTTTTTTTCTATTAAGATTAAGATATTAGTGATAGTTTCTATTTTTTTTATTAGTTCCTAATTCTAAACCAAAGACAGTTTTGTTTTTTTAGAGGTATACTTTTTATGTTTTTACGAAAAATTGCAATTATATTATGTTACTGTTTGTATTTTTAGTAGGGTTTTTAGACAGTGTTTAAAAAAAAGTAGATATGTAAAAAATATATTTGTTGTTTATTTTAAGCCTCCCTTTGCGATACGTGTGACGGATATTGTAAACTTCGCTCTGGCAACACTGCGTTCGCGGTATGCACGATGCCAGTTTTGTTTTGTCTGGCAATAGCAATGCGTCGATATTCAAATTTCGCGCGCTGTCTTATGCGAGTGTACACGTGGTGCGCACCATTACAAAGACGACAAATGCGTAATGCTGTTCGGATTAAAATGGCATAACCGTTCTAAAGTTTTGGTAAATGAAATGAGATTAAGGACAATTTAGTGATTTAGTGGTGGTCAACACTTGTGTAGGGCTCTCGATTTCTGTTTTTAACCCCATAGGATTTGCAGAAAGGCAGCCGTTGGCCAGCGATGAGGTATACGTCCTAGGTAAGTCAATTTTTGAAGGCTACCAGTTTTGATTAATTTTACTGTTTGAGTGTTATTTTTATGCCTCATAGTACAGAAAGGAATTACTTGTGATCGAAAATAAATCTGATAGCCGCTTCATACAATCAAATACATTCACGAATAAATTGAAAAAAAAGTTTATTAATTTCTTCAGTGTAACAGGTAGCGAAATTAACCTGATAAAATTTATTCAAGCATACCAATACATATAGTAACTTCCTATAATAGTAACCTCAGGGAAAAATACTAGAACTTAACCTATGTATAATGAACCTTATCGAAAAAAGATGACCGTATACTTGTATACTCATTGTTTCAGTAGAAATATCAAATCATAAATTAAAATCAAAGCGCCAAGCGAAACAGTGCGTATTATAATAATAATCTCAAATTACAAAACATGAACGCCTCAAATAACAAAGGTTGGCATCTAGGAGAAAGAACCAAAAGTAACTAGAATACCCCAAACAATTGACGGAAAATTAATCTAATCTCTCAATTTATTTGTGAATTTGTTGCTGTGAAAAAATTGACAACAATTTTTATCTTTACACGCTCCAATTCCTTCAAGGTTAAAACACTTTTCAATTTATTGGATCGCGTAAAGTAGCTGTCGCATTTACGAAAAATATTGGGCACTCCTGATGGGGGTGTACATTCCAAATCTGAATCACACACTGAGGATCCCAAGCAACTCGTTTTTTTAGAGCCCTAAAATACTCCAACGCAGTTTTGTATGAGTAGTCAGGAAAATAAATTTCAAAAAGTTTTGGGTTAGGTGTACAGGGTGTTTCAGTTTATTGTTGCATAACTTTAAGATTCGATAGAATATTTAAAATCAATGCATAAAGTCTATATAAACATCGGTCGAAAAATGCGTGGCTTCCGAAATACAGGGTGTTTAAATTTACTTTCTAAAATAGTTTTTTTTAAATATTTCGAACAATATTTGATGTATAACAGTGAAAACTGGTATACAAGGGTTTTTTGGTACGAACATTTTTTCTTAGTGCAATTTTTGTTTTTTGAATAAAAAACTTATTCTTCGCACTTTTCTGCGTTTTTGAGATATTTCGATTTTAAGGTTCGATGCATTTTTAATTATTTATGATAAAATAACGTTAAAAAGTCAGTATCTCGATAATCTTTAGAAGTAGGCTGTGCCTGCAAATATTTTTGAAATTGAAAGCAGGATAAGGTTAAACGTCAATTAGTTGACAGTTAGTTTTGTTGTCTGTTGAAACCTGAAACGTTTTTTTGCAATTGTGAATGCACGAAATTTAGTTTCTTTTACCTGTTTTTTTTTGTAAGTTTTATAAAAATGCCATTTTTATTCTCCAATCAAGAGTTAGCGGATATTCATTTTGTGTATGGCTTTGTAAATGGAAACGCAGCAGAAGCAGCCAGAGAATACGCACGAAGATTTCCAAACAGACGACATCCAACTCGCTCAGTATTTGTAAGAGTGCATCGCCAAATAATTGAAAATGGTTTTGGAAATCTCCAAAGGGATCAAAACATAAATGTTCGTCAGTGCAGATTTACCCGTATTATTCTGCGTGAGTTTGATAGAGATCCGATCACAAGTGTTACGAGAATTTCTGGTGCCTTGGGAATTTCAGCAAGCCATGTTCACCGTGTTCTTAGAAATGACCATAGACGTCCTTACCATTTGAAACCTGTGCAGTAGATTCTTGATCGAACTGATAATAATAGGGAGTTTTTAAGTAACGTTTTATGGACCGATGAGTCATGCTTCACTAGACGTGGACTGGTAAATTTTCATAATCAACATATTTGGTCGCATGAAAATCCGCATGCAGTTCGGGAAAGAAATTTTCAGCATGAATTTAGTGTGAACGTGTGGATTGGTAGGTATCTACCGTAATCGACTATTTGGACCCTACCTTTTGCCTGCAAGGTTAAATGCTTAAAAAAAAACTATTTTAAAAAGTAAATTTAAACACCCTGTATTTCGGAAGCCACGCATTTTTCGATCCATGTTTATATAGACTTTATGCATTAATTTTAAAAGTTCAATCGAATCTTAAAGTTATGCAACAATAAACTGAAACACCCTGTATAAGTAGTCTGGAGATAATTTTGCTTGGGATATTTTTTTTTGTATTTTTGCGTATGAAACCTTTCGCTCAAATTACACAAAGTTAAAATTTAATACTTTAGGTTCAGTAAGTATCGAATAAATATTCACAATATTGTCATGTCAATTTAGACAAAAATGGACTTAGCCTAAGGACTAGCTTTTGTGATGGCCATATTCAAAATCGGCTCTCAAATTACTCCGATTCAGCTCTGTTGGTTTGTAACCACCGGGAATAAAAATGGTGATTTTGGCATTAGAGAACATCAAAAAACTACAATCGATCAGGGTACTCTAAAACGTCAAAAAACGATGTTTGGGCGTTTTTTATTTTTCCACATTTCTTTCCTCCGTCACTGAACCAATTTCCAAAAAAGTACAGAGCTTTTTCGTCCTTCCTATAGTAGTAACCTTGTGTGAAAAGTTGAAGACAGTTGCGGACAGACAAAAAAATCTCATATTCTGAATTTTCCGCCCGCAGGCGTAGAAAGTAAAAAACAATATTCACCTATACGCATGCGTCCTGGCGCACCACGTGTCTCTCTCCGCCGCGTGGAAGGTGGGTGCAAAAATGTGCCACGTGCAAGGCACGTTGAACAGTGACAAGAGGAAGGTGTGAAGCAGCTGCCATTTGCCGAATTCGCCAATGGCGTTCGAGATGACGTCATCCTCTTCGTCTCTTGTGGGGGGATGTGACTTTGTCTTGGTGGTTGAGATGACCGTCGGCTGGGGGTCATCGGGCATGGCTGGAACAAAAAATGGGCTTAGCACTTCCCTTGCATTGATATAAAATGAAGGGTATTACTTAATGATAGGTCGTTATAACAAGGGCGCATTCCTAAATAGAATTTAAATAGAAAAGTTTATATAAAGTTTAAAAAAATTCTCATGTCTCTGACTGGAACTCTGACTCGAAACTTACAGTTTTCTATTTCTGACCGTTGATATCAATTTAAGTGATCAATATATGAATAATTATTCCAGAGACGTCTCAGGGGACAGTCTCAATAATAATATTGGCAAAAAATGTACGCTAATGACTTGAAAGTATATACATATATACAGGGTGGCGCATCGAAAATGAAACAGACGCATTTACCGGCAGTTTAGTTTTTTTTTGGAAAAAGACTCGTCGATCTTGATTTTGAGGGGGACACAAGTTTGGCAAAAAATCACGTTAACACGAGCAGCCCTCTGGGCGGGGGTGACACCAACCCTAAAATCTTAAATGGAAAGGGGGGTCGAGTGATACCTTATTTTAAACGTCTTTTAATTCCCTTTATAATGATGTAAAATATATGAGCTTCAGTTCAGTAGTTTTGAAGATTTATTGATTTAAAGCTTAAAGTAGACTTTAATAGGTACATCAGATTAGTTTGTACTACTTTCAGAAGAAATTTCACTAAAAGAATTTACTTAATATGTAAATGCTTTTCTTCAGTCCTCCCACTGTTTGTTTATCATTTTGTTGTTGAAAATAGCTACTGGAGCGTTTTTTTGTGGCAAAAATTGACGGGTCTTAGCGTTTTTCCAAAAACAACCGAGCTGCCAGTAAATGCGTCTGTTTCGTTTTCGATGCGCCACCCTGTATATATATATATATATATATAACTTGAGACGTGGTCATTGTCGTCTAGACCAGTTAGGTGAAAAATTAAAGCTTCCGCCTTTTGTTGGGTACTTCGACAAAATTTAAGCAAAGAGGACTCTTTATACTTTTTTAATTCTCTCTAGCTTTCAATGGACTTTGCCATCATCATCAGGAGCTGCAATTACAATGATAACAGTAGCAACAAAAGTGTAAAATGAATTTAAATTGACTCAACTTACAGTAGTATGTGAGGATGTTGCTAATTGTTGTTTACGTATAGGATGAGGGAAACGTCCAGTAACATGGTGAGAGCTGGATAGATGGTACAATGGTCAAAATTATATAAAATATAACAAGAACAAGTTAAAAACAGATTAAAAATCCTCACATACTACTCTCCTGATGATGATGGCAAAGTCCATTGAAAGCTAGAGAGAATTAAAAAAGTATAAAGAGTCCTCTTTGCTTAAATTTTGTCGAAGTACCCAACAAAAGGCGGAAGCTTTAATTATATATATATATATATATATATATATATATATATATTTATTTAATTAACTAGATGAAAGTACAACTTTTTTGTCTCTTCAAATTATTTCGTATTTAAGGAAATAAAGAACCATGTCGAAAAACTGTAAGAAAATTCAATTCAATGGACGCACAACATTTATTAATCATTTTTAAAAGTAACAAACAATAACTTTGAGATTCGAGAGCAATTATTCCTATTTGTTGAATTTGTGTATGCATTGTCTCTTCGAATAAAGCCATTTATTATTATTATTATTATTATTATTATTATTATATAGGAGTCTCAAGTTATATATATATATTTATATATATATATATATATATAAATGTCATTAATTACGGCATATCATTATGTAACTATATATTTAGAAAACTTAGGTACACGAAAATTATAAGTGAAATATTCCAGATTTCAAAGTTTTCGCTACTAAATGTTTTCTGTACACCTTGAAGTGAACAGAAAGTTGCAAAAAAGTCGACACAAGAAGCTTAGAAGAAAAGAGAGAAAGAAATTAATAGACCACCAATTGAATCACCACAATAGGCAGCAGCAGTGGCCGCAGTAGTAGACTCTTCGGTCTCCTGATCAGTCGCCGTGCGCTGTGCGGGTTCGAGTCCCATCCCAGGAGAAATTTTTCTCTTGGCTATGGATGTTGTGATTGTCCGTAGGTGGTAGACGGTTTCTGACTGTCGAACGCGGAGGTACCACCCGGCGGATCTCGTAGGCGGAGCCAGAATGTGTGCATGTTGCATGCACACGTGTTCCCTCGCCAGAGTCCGTGTGGCGTTCCCCCTTTCCCCTGTATCCCCTTATAGCCCCACGGTACCCAATGGGTGTTTAGACCTTCGGCCTTCGTGGTAGTTGGAGTATAAAAAAAATGCTTGGAAGATGAGAATATTCACAGATGGTTCTTTCTTAAATGGTGCCAGTCTTCAGTTCTACTGCATTAATAGATAGATAGTTATTGTTCATTGACATTGAATACGTCAGAAAACATATACATATACTAAGTGACATATAAATCCGAACACCCAGTTTAAATGGTTTTATTTTAATAATCGGGTGATCTTGGTGGCCATGGTAACAATGTTATTTAGGCCAGAGGAAGTATTTTGCTTCTTTCCAGACATCAGGTAAACTCTGAACAAAACGAAATTTGTTAAAAATTGTTTGAACAACTCGTTACGCAATTTTGGATCTGGAAACATGTGGATTAGGAAAAACGGGTCCATTTTGAATAAGCAAAAAACCTCAGCGGATGCAAGGATACTTCGTGAACTAAGTAGCATTTCCGGTGTTGCGACATAAATAACTGTCATTGAGAAAACACGAATAATATCATTAATAAATTGCTAATTTACTTTTTCCCTAAATAAATAAATAATTCGCAATCTTTACGGGGCAACGATGAACCTTCATACAGTATTTCATAGCTATGATTTGAGGAACACTTAATCGCTCAAATACCCGGAACCAGCGGATTCAAGGAAACTATTCAGATAAAAGTGATTCTGCGACATAATTACGATTCTAGATAAGAAATTTCAGGGACTGCGCTTACCTAAAGTGTATCTTATCACGGTAATCTTGTACCAGTAACAGTGATTTGACATACATGAGTGACAGATTTCGGAGGTACGTTTACGCTTTGGAACGATTTAAAAAGATTTAGTTGTGGACGCCTTGTAAATGAAACGGGTTGAAAATTCAGCTTTTGTTATGCTAATATTTTATGTTAAGTTCGAGTTCATAAAGGTTTGAAATGTATTTGTTGGTTCCCATGTTTCAGTGATCTAATTTTTTTTTTATCCTCCACTGATATGTCTTGTATACTAAGTGACATATAAATCCGAATACTCAGTTTAAATGGTTTTATTTTAATAAAAGTTGGTGAATGTATTTATCTTACTGTAAATAACAAGTGAAAAATGTTCAGCCTTATCATTTGGACATTCCGGTTTATACTGCTTTTTTTTAATTCACTAACGCTCTAAAAATGAATATTTCAGCCGCAGTAAAGAATCAACGTTGGCGGATTTTGGTTCTTGACATCCTTTACGATCGGTTACGATGCCTAGAGTACGGAGACCTGTACGATTTCGTCAACTTAGTGAGTTTGATAGGGGCCGTATAGTGGAACTTCGGGAAGCTGGACTTTCTTTTCGGGCAATTGCAGTTAGAGTGCAAAGAAGTGTAGACACTGTGGTTAGGTGTTGTCAGGCATGGCTTCGAGAATGCCGTACGCAAAGAGCAAGGGGCACTGGACGCCGCCGTAGAACAACAGACCGTGAAGATCGCCGCCTAAGTTTATTGGCCTTAAGGGACCGTTTCTCCACTACCAGGTCCATTGCAAATGAATGGTTTGCAGAGCATGGAAGACCTATTGGCATGCGAAGTGTTAACCGACGAATGAGAAGTTTTGGCTTGTTTTCATACCGGCCACACTGGGTCCTCCCTTTAACTCGAGAACACCGACGTAATCGCCTTGAGTGGTGCAGACAACGGTCACTCTGGGATCAGGAATGGAACAGTATTGTCTTTACTGACGAGTCTCGATTTTGTTTAGGCATGCACGATGGTCGTGCCAGGGTTAGAAGGCGACGTGGTGAAAGGAGGAATCCACAGTTTTTTGTTGAAACACATGTTCATCACACTGTTGGAGTTATGTTTTGGGGTGCTATAGCTTATGGTTCCAGGTCACCTTTAATCTTCATCAGAGGTAACATGAACGCGCAGCGTTATATCCACGAAGTTCTAGAACCCCATCTTTTACCCTATCTTGACACCCTGGCAGATCCAACTTTCCAACAAGATAATGCCCGACCACATGTTGCAAGAGTCACAATAGACTTCTTTCAACATAATGATGTCACATTGTTACCATGGCAACCAAGATCTCCCGACTTATCCCCAATTGAGCACGTGTGGAATATAATGGGTAGGAGATTGCTCAATTTGCAACGTCCTCCTCAGACTCTAGAAGCACTTCGAGAGGAGTTGGTGGTTGCCTGGAATGAGATACCACAGGAGGATATTGACCACCTGATCAGAAGCATGCCTAGGCGCGTTGGAGAATGCGTAGCACATCAGCGTGCATCCACACATTATTAAAGGTCAAAGGGCTTTAAAGCAGTTCAATCATTTTGAAATTTTTTTCTCATTTACTTATTATGCTTCATTAAGTACTTATACAAAATTTTATTAAAATAAAACCATTATATGTCACTTAGTATAGATTCACTTTGAACTTTAAAACGTGTAAAATGCTGGTTGAAAGTTTGATAATGTCCAGCCTTAACTATGCTTTAATTTTATATTATCCTTGCCTCGACTCGATGAATCGGTGTAGAATCCAAAGAATGTCTCCTCTAAGACCAAGGAGTTGAAATGGTTGGAAATGGATGTACAATTTGAACGTAATCTCCAGATAATATACTCAATGATAGTAGAAGTGTTGTTACTGATGAATGTTACCATTGAGACCGAAATAACACTTTTAAATACATATGGTATCATTGGCTATACGAACATGGCGCCATCCCATGTTTCAAATATGAAATTAGATAGAAGTGTTACACCCAGAAAAAATAATTTCTTCAAGTTGATGCTGTATTTGATTTTTTTTTATTTGTTATTGATGGAAACATATAATTTTAAGAAATATATTTCAGCGGCATTTTTAATATTATCATCAATATTTTTTTTTTGGTAGTCAATATGTACAGTTTTTGGAAAAGTGAATAAGTTGCATTACCAACGATTTCCTAGGATTGCAGCCTATCGTATCCGACACTGAGTTTTCGCGATACAGATACACTAACACTATAAAAAGTGTCTTGAAACTACGTCACTTAAATGTGCGTTCTCTAACAGCTCACTTTAATGATTTTGCCTCTCTTGTTCAATATAAGTTTGATGTTGTAGCAGTCACTGAAACATGGCTGCATTCCAGTATTGACAGCACTGTAGTCAATATACTTGGGTATAATTTCTTCCTTAAGGACCGTGGGAGCAGAGGGGGTGGCATCGGTCTCTATGTTAAATTAGATATTAGCACTAATCTTATCCCAGTTGAGCTCGATGACTTTATAAATCCTCTTGAAATGTTATGCTATAAATTTAAACTGCACCGGTCCAGTATGTTAATTGTTGTTATATATAGGCCACAACGTTGCTCTATATATACAACAAGCCATCCAGTGTTTAGAAAATCTTATCTCATTTTTCACTCACCAATATGACAACATTATATTCTTGGGCGATATGAATGTCGACTTGCTTGCTCATAACAATATCCTCAGCAGCTGCTTTGATTCATTCAATTTCATTCAAGTCATTGATGAGCCTACACGTGTGACAGCCTTCAGTTCCACACTACTTGATCCAATATTTGTTAGTGACAATACTATCGTCAAAAGGTCAGGGACACTCAATGCAGACTCAATTAGTGATCATCGGCTCATATACTGTGATATTTCCGTTTGTTATAAAAAAATAGAGCCTAAATTTGTAACATATAGAAATCTTAATAGCATTGATATTCAAAGTTTTAAGACGCAGATTGCATCAATGCAGCTTAATGACATTTATTTCGTGAATGATGTGGATATTAAAGTCTCTATTTTTACTGGCCGTCTTATTTATCTATTCGATCTCTACGCTCCGCTACGTACAGTACGTGTCACAAAACCTGCTGCGCCCTGGCTCACTCCTAACTTGAAAATGATTTTTCAACTCAGAGACGAGGCATTCGCTGTCTATCAGCATAACAGATCTGATCAGAATTGGGCCAGCTACAAAGATTTGAGAAATTATGCCCTTGCATCGCTTAGAAGAGAGAAAAAAGCATATATGTCACGTTTCGGGAATCTTAACTCTAGTCAAGCTTGGAAACGCCTGAGGAGGATGAATGTGGTATCCCAGAAACATGTTGCGATACCTCCCAGTCTCCTTGAGCCTAACAGTTTAAATAATTATTTTCGTTCAATTTTCCAGACAACTGCAGCTGATCCAAATTTGATTGATAGTGTCTCTAACTCTTATAGTGATAGACGCCATACACCGGATGCACCTCTGTTTGCTTTTAAACTCCTTACTCAGCAAGACATCGTCAATATAATCTCTCACATTAAGTCTACGGCATGTGGCTCTGATGGTCTAACTTTAAATATGGTTTGCTTATGTTTGCCTGATACCATAGACCATATAACTCACATTATTAATGTCTGTCTCGAAACAGGTTACTTTCCTGCCAGTTGGAAAAATGGTATTATTATTCCAAAAGCTAAAACTAATCATCCAGAACAATATTCGGATCTCAGGCCAATTACCTTATTATGCTTTCTATCAAAAATACTCGAAAGAGCTGTCTACTCACAACTAGTGAGTGAACAAAACCACTTATTTCCTCTACATCAGTCAGGTTTCAGAGCTGGTTACAGCACTACTTCGTCTTTATTACATCTTACTGATTCCATCATTCACAATTTAGATAATCACATCAACACCGTCTTGGTACTGTTAGATTTCTCGAAAGCCTTTGATATGGTCAATCACCAAATACTACTGAGTAAGTTATCTCATTATGGAATGTCAGATATAGTTTTAAGGTTCTTTGAGTCATACTTGCTAAATCGTCAACAAACAGTGAAAGCTGATCAGGGAATTTCCTCCTCTGAGCCAGTTCCTTCAGGAGTTCCTCAGGGCTCAGTATTAGGTCCCTTACTCTATCTGATTTATACGATCGATCTGCAAGACTGTTTAGTCCACTGTAGTATGCAAACTTATGCAGATGATACTCAGTTAGTGTTTGGTTTCGATCCATCAAAGGTTGATGAAGTTTCTTTTAAAGTTAATTTAGATTTGGCTAATATCGGTGATTACTGTAACAAACACTGCTTGAAGATCAATCCGAATAAAACTACTGCAATGTTGTACTGTTCGAAGAACTCCTACCGTGAAATGAAGCAGAGGATTTGTGTTTTTTTGGATGAGACACTCATCCCTTTTGTGGATTACGCCAAGAATCTCGGTGTTACCCTTGACTTAAATATGAGATTCGATCGGCATGTCTCTTTCTTATCTAGAGTAACGTATATGCGTTTGAAACTCCTCTATTCTAATCGATACATCTTGAATTTTAAAACCCGAAAAAAGCTCGCTGAAAGTCTTGTGTTGTCTGGCATTTCTTACTCTCTTGTTCTTTATTACCAATGTTTAGACTACGTACACAAAAGGAAACTCCAGAAAATTCAGAGCAGCTGTTGTAGGTTTATTTTTGGATTGCGCAAGTTTAGTCGCGTCTCAGATAAAATCAAAGAACTCAACTGGTTGTGAATTGATAAGTTATTTTTATATCTTTTGACCGTCTTTACGCATAAAGTTCTATTATCTAACAGACCAGCTTACCTCACTAGCAAATTAGTTCACCGTGGTAGTTTTGTTACCAGAACTCTTAGATTTAATGTTAATTTTAACATGTCTCCTCACAATACCTCGGTCTTTGAAAGAAGTTACACCTATAATGCTGTCAAGCAATACAATGCAGTCAACAGTGGCTATCGATCCAAACAGGTTGTTTCTTTTAAGGAATTAATGAAAAGTCAGCTGCTGGAGTCCATTTAGTTCAGTTTTTCTTGTGTTCATGTGATTTTTTTTTGTTTGACTATTTGCTACTATTTTTGTTTCAAATTTAAAACGCTCGCAATACTATCTGCATTTGTCTCGTGCAATCAATGTTGTCATTCTTATGAATTGTATTTTTTTTTTGGTATGTTATTATTTTGTTTATGTGTTTAAGTATTCTTTTTTCCTGTTGTTAATAAAGGCATTATTATTATTATTATTATTATACAGATTAAGACAGACTGACAAAGATGATTTCTGCATAAATGTTCGTGATACAGCACCCGAAAACACTTTATAAGCTGGATTTAAAAAATATTTATACGGCTAGTAAATGGAAAAGGCCAGTCTGCAAAGATGTAATGTCAAATCCTGTAAGATTTTTACTTACCATTAAACTGGATAAACAAAATGTACGCAGAAGTGCGATTGTATCAGTAAATATTATCTATCTATATTTCACCTGATTCGTGTTAATCAACTTGATCGTGAAAAATGATATCTGACACTAGATTTCAATCATATAACGCGAATGGTTTACAAGATCGTTCACGCACTTAGTAAAGGTACACCTCACTGCATTGTATCACGCTAGCTTCTTGATAAAAATGCAAAAGTAACTATGACATTACATCATTGATATGCATTGTTATAATTATTATATCCGCAGATTTGATCTATCTATTTTTGTACCTTGATAATTAACCTTTTACAATGCTGTCGTTCTCTGTTTTGAAGATACAGAATGACCAGAATATGCGAGCCCCTTCCCACTTCGGTTGGCCCACTTCAAGATTTGTATATGCATTTATAAACAAAGCATGACGAAACTATTTACTTCTAAAACAATTTATTTTCTCAAAAACATTTTAGATACACTCTAGTCGTAAAAAATACATATTTGAAATCACTTAGACCTATAACTAATAGAACATCTGAACAAATAAACAATGTGCGAATAAATGGGCGAAGTTAACAAAGCAACAATTGAAAGATTACCATTGGGTAACATCACCTTTATTTTTTATTACGGCTGAGATTCTTTGGGGCATAGTGTTAACCGAGTTTTGGCAAAAATTTGGTGTTAAACAATATTTCTTGAAGCTTTTGTCTCAGTTCGGTGATTGTACGAGCAGGATGTTGTCGTAGAACCCTTTTCATCTCGTGCCACAAAGTTTCAATACTTAGGTGACAGATCTGGACTGCTAGAAACCCATTTCAAAAGTGGTACATTATTTTCTTCCATCCATTTTATAGCCTTTTTTGAGGTATGGCACGCTGTACCATCTTGCTGAAACACAAAATCTTGGCCGGATGTCAGACATTCTTCCATTACTGGTAAAAGCGATTCTTCTAAAATTGCCAAATATTTGTTTGTATCCACATTTCTATCAATAAAATTTCCTACTCCTTTTGATGACATACTGCCCCAGACCATAATGGATGCTGGAAATTTCACTTTTCTCTTCAGACAGTCAACATGGAATGCTTAATTTTTTTGCGAATAACTCGACTGCGACTGTCACCAACACAAACTTCGAATCGGGCCTCGTCACTCCATTGTATTGCACACCATTGTTGAGGTGTCCATTGTCTATGTTCTTTAGCCCGTCTAAGCCGATTTTTCTTTTGCAGTGTAGTTAATAGTGGCTTTTCTTAACAAGTTGTGCAACTTTGGGGTTTTTACTTCACTTTTTTTTATAAGAAAACCTACCTTGCAAGTGCTAAAGCCCAGTTTATGGGCCTCTCTATGAGTTGTGGAACTCGAAATTCTCCTTCCAACAGCGTCACTCCACAGATTATTCTTCTTAATGCTCTTCGGTCGGCATTTGTGATATTACTTTTTTTCACATATCGTGGCTTAATATTAACTGGACCAGTTACGTTATATCTTCTACCAATATTTCTCACACTGTACCGCGATAAGTCTAACAAAGTTGCAATTTCTGAGTTTGATTTCCCAGAATTAAAAAATTTAATTATCAGTAACCGAATTTTGTCACGATGTACTAACAGCGGCGGATAGGCAAGAAGCAACTGCATTAGTCTTATTGGATTTCAGCAAGGCTTTTGACACCCTGAATCATAAGCTGTTAGTTTCTAAATGTAAATACATTGGGTGTGACGACTTGGTTCTGGAATGGATAGATTGCTATTTAAATGAACGACATCAATATGTCGTCATACAAAATAAACTTTCAGACAAAAGGCCGATTTGTTCCGGCGTGCCTCAGGGATCCATATCAGGTCCACTTTTATTCCTTATATACACTTTTGACATTTCTAACACCCTTCAACATTGTTCTAGTCAATCATATGCTGATGATATGCAGGTTTATCATAATTTCTGTCCGAACAACTACCATTTAGCTAACAACCTTATCAATCAAGATCTGCAATACTTATGCACATATGCTGCAAAACATAATTTACGTCTAAACGCATCGAAATCGACAGCTATACTTTTTTGCTCCAAGAAAAAACGTACTTTCCTCAAATCAAAGTTAAATTTATCACTAAATAATAGTATCCTAATATTTTCCCATTCTGCAAAAAATTTAGGTTTGTACTTGGATGAAGATTTCAGATTTCAGGAGCATGTTGGCTATGTGTGTAATTCTAGTTATTTTAGACTCAGGCTTCTACATGCAAGTAAAACTGTTTTAAATAGAAAAATTAAGAAAATGTTATGCGAGTCACTCATACTCAGTAAAATCGCTTACTGCAACATAGTTCATTATCCCTGTCTGGATGAAATCACAAAATACAGACTACAAAAAATTCAAAACTCATGTAGCCGTTACATAAACAATTTAAGAAGGTACGATCATGTTTTTCACTCAATATCTTCAATGAATTGGCTCAACATTTCTGATCTCTTCAAATACAACTTTGTTACATTTGTCGTAAAAATATTAAAAACTTCTGTTCCGGTTTATCTTATGCAAAAGCTTGTTCGTAGGAATTTAATTCACAATTTGAATACGCGCAACATTAATCTCCTGACAATGCCACAAGATAGGACAGCCATTTTTCAACGGTCTTTTACGTATAATGCGGTGAAATTGATCAACTCTTTCGAACAATGTTTCATCAGCAACTTTTCTAAAAAAAAAATATAAGAACTACTTATTGAGCTCTTCTCTTCGTCGTACGTATTATGTTTTTTGTTCTAATCGTACGCATTATGTCATATTTATTAATTCTTCTTTTACTATTATTCTTCTTTTTCCTTTTCTTTTTCAGTCTTTTATTTTATTTTTAAGGTAGTAATAAGCATTGACATGACATTTATGGTTAAGTATAAATGGCCATTGGCCAGACTTCGCCATTTGTAAGGATACATAATTATGTATGTGTTACAATGAAGTCCATTGAATTGAATTGAATTGAATTGAATTTTCTCACTAATAACCTTTCCTCTACCCATTTTGAAAACCTTAACTACCCAAAACTATTTTAAACGTATTCTGACAGCTGTGATTAATAAAAACAATTGTCATGGCTTTTATTTTTCACAGCCACCTACGACGAACATATTTTTTTATTAGATAAAATTACATGTCTAATGGCTTAAACTTGTAAAAATGATGATCTCTCGGTAGAATGAAAGGTGCCAGCTTACTCGTCAGTTGCCATACACTGGTTCATTAGAAGTAGTCTACAAAGTCTAAATGAAGAAATCGAACAGGTCATAAGTCAGGACCATATACCGGATGATTCTCCAAGGTGGCTCACCTTTATTACGTATTTTATTATTGAAGATAGGAAAACTAAATTTCGGGGTTGCGTATTATAGATGAATTTACATTTGACATATTCACTTGCTTTGACGTAGTTACTTATTTCGATCGAGAATCACATTCTCAACTCAACAACGCCTCACTTGTCAATATTTGGCAAATAAAGTCACTTTTATTTCAATTTTATATTTTTCGATCTAGAATGCCAGGCATCCTGTAAATCGCTTTATTTTTGATCAAGTAACACAGGAAAACACGATTTTGAGACGAACGGCCTTCCAGTAGTGTTAAAGACTTGCTAAAAGTTCCAAACACTAATTTTTTCAGTTTACTTGATTTTTCAAATTGAACGGGGATGGCTCGTTAGTTGTTTCTAAGAGATCATTTTCTTACGAATAATTTGACTCTCCACACTCTTATTTTATTTTCACAATTTTTCTGAATAATGGTAAGAAACGACCATACCTAACAACAAATAATACGTATCTGCATTCGGTATACTTATGCACTGAGTCCTATTATTCTAGTTATCAGTGACAAACAGTTGAAGGTGTTGCTTTCAAAATACTGGGTGCGCCATCTATTATTTTTGGTTATCCAAACTTATTACGAGAACGGTCGAAATATAAAAAGTACTTTTCGCAAACTTCGCACTAGTTTTGGCCGACATGGACGCCCTACAGAGCCTGGTATTCGTTGGATTGTTAATCGCTTTGAGGAAACTGGTTTAGCTGAAGGTCGTAGACCATACCAACATGCTCGTCCAGTTCGTACTCGTGAAAACATAGCCGCGGTGAGTGAAAGTGTGCGAGAAGATCCAACCACCTCGACTAGGCACCGTTCGCAACAATTGGGAATTAGTGAGACCACTTTACGCCGGATTTTACACATTGATTTACACCTCCATCCATACGAAATCCAACTAACACAAGAATTGAAGCTGGCAGAACATCAACAGCGGCGTCTTTTTGTTAATTGGATGCTGGAAAGAGAAGACCGATTTTCGGCCAAAGTGCTTTTTCCTGATGAGGCTCATTTTCACCTCAATGGGTACGTAAATAAGCAAAATTGCAGATTCTGGGGGGCTGAAAATCCACACCAATATCATGAACAACCTTTCCATCCTGAAAAAGTGACTGTTTGGTGCGGATTATGGGCTGGTGGCATCGTTGGACCATTCTTCTTTGAAGATGCCGAAGAAAAGGCCATTACCGTCAACGGGGAACTTTATCGCGGCATGTTAACAGACTTTTTGTGGTCACAATTGAATCGTATTGGTGCCGACGATCTTTGGTTTCATCAAGACGGAGCAACCGCTCACACATCGCGCCAAACAATCGCCTTATTGCACACGAAATTTCAAGACCGCATAATTTCACGAAATTCAGATGTCAGTTGGCCCCCGAGATCGTGCGATTTAACACCTCTTTACTATTTTCTTTGAGGATTTTTGAAAGGAACAGTGTATGCGAATAGACCCCGGACAATTCAAGACCTAAAGCGCAATATTCGGACTGTAATTGCGGACATAGATCCGATTATTCTGGGAAAATGTTCGTATGTTGGCCTGTAAACGAAGCCGCGCTGGTCAAATGACCGATGTTATTTTTCATATATAAATGGCATAAACCAACCTTCATTTATCAATAAAAAAATTCGATTTCACCTCGTAAAAAGCGTGTTGATTTTTCAAATAGCAAAAAAAAGTAATAGATGACGCACCCTGTATAAAATGTGCAACGTACCAGAAGAAAATGCGGATAATTTTATCGACAGCGAAGAAATAGACGTGTTGGCCTATGTTGGAGATAACTATACAAATTCATTAAATCCATATCCTATCGTTATTATAACAAACATTTTTAAATTTTAAATAGCACTCTTATTATGCAGCCTTTATACATTGAGTTAGGGAAATAATATTCGTAACTTTAAGAGCTGATTCCTTGCATTATTCTATGCAAAAAAGTTCATTATAACCTATGTCTGAAAATCAACAGTTTCGGAGCAAAAAAAATGCTGAACTTATTTCTTTTTAGTCATGAAATAAATGAACTTTGCACCTTAATAATTTAAATTCATATGCCTAATAGCATAAAATGTATCAATACATCTAGTTATTAATTAACTGACTACAAAAAAAATGTCTTGCTTATTAAATACAATTTTCCGAAGAAAAATAGACAAACAAAATCCCTCACACAACTGGCAACGTCGTACTCCGCCTGCACTGCATGTATCATCGCGTGTTGTTGTGATTACTAATACATTTGACTGTAACTTTATGTGATTTACGGATTTTTTTTCTTCTTTCGTGCATCGCATCGTTTCAAATAAATGACTGATAATCTCGGCAATTGGTGGTGTGTATCGCCACGTACCGGTAAGTTTTGTCATTTACATAAATTACAAATATTAGCCACAAAAAATTGCGTAAAAGCATTCAATAATTCAAGGCATATTTTTAACAAAAATATCCTACAAACAGAAACAATTCAATGAATCGTACGCTTGTATCGCGGATGCGTTGCAGCGTTGCCAAATGTTTGAGAAAATTTAATTATTTACGACTCACTTGATAATGAACTTTTTTGCTTAGAATAATGCAAGGAATCATCTCTTAAAGTTACGAGTATTATTTCCCTAACACCCTGTATAGGTGATTTTTAGTATATCAACTTCTTTTAACTAGTTTTACAAGCTGTTAAAATAAAGGACTCAACTTTGAAAACACGCTGTATTGTCACTTCCTTTTGCAAATACTGAAGGGAAAATAGAATCGCAGAAAACGGACACAGTCATATGTCTCATATCGATTTTCTTCGTCTAAATCAACATCAAAGAACGTTATTGCTGTTGATCTTGGAACCTAGGTAAACATAATTTTCACGTTGCAAATACGTATTCGAGATCCGTTTCCGTTCGATTCTTCCACTATCCTCTGTGGCCTGCAAAGTGATGAGATCTGTTCAAGTCAGATTCAGAAATAGTTTCAGATGTTGCATACTTTGGGCTGTCTCTTGTACTTGAAAGTCGGGCTACTGTTAGGCTTAAAAATGTCGTCAAGTAGGTTGAGTCTGCGATTCCGAGGCAACAGCTTATAGCGCTTGGCACAAGTTAGGTAGGAACATGTACAGAGTGTCCCAATATTCAGTGGACATAGAAGTATTTTTAGACTAAAAATAAGTCGATTGTACAAGCTTTTCTTCTATGTAAAAGTGCTTCGTTTTTCTTTATAAAACACATTCTTTCAGATATTTTTGGATCCGATAGTCCGATTTGAATGAATTTCGAACACATGTGTTTTAATAGATGTCCTGATATTTGGCTTTTACAAAAAAAAACGAAAGGGTTCGAGAAGTGTGAAAACTGCCCCCATCCCTTCATAGATTATAGCAGAATTTTTTGACGACTCTCCCAACGACTTTTTTCTTTATTTAAAAGATTCCTTTATTTACCTCATTGTTTGTTCCTCATGAAATAAAAACACGTCATCTCGCATAGTTTTTGAGAAAAAAAAATGTTGTTGGGAGCTGGTTTCTAAAAATGTTTCTTATTACATACATGTAGTGTCAAAATAGTATGCATGTAGTTGGCGTGTTATGTCAGTGTCTCAGTGTCAGATTATTTTTTTTTTGACATCAAGCTTTGTAAAGCTTAAATTAATAAGTAGTTTTTGAGTTTACTATTGATTGTTAATTTGTTGTTTGATCTTCATACATTTTAAATTATTTAGCGTTAAGAGTACTTCTGGATTTGTTGTTGTTGTTGTTGCTTGTTTTTCTCGGGAATATGAAATATTCCTTTGATGAACAGACTCAAATGTTGTTAGTACTTGGTTTCTGCGAAGCTAGTTGCAAAGTTAATGCTACGAGGATTGTTTCAAAAGTAAACTTGTACGCTAGACGAAGTGTGGCAACACAGGCGTGTTTGTCGACCCCCGACCACCAATCCCAACAAAAGCGCCTATTGGCGACGCTCACTACCGGCCTGACAGCCATGCGCAATGGAACCTTTCATCGCCGACACCGCCAGGTGCGAAATTCGTGCGGTCATCAATTCCTTGTACCTGAAAAAAATGTGGTTACCTTACGTTTGAGACAACCCTCGTATGTACCCTCTCTCACCCTTATGTACAATACGTCAAACAGAAGTTTTTCTGAAAATGATTAAGAGCCCCAGGAAAGTCAAAAACGAAGTTTAAGCGATTTTTTTTCTTTATAAAATACTATTTTCTTAAAATCGGTAATTTAAAAAAAAATGCGAGCACCTCAGCTGATTTTGTCGTTTGTGTGACTGCGTCTGTTGAACTGCGTTTGTTATTATTTTGATATTTGCTTGGTGATTGATACTTGCAGTGTTGATAATGTGATAACATGACGCCGCGAAATAAATTCGCGTCGAATCATCGCCATTGAGTAAATTTTCGGAGTCACACCGTGAATCACTGTTTCAGAGGAAGCTTGCAATCTACGTTCAAGTTCTGCGAAAAGGTGTAACGCAGTTGTTTATTGCATCGAGAATGTTTAGATTGTAAGGTGCATTGCTCCGTACATATAAATACACATCGTTGTTGAATGTTAGCTTTTCTCGTTTGAATATGTTACTGCACTTGGTCTTATCGCTCGACATCAACAAAGCTTCTAGTCCGCACTTGATTCAGCTATTGTACTGAAGAAATGTACAGAGGTGTTTGCTCTCTTGCGTCTCTTTCAGTTGTCTTACGAATGCAAACTTTCTCACAGATTTGGAAATTTGCTCATGTCCAGCCTGTCCCAAAAAAGGATGTAAGACCAACAGCTCTGTTTTCTGTTATCAGTAAGGTGATGAATAGAGACCGGATTACAGTGGTCCTCCGGCAATGAGACAAAGAGTATGCAGGGCAGTGACGGACTATCGAATTTGTCGGATTATAGAGCACTGCCTAAGACCCCCTATAGTCCGGAATTTTTTACAAAAGAGTACCTTGTAATCCGACAAATTACATATCCAATGGTAAGATTATATATGTTATGTATATATGTATGTACTTTGAAGTACAAATCATACATATTTTATGTATGTCGAATTTAGTAAATTAAATAACAATAGAGAGCTAACGTTTTATTATACAATTAAGCATAAATGCACATACATATGTACCAAAATAATCAATAATTACACTGATCAACAGCCAAAAAATATCCTAAATAAACTCAACAAAATATTACTATTTTTAATGTGCTAAAACCGGAATGAAACTTATTTTTTCAATATTAGTTCAAGTTTTAGAGATACGGTAATTATATGTGTTCCTGCTGTGACAATGTTAATATACTGTAATTCACAAGAATGCACGTGCTACATTTTTATATTCGGCAAGAAAAGATGATGTGATCGGCATGATTGTGTTACGTTATACATACGTGTACATTATATTGTTTTATATTAGCCTTTTTTTCCTCAGTTGGCTGACAGCGTTCATGCAAGATGTCTCGAAAGTGTGTAAACAATCCAGATCAGTTTTGTTACGTGTGTGGTGATGTGACTTTTGCGTCTCAGAGACGGTCTATTACTCCACTAATAACAAAGGCATATCAGCTTTATTTCGGTTGTAAACTAGGTGATCAAGACAAACAGTGGGCACCCCATATCTGCTGTAATACATGTGCTTCAAGTCTGAGGAGCTGGTTAAATGGCAAAAAACGGTCTATGCGCTTTGCTGTCCCAATGGTTTGGAAAGAGCCTACAAATCATATTAATGATTGTTACTTTTGCATAGTACCTTGTGTTGGACAAACCACAGGTATGTCCAAGAAAAAAAAATCGGTTATTAACTACCCAAACATATCTGCGATGAGACCTGTGCCTCACAGTGACGAAAATCATATTCCAAAACCCCCAGAATTCTACACTTGCGAATCAGAAAACGAATCAGATCATGGCAATCGAGTGATTCGTCAGGAAGAAGATATGCCATCAACGCCAAGAGATCCTGATCTTATACCGAGCACGTCATGCTACCAACCGCACAAAATAACAGTCAGAATTAAATGATCTTGTAAGAGGAACTTCCAAAATGTAAGGCAGAGTTACTTGGATCAAGACTGCAGCAGTGGAACTTGTTAGAAGACGATGTTTCGGTATGTGTTTTTCGTAAACGCCACAAAGACTTAGAACCATTTTTCAATATGGAGAATAACTTGGTTTTCTGCAGTAACATTAACGGCTTACTGGCGGCTTTAAATATAAACTATAACCCAGAAGAATGGAGATTGTATATAGACAGTTCAACATTGAGTTTAAAGGCAGTGTTATTGCATTTTGGAAATATTTTACCATCTCTTCCTGTAGGGTATGCAGTTCACATGAAAGAATCATATGACAATATGAAGTACCTATTGACATGCATAAAATACGATGAGCGCCAATGGCATATTTGTGGCGATTTGAAAGTTGTTGCACTTTTACTTGGGCTGCAGCTAGGCTACACAAAGTTTTGCTGTTTTTTGTGTGAATGGGACAGTCGGGCAAAGGCACTGCATTACACCAGACAAAACTGGCCTGTTCGTCAATTCCTAGAGCCAGGTCAAAAAAATGTACAGCATATGCCATTAGTAGATTCGAAAAAAATTTTATTACCACCACTGCATATCAAGTTGGGCCTAATGAAAAACTTTGTCAAGGCATTAGATAGAGATGGGTCAACTTTTCAATACCTGCGTCAGAAATTTCCAAGACTAAGTGAGGCAAAGGTTAAAGAAGGTATTTTTGTTGGGCCACAGATTCGAAATATTTTGAAAGATACACAGTTTGAAAACACTTTAACAGGTATTGAAAAAACTGCTTGGAATGATTTCCGTCTGGTGGTCACTAATTTCTTGGGAAATAGAAAAGCTGACAACTATAAAATCCTTGTCAAAAATATGCTGTCATCGTATCAAAAGATGGGCTGTAATATGTCTCTTAAGATACATTTCCTACACTCACACCTGGACTTTTTTCCTGACAATTGCGGAGCCGTAAGTGATGAGCACGGCGAACGTTTTCATCAGGATATTTCAACAATGGAAAAAAGGTACCAGGGAAAGTGGAATCCTTCCATTCTTGCAGACTACTGTTGGACTCTTGGTAGAGATACTCCAGAAACGATTCATAAAAGAACAGCAAAAAGACAGCGCATATAGTGATTCTTATAAGTATATGAACCTTGTTACTTTTTTAATATATCCTTAAAAATAAAAAGTTTTTTTATAAACCGCAACTAATTTTTTTATTTCATTGTCATTTTTGGATTCAGCGCCCCAAAATTAACAAAGAAATGCACTTTTTCCACAAGATACAATTAAAAAACTGAAATTTGTTGTCCAGTGTTATTAATCAAAATCATTAATGAATTTATCAAATTAGGAAGCTTGGAAATATTCATCAATTTTTTTTAAGGTTGTTATAACGCGAGATCAGAGCTTTGTCCCTCAGTCTTCTCAAAAGTAAAAGTTCGTTGTAGGATGTACCATTCTCTTCAGCCCATTGTAAACCTGGCTCAAAGGCGTTAATTGCGTCGTGTGTTGTGACTTGTGGAGCAGTTGCAATCACGTCGTCGTTATTTTCCTGATTGTTTTTTGTATAATTAGAAACCTCTTTATAATCTCTTCGTCAGACATTTTATGAAAAACATTTTCCTCTTTATCCATTCCACGGCACCAGACTTCCAATCTTCCGGACTTATCCGAGTTTCAGTAGCGACTTGTTCTATAACTTCCGAAGTAACACTGATTTGTGGAACGTTGCTAGGAGTGGTGACTATATCTGGCCATAACTTTATCCAAGACGATTTAATAGTTGACGACGGTAACGCATTCAACGACTGACAAAGAGCAAAGACCAAGTCTTTCATATTAAATTAAGTTTTTTCTATTGGTTGGCCTTTTGATATGGCTCTCAGAAGTAGGTTTTTCTTATAGTCTTGCTTGACAAACTGAATGATATTCTGGTCCATTGGTTGAATCAGTGCAGTGCAATTTGGCGGAAGAAACATCCCAGTGATGCATTTATCCTCAGTTGTTAGTTCTTCTTTAGACGGATGACCGGGAGCGTTATCAAGAAGCAACAACGCTTTTTGAGGAAAATTATGATCTTTTAACCATTTTCTAACTTCAGGTACGAAGCATTCATCAAACCACTTTTTGAAAAGGTCTTTTGTCATCCATGCACTTTTTTCTCCGTAATAGTGTACAGGTAAATCAACGTTTTTGAATGCCCGTGGTTCATTAGATTTCCCAATGACCATCATCTAAAGCGCGTGTGTGCCCGCAGCGTTAGCACATGGTAGTATGGTTACACGCTCTTTACTTACTTTTCGTCCAGGTACCGATTTTTCGTTACAAGAAACGAAAGCTTTGTTAGGCATCACACGCCAAAAAGCCCTGATTTGTCTGCATTGTACACCTGTGACGGGTCAAGATTTAGGCCCGTATCGTCAGTTGTCCCTACAATTGTAGGGCGTCTTTATGGCCTCCTTGATTGTCATAGTTATCTACTTCTACGTGTCAACGCTCTATTTTGAGGTTATGTCACAAACATCTATTTGCATCAAATTGTGCTTGCTTTTGAGTTTTATCATGTTTGATCAGCCTGAAATTTCCTACAATTTGAAAGGAAAAAATATCTTAACAATAGGAGAGCGCCAACGCTGACACGGGACGAGTGTAATCTAGAAATTTTTGAAGGAGAGAAAAGAGTATGACAATCAAGGAGGCCATAAACGCACCCTACAATTGTAGGAACGACTGATGATACGGGCCTTAAATCGTTCACCTTTTGCAAAAATCTTAATTTAAAGGGCTCTATGCATGTGGCATCGTTAGAAAGTTTCTCTCCTGTAATAGTCATTAAACGTATGCAATGACGACTTTTAAAACATTCTAGCCATCCTTTGCTGGCCACAAAATCATCTTTCTTTGTTATTTTCTTATAAAAAAACTTAGTTTTCAAGCCCAACATGGGTACTGAAATTGGTGCATGCCTATTTCTTTCCTGAAAAAACCACATGTACAAAGCTTCTTCCACTTCTGGATGTTCCGCTTTCTTGAGTGTCTATCTCTTGCCTGGCCCGCAGTGAGTAGTTGACACGAATTTCTTGATCTTCTCGTGGTTTCTTTTAATGTCATACATTGTAGATCGGCCTACGCCGTATCCACTTGCTAAACTACTGAAAGTTTCATTGCGATTTAAGCGGTCTCTCACATTTTTCTTTAATTGTCAGTGTTTTGTGCTTTCGCTTCTGAGTTTGTGATGACATTACTAGGTACTATACTTAATACACAATGAATAAATAGTAAACAATGAACGCACGCTAGGCGGTACCGGTCACCAGTAGTCAAATTCAAACTAAGTAAAACAATGCTTACGCATCGAGTACAATAGCGGTGGCGTGTACAAGTTGTAACCTGTTCAAACCTACGTGATCTACATTAGCGAAGATTGTCAAATACGTATGTATGTAATACATATTCAAAGACATGTCGGATTACAGGGGGCGCCGGATTAGACAGGGGCCGGATTATCGGGGGTTCACTGTATATGCAAAATTGCATATTATCATGTTTCAACAAAAATCTAGAGACGGAGCATATTTTTGCTATAATGTTGCATGTTATCTCGATAACAAATTATATTTTACGTTGCAGCTCGACAAATTTATTGATCTCACGCTTTTTCGCCAATAAAAATTTTGGTAGATGAAACGTTCGAGCCAATGAACGTCCAGCCTAAGCAGCCGCGCTTCAAGGCCAAGGAGACCACTGACGATCCACGACACCACTCTCAGTGCGGTCCATGTAACGTGCTTCCTTCACGGATTGCACCGGCTTGCTGAGGCAGTTCGATCCACATTTGGAAAAGTGAATGAATTGATTTCATCCAAAAAAGGTATTTCTGAAGGCAGCTGCTCGCACCAGTACCTACAGAGAAAAACTGTCAAATATACCTTTAACTCTCGAACCAGTGGTGACTCGATGGGGAACGTGGATTGAAGTTGTACTGTTTTACAGCGAATATTTCGAAGACATCGAAGGTGTAGTAACTAGATGATGATATGTATGATTAGCACTCATTGCTCTTATTTAACTGCCACATCAAACAGCTTGAAACTCAAGGTTTGGCGTTGACTGAGTCTATTCGATTAATGAAAAAAATCTGGCAAATGAACTTCGCAGTGCCAGACGCATTCTCGTCTAAGTAGAAGTAGTAGTAGTATACGTTTATTTTTCCCCAAAATACAATGCGTTAATAAATACAAATGCTAACGTCAGTACCAGTTCCCAAACTACGAGGTGCACTCCAATCTGAGAAAGAACGGGGGAGTTGTGGCTTTTGTCCGCAGCAGTCTTTCCTGCTCCAGGGATCTTTCTTTAGAATCAGACCGGAAGGACATTCTGTGGCTTCGCCTCAGTTCCAAAACATCACCCAAATTTATTGCTCTCCCTCGAACCATAACTGGGATGACCTACTCGAATACCTCGCCGTCCAGATCGACTTCCTGAACATCAATCACCCCGCTTCAGAGGTAGTTTCAATGCCCATAATGAGATTTGGTTGGGCTCAAATAAGACCGATGCAGCAGGTCGTGCAGTCGAAGCGTTCGCTCTTACTCAAGGGCTGACCCAGCTGGTCACGAGCCCTACTTTTTTCCTCCGCGTCTCGTCACACGCCAGTAGCCTGCTGGATCTCTTTCTGACCACGCATCCTGCCCCTTACAGCACTGCTGTCCTGTCCCCCCTGGGTAACTCAGATCACGGTGTTGTGGAGGTTAGGTTTCGGTCAGAAGCCGCTGTGGCAGCAGAAACTCGCACAGGCCGCAAAACTTGGCATTACGGACATGCCGACTGGGAGGGGCTCAGAGATTTCTTCTCTAGCTTTCCTTGGAGAGATGTCTGTTTCACTGACGCGGATGCGTCGACTGTCTGTTCTTCAATAACCGAAATTATCCACGTCGGAATGGAGGAATACATCCCTCACACAGTGAAAGTTCTTAAACCAGGATCCAACGGCTGGTTCAACAAATCGTGTGACACTGCTCGCCAGCAGAAGATCAAGGCCCACAGAACCTACTTACAAAACCCCACTGTAGAGCACAGACAAGCCGACGTCGAGTCCAGAAACAAATATAACGAAGCGGTTCGCAATGCCAAAAACCAGCATGATATAAAAGTTAGGCACAGGGTAATGTCGCAGCGCAATGGCAGTCGGTCTTTCTGGACGCTGGCCAAGCAGATTGAAAAGAACTTCTCACACAGTAGCCTTCCACCACTTACGTGTCAGGATGGAACTATTGTATTCGACTCAAAGGCCAAGGCGGAAGTGCTAGCCAAGATCTTTGCTGCCAACTCCACCATGGACGTCCCCACCAACGCCCAAGTGCCGTCAATTCAAAGGGTTCCCCACACTATGCGGGAGGTAACATTCAGGCATAAGACCGTAAGACGAGTGCTCTTGTCGCTCGACATCAACAAAGCTTCTGGTCCGGACTTGATTCCTGCCATTGTACTGAAGAGGTGTGCAGCGGAGCTTGCTCCAGTTCTTTCGCGTCTCTTCCAGATATCTTATGAATCCGGCACCTTCCCAGAAAACTGGAAATTTGCTCATGTACAGCCCATCCCAAAAAAGGGATCTAAAACCGACCCTTACAACTACAGGCCTATAGCTCTGCTTTTTGTTATAAGTAAAGTGATGGAGAGGTGCATAAATCGCGAGCTTCTGGACTACCTCGAACGTCACAGCTTGATTAGCGACAGGCAGTACGGTTTCCGGCACCAACGATCCACAGGGGACCTCCTAGCTTACGTCACGCAACTGTGGAGTAAACTCATCCAGTCTCATGGTGAGGCTCATGTCGTTGCTCTTGACATCACGAAAGCGTTCGATCAGCTGTGGCACGCTGCCCTTTTAAGCAAACTTCCATCCTATGGCCTCCCAGAAAAGCTTTGCAGATGGGTGGCTGACTTTATCTCTGGCCGCAAGATATCCGTCGTAATTGACGGATTCTCCTCTTCATCCCACAACGTCAACGCGGGTGTTCCCCAGGGATCGGTCTTGGCTCCAACACTGTTTCTCTTACATATCAACGACCTCTTTTCCTGTACTATCAACCCAATCCACAGCTTCGCTGATGACAGCACCCTACATGCAGGAATTCAGAGTGTCAAGCCGATCTCTGCCGCTGAGCTGGAAAAAAGAAGACTAGCGACGACTTCTTCTCTGACAAGAGACCTGGAGGCTATCACTGCTTGGGGACGCAACAATCTTGTACAGTTCAATGCTTCCAAAACACAGTACTGTACTTTGACGAACAAAAAGCGTCCTAGCGCTCATACAGTTTCGATTTACGGTCGAGTTCTACCAAAGAGCCATTCATTTCGGCTGGTCGGAGTCCAGATCACCGAGGACCTGATCTGGCACGAACACATCTCTTCAATAGCTGCAGCTGCTGGGAAAAAGCTAGGCTATTTGTTTAGGGCTAAGAAGTAGTTTTCTCCGCATGACATTCTCACTCTATACAAGGCCCAGATAAGGCCTAGCCTCGAGTATTGCTCACACATTTGGGGTGCTGCCGCCCCAACTACATTGTCCATGCTCGATGCTGTCCAGAGGAGGGCGGTCCGACTGATCGATGACTCTTCTCTAACAGACAGTCTCGGCACTCTTTCGCACCGGCGGGCCGTCGGCGATCTAGCTCTTTTCTATCGCTACACCAACGGGCTTTGCTCCTCAGAGGTCTCTTCCATGATGCCGCCGCGCGATGTGCCTGCCAGACAGACCCGCCTGACTTCGGCGTCCCATCCTAACCGTGTCAAACTTCGTACATCCAGAACTGGCCGATACGACCGCTCCTTTGTCCCGAGGGTGTCTAGATTGTGGAACAATCTACGGGAGGAAGCTTTTCCCAGTTCTACTAACCTTAGGCAGTTCAAAAATCGTATTAACAAAATTTCTTTGGGATCATCATAGCAGCCGCGGTGTTCCGGCATTTAGGCTTCTGCCTGCGTGGCTGTTTCGATATAAAAAAAAAAGTACAATAATAAACGTAAAATAAAACATAATACATGACTTTCACAAAATAATCTTATGTTAACATGTGTTATAAGTCACAGAAAATTTTTAAATTGTCTTGTAAAGCCCATTGAAACCAAAATAGTTGGTTGTGCACGGGCGGATTTTTTTTTCAATATAATTTGATAATAAATTTTGCTTAGAGCACGAAAAAGTGTGCAATATTCTACCAGCGGTTTCTAGAGCTTGAAATAGGAAGAAAAGTTTATACAAACATAGGTCGACAAACGTGCCCTAAGGGCGCTACGGTCTTTTAAAGGCGCTCCCGTGAAGATGGTTTTTCCTTAATATTTCCGAAACGTGTCGAGATCAAGACATAAAATTTGGTATTCTAGCCTGGTTTTTTATGCTGGATTTAAAAATATTAACAATTTTAGATAGTTTTGTTTGGAAGCGTATGTAACAGGGACGGACTCAGGTTATTTTAGCCCCAAATTTTCTATGTGATTCGATTTTTGAAATTCAATTTTAGAATTTGAAAATTTAGGGTTTTCTACATAAAAAAGGTACTCTTATTGAATATCGATAAATTGTGCCATTTTTGAATAAAATCAAACCAAAAAATTTGTCACATGATAGGAAATGTACTGCGAATTTAAATGAATTCTTAAATAATTATCCATGGCAACGAAAAAACTAATTTAATAATTGGAACATATTACATAAATACATATTTCTATTGCAACAGAGCTAACATTTAGGCAAAAACTTTTTCTACGAACGAAATTGAAATTAGTTTAAAAAAGAAGACATGCAGTTGGATATACTTAAAACTAGCTTTACAATAAGTGTTCAAATAAATTCCCATTTTGTTGGATACATAGTCTCGCTCGACGAATTAATGATTGCGTAGCCCGAAAAGTACGTGTACCTTTTTTATGTAGAAAACCCTAAATTTTCTAATTCTAAAATTGAATTTCAAAAATAGAATCACACAAAAATTTTGCGGCTAAAATAACCTGAGTCCGTCCCTGTTACATACGCTTCCAAAAAAAACTGTCTGAAATTGTTAATATTTTTAAATCCAGCATAAAAAACTAGGCTAGAATACCAAATTCGATGTCTTTATCTCAACACGTTTCGGATATATTAAGGAAAAACCATCTTCAGGGGAGCCCCTTTAAAAGACCGTAGCGCCCTTAGGGGACGTTTGTAGACCTATGTTTATTTAAACTTTTCTTCCTATTTTAAGCTCTAGAAACCGCTGGTAGAATATTGCACACTTTTTTCGGGACACCCTGTATAATAAAGTTTATTCCACTAACTACAGAAATATGGAGGGTGAGGAGGAGTAATACTAGCGTAGTACGATTACTAGTAAATAATTTCTACTAGATTTCGTGTCTCTTGTCTACCAATTAAAAAAATATATTTTTTAAATAAAGATTTTATCAAAGACAATGAGTTTATTTTATCAACATACATACGGTACATGTATGGCAAGTTTGTATTTTTAAGTTTTCATTTTCTTTATAAAGGGTTGTCATATAGGGTCGCAGGAAAGTAAGCGTCAATTTGACATAGACACCATCTTTGTTTTCTGTCACCGACATGTCATTTTGTTAGTTGAATGTTTACCATTGATCGCTATGGAGTCGTATTCAATTGAAGACCGCATTGAAGTTATTCAAGAGCACTACAAAAATGGTGCAAAAATAAAAAACACGTTTCGCGCGCTTCGTGAACATTTCGGTCGCAACAACCGCCCAAACGAAACAACCATCGGTCGTCTGGTGCGTAAATTCGAGGCAACAAGTTCTATGGCAAATCTGCCAGGCTCTGGCCGGCCAAGGAGCGTTCACACACCGGTAAATATTGCTGTTGTGGAGGAGAGTGTGAGAGACGATCCGAAACAATCATCAACGCGTCCATCCCAAGAATTGGGCATTTCGAGAACCAGTTTGCTCCGCATTCTCCACAAGGATTTGAATGTACACGCCTACAAGATCCAATTGACGCAAGAGCTGCGTCGGACCGACCAATTTTCGCGCCGGACGTTCTCCGATTGGCACCTTGAACACCGCCAAATTGATGCCAATTTTAGATCAAAAATCATGTTCAGCGACGAAGCGCATTTCACTTTGAATGGGACGGTAAACAAGCAAAACTGCCGCATCTGGGCGAACGAAAATCCCCGTGAGTATCAAGAGCAGCCGATGCATCCTCAAAAAGTGACTGTGTGGTGTGCATTATGGTCAAAAGGCATCATCGGACCTTACCTTTTCGAAAATGCGGCCGGGGACGCCGTTACCGTCAATTCTGAGCGTGATGATGAGGACTATTTTTTGCCGCAACTTGAAGGAATGGATATGGACGATGTTTATTACCAATAATACGGTGCAACATGCCACACAGCCACCGTCAATATCCATCGATTGCAGTCCTTCGTCGGTGATCGCGTGATTTCGCGCAGCAAACTGTACGTCAACAAACCAGCCACCCTCCAAGAACTCAAAAACAACATCATTGCCGAGATAAATGCCATAGAACCGACCATGTTGCAAAATGTCATTGAAAATTTAAATTAAATTAAAAAAGTATTTATAGGTTTTCACAGATGTTAAAGATATACTTTGATTTATTGAAAGTTGTTCATACTGAGATAGACAACGTACTGTATTAGAAAAAGGCATAAAGAATGTTTTCTCATTGCTCACGGTTAAAAGTTTATGAGCGAAATAATCAAAAATAGTTCCTAGATCCCGATCTGCTTTAATTTTTACATTTTCCCAAGTGTTATCATCATACAGGACTGCCGTATCATCTGCAAAGCTAAACACTTGACCAACTGATGAAGAACTTAGCATGCTGTTTATGTAAATTGTAAACAAGATTGGACCCAATACAGTACCCTGAGGTAAACCGTAATCAACTGCCTTTTCATTACTGAATGTGTCACTAATCTTCACTACTTGTTTTCGATTTGAGAGATAGCTTGTAAACAACTGAAAGGTCCGTCTCGTACTCCTGCATCCTCCAAGGTCTCCAAAAAAGATAAAATAATACGCACAGTACCGATGTACTCAATTCTAATCGTTTTCTAATCTCTTCTGTTAACTTAGCAATTGCATCTTTGGTTGATATTCCCTCTCGAAAACCGAATTGCTTATCTGAAAGATATTTCCATTTGTCCAAAAATTTAACTAGCCTATTTTTCAATTTTTCAAATATTTTAGCTATACTAAGTGACATATAAATCCGAACACCCAGTTTAAATGGTTTTATTTTAATAAAACTTTGTATAAGTACTTAATGAAGCATAATAAGTAAATGATAAAAATTTCAAAATGATTGCACTGCTTTAAAGCCCTTTGACCTTTAGTAATGTGTGGATGCACCCTGATGTGCTACGCAATATCCAACGCGCCTAGGCATGCTTCTGATCAGGTGGTCAATGTCCTCCTGTGGTATCTCATTCCAGGCAACCACCAACTCCTCTCGAAGTGCTTCTAGAGTCTGAGGAGGACGTTGCAAATTGAGCAATCTCCTACCCATCATATCCCACACGTGCTCAATTGGGGATAAGTCGGGAGATCTTGGTGGCCATGGTAACAATGTGACATCATTATGTTGAAAGAAGTCTATTGTGACTCTTGCAGCATGTGGTCGGGCATTATCTAATTGGAAAGTTGGATCTGCCAGGGTGTCAAGATAGGGTAAAAGATGGGGTTTTAGAACTTCGTGGATATAACGCTGCGCGCTCATGTTACCTCTGATGAAGATTAAAGGTGACCTGGAACCATAAGCTATAGCACCCCAAACCATAACTCCAACAGTGTGATGAACATGTCTTTCAACAAAAACTGTGGATTCCTCCTTTCACCACGTCGCCTTCTAACCCTGGCACAACCATCGTGCATGCCTAAACAAAATCGAGACTCGTCACTAAAGACAATACTGTTCCATTCCTGATCCCAGAGTGACCGTTGTCTGCACCACTCAAGGCGATTACGTCGGTGTTCTCGAGTTAAAGGGAGGACCCAGTGTGGCCGGTATGAAAACAAGCCAAAACTTCTCATTCGTCGGTAAGCACTTCGCATGCCAATAGGTCTTCCGTGTTCTGCAAACCATTCATTTGCAATGGACCTGGTAGTGGAGAAACGGTCCCATAAGGCCAATAATCTTAGGCGGCGATCTTCACGGTCTGTTGTTCTACGGCGGCGTCCAGTGCCCCTTGCTCTTTGCGTACGGCCTTCTCGAAGCCATGCCTGACAACACCTAACCACAGTGTCTACACTTCTTTGCACTCTAACTGTAATTGCCCGAAAAGAAAGTCCAGCTTCCCGAAGTCCCACTATACGGCCCCTATCAAACTCACTAAGTTGACGAAATCGTACAGGTCTCCGTACTCTAGGCATCGTAACCGATCGTAAAGGATGTCAAGAACCAAAATCCGCCAACGTTGATTCTTTACTGCGGCTGAAATATTCATTTTTAGAGCGTTAGTGAATTAAAAAAAAGCAGTATAAAAACCGGAATGTCCAACTGATAAGGGTGAAAATTTTTTCAAATGTTATTTACAGTAAGATAAATACATTCACCAACTTTTATTAAAATAAAACCATTTAAACTGGGTGTTCGGATTTATATGTCACTTAGTATATAATTATGATGACAGGTATTGGTCTATAGTTATTTATTCTTTTTACATCACCTTTTTTATGGACAGGTGCAACTAAAGCTACTTTGAACCCTTCTGGGACTTCATGAGAAATATAAATCCGGTTGATTAAGTGACATAACGGCATTGAAATAATGTCAGCAGTATATTCAAATGTTTTGGACTTCAAGTTTTCAAAACCGGGCGATTTTCCGTTTTTTAATGTGTTAATTTAAGTTCAAATATACGTTTAAAAGCATTTATGTATACGTGTGTATATGTATATTTATGTAAAAATGTAAGTTAATACCCACGCACAAGAATTTATTCTTCTGTGGGTAAATTCAGTTTATTTACATATACCTATGTTAATTTTAGTTATATTTGTATGTTGCGTGAATTATTATTATTTTAATTGATAACCCAGGTTTTGAATCTCTATGTCAAATTGGGAGCTTTATTAATTGTACTGGTGACGTTTTGCCGGCCAGACTACATCGTACATATTCGATGCTCTTCAGAGGACAGACCGGTGACACTTCTCTAACAGACGGTCTCGAGATAACCCTCGTACCGTCTAACTCTGTTGGGGTTTGCAGAAGGTGTTGAGATTGTGGAACAATCTGCCTGATGGTCCTTTTCTCAGGTTATTCAAGATACAAACCAGTCAGTTACATATCGGCCACCCCGTACAAATACTTGTTACATGCACACGTGTTCCGTTAGTGGATTCTCTCTACAGCTTCAAGGCAATCAAAGTTCTTAAGCGTAGTCTCCGCAATGACTCATTTATAAAAAATAGAGCAAACTGTCACCGTACTTACTGCCACGTAGCAGATATAATAAATCTAAATCATTTGCGGTCTTCAACCTCAGTCGACAGTCATTTAAAACGTTGGCTAAATATAATTAGGACCCCAACCGTCATTTTGCAATATTGAATTCGTCGTATATACATATATATCTATCTGTTGTACATCGCGTATACATGCAATGTGCATTTGATCAACGGTAAATGTCATTCAAGAACTAGTGGATTTTTAATTGGGAATGTATATGGCGTTTTAACATTTTGTCTATGAGATCTTTGCTTATCTGAGTGACAAAATAAGATAAACACCTAAGTGTGTTTATTAGAATTCAGATTTTTTTTAGATATCGATTTATCTTGCATGAACAACTAGTGACAAAACTAAATTGCCATGCATGAACAGTCGTCAAAAACGGTGAAAACATCCTACCAAATATTAATAGCTATAAAATCGAACAATTATTTCTCTCATTTTCATTGGCCATTTAAATAACTGACCGTCTTTTGTGAAATGATACAAATTTGAAATTCTGTGTAAGTTATCCTAATTCTAAAGCACAATATTACATCTATAATGTACCCTTATTTATAAGGCAACTGTTTTTTCACGACTTTATTCAACATTTCAATAGAAATCAATGATATTCAGAGAGCTTGACAGCTTCCGTCAGATTGCATTTCGATAACGTATTTTCCCATTGGTCGAAGGGACCGTTAAATATTAATGTTGGTGAAATTGGCTGTAAATCTCGCATCATCGAACATTACCTTGATGAAGTTGTAAGTTAGTATATTATTGTTGATTATATACTTATATGTTGTTATTCTTATCTACATATTTATATTGGATCATTGTGCTTTATTGATACATATTGATATATCCTGCAATTTCGTGTATTTGTCTGTTGTAAGTAAACCTATTGTTATAATTACTATGCGCTATAAAATTACGAGTATTAATTAATAAAAAATGAGAAAATACGCGGCGAATTTAAAATATCGAAACGCAACGGCGTGACGTCACGGTTACAGCAAGTGAGAAGCCAATACATGAATGAAATATGTTTTACGGTATTGCCTTCCGATAAATAATCTACATTAAATACAAAAAAAAGACATTCATAGGTATACTCTATTGGTGAGTTTATCTAATATAATTCAATATTCAGAGATGGACAATTTACTTCCTGTCCATCAGTCTGGATTTCTTGCTGGACACAGTACAACTTCTTCACTTCTCCATTTGACAGACAATATCTTAAATAATCTGGATAAACATATTAATACAGTTTTAGTTATGGTCGACTTCTCTCAGGCGTTCGACACTGTTAACCAAAAAATTTTGTTGAGTGAGCTAAAGTATATTGGACTTTCTGGCATTCCGCTTAAATTTTTGGAAAATTACTTAACTAATCGTAAACAAAACATAAAAACAGTTAGAGGTGTCTCATCTTCTGTTGCCGTTTGTTCAGGTGTCCCTCAGGGCATCAGGTCCTTTACTGTATTTGATATACAGGGTGTCCCAGAAGTCGACGTCAAGCCGAAACCGGGTGGTAGACAAAGTCATAACAGCTATCAGAAAAATATTTAAAAAAATTTTATGTATGTGTTTTGAAAATTATAGGTCTTTGAAAAAAATATAGAAATGTCACACCCTACGGCAGACTGCCAACTCCTGTTACTACAAATATTAACTTTTTTTGGATTTTATTTTTACAATGTAATGATGAATAATGCATCTTCAAACTGGTGTCTCAACCTTACTGCCAACTTTTCTCGTTCAGGAAAAATTGCCACTTATTTCCCAACCAAGTATTCCAAAGTAAAACTTTGCTCAACTTTAACTGGCTGTACTGGAAAAAAATGTACTACGAGAGTTTGGCAAGTAACCTTAAAAGTTGGCGCATTTAATAAGGATTCCAAAATGGTATAACACTTAGAAGATTACTCGTTAACTTATGCACAATTTTTATTTGAAGAAAAACTGATGAAAATTTCCTAATTAAACAGCGATTATGAAAAAAAATTTTATGGTCGGATGAGACCACATATAAGAAAGATGGGTACATGAACCTGCATAACTTACACAAGTGGCACGTAGCAAACCCACATTTGATGAGAGAAGATAAATCTCAATATCGCTTCAAGATAAAACATTGGACAGGAATTTTAAATGGTAAAATAATCGGTCCGTTTGAGTTCCCAGAGACTTTGACTGCTGAGGTTTATTTAGGTTTTTTGCAAAATCATTTAGAAAATTTATTGGAGGACGTGCCACTGAGTATTTACAGGGACATGTGGTTTCAGCATGATGGCTGCCCAGCGCACTAAGCACTCTCAGTGAGAGAGTATCTCGATCAAAACTTTCCAGGCAGATGGATAGGGCGGTCTGGTACAATACCGTGGCCAGCCCGGTCACCAGATTTGAATCCGTTAGATTTTTTTTTACTGGGGAACTGTAAAAGAAAAAGTGTATTTCAAGCCGATTCAAAATGTAGCTAAGCTACGGCAAAAACTATTGGAAGCAGCTGAGTTTGTTAATAACCGTGGATTCGCTCGTTTAATAACCCGATCTTTTTAAGAAGATGTCGAGCGTGTATTGCGGCTGAAGGAAAACAGTTTGAGCATTTGCTGTAAAATCATCATCAGCAGCATTTTGACGCCCACTGTTGTGCAAACAGTTATCCTTAAGGGTCCTTGTGCGATTTCATAATCGCTGTTTAATTAGGAAATTTTGAAAAATTTTCATCAGTTTTTCTTCAAATAAAAATGAGCATAAGTTAACGAGTAATCTTCTAAGTGTTATCCCATTTTGGAATCCTTATTAAATGCGCCAACTTTTAAGGCTACTTGCCAAACTTTCGTAGTACATTTTTTCCAGTACAGTCAGTTAAAGTTGAGCAAAGTTTTACTTTGGAATACTTGGTTGGGAAATAAGTGGCAATTTTTCCTGAACGAGAAAAGTTGGCTGTAAGGTTGAGACACCAGTTTGGAGATGCATTATTCATCATTACATTTTAAAAATAAAATCCAAAAAAAGTTAATATTTGTAGCAACAGAAGTTGACAGACTGCCGTAGGATGTGAAATTTCTATATTTTTTTCAAAGACCTATAATTTTCAAAACACATACATAAATTTTTTTTAAATATTTTTCTGATAGCTGTTATGACTTTGCCTATCACCCGGTTTCGGCTTGACGTCGACTTCTGGGACACCCTGTATACTTTTGATTTACATTCATGTATTGAACATTGTGCTATACAAACTTACGCGGATGATACGCAGCTTTCTTTTCATTATGCCTTGTCTCATCTGGATGAAATGTCGTATAAGATAAATTGTGATCTTGCCAACATCACTGATTTTTGTAAAAGACACATGTCGAAGATTAATCCGGATAAGAGTACTTGCATACTTTTTTATCCTAAACATTTGCATAATAGAGTAACGGACAGAATTGCATTGAGCATCAACAACGAGCTCATGACTATTGTGGAACAAACAAAAAATCTTAGTGTCATCTTTGACTTTAGTTTAAGATTTGACGAACATGTGTGCCATCTATCGAAGTCCACCTACATCAAAATAAGACTGCTATATGCTAATAGATTTATTTTGAAAATGCGTAAGAAGCTAGTTGAAAGTTTGATAATGACCAGCCTCAACTATGCTTTAACCTTATACTATCCTTGTCTTCACTCGATGAATCGGTGCAGGATCCAAAGAATGCAAAACAACTGCTGTAGGTTTTTGTAAGGTCTTCGAAAATATAGTCATGTCTCCTCTAAGATCAAGAAGTTGAAATGTCAGAAAATGGATGAACAATTTGAATATAGTCTTAAGGTGCTTGTGCATAAGATATTGTGTACTAAAAAGCCCATCTACCTCCATAGTAAATTGGTAACTAGAGGAATCATTAATCTTCGAGATCTGAGGCATAATAATAATCTGACAATGCCTTTGCACTACACCGCATTGTTTCAAAAATGTTTCACTTTCAATGCTGTGAGGTTGTACAACTCAACCGACCCTGCCTGGAGAAGCTAAACTGTAGTAACATTCGGGAAGCTGATTGGAAATCAGCTGTTAGATGTATCATAATTAGTTGTTGTTATCTTTATGTCTTTTTGTGTTCTCATCCGTTCAGTATTGGTTCTTGACTGGTTTCTTTTTGGTAAACCAATATAGCGCGGATTTATCAATTGACTATATTTTTTCCCTTTATTATTAGATCACTTAGTTGAAAGCCAGATCGATGTATTAATTTTTAGGTTGCATTTATGTGACTTTGAATTGTATATACATATTTAATCATACAATAGGGTTGGGTGTAAGAGTAGCCAACTGGCCAACTTCGCCCTATTGTTGTGTTGCTAATAAAGACATTTATTATTATTATTATTATTATTATTATCTTGGATGAAGCTCAAGTTGTGGTAGAAGATGAACTGCTAGCAACTTGTCATTGCGCTTGTCCCAATGTCCAGGTGATAATTAATTTAATTAGGAAATGAGTCTTTGACCAGGTCGTAAATACGTAAAGGTTTGCTGTTAAGATTTTACGAAACTTCCGAATTTTAGGATCTTGCTTATAACCTACAACCACTCCACGCCATAGTTCAACCAGTTTTCATCAGAAGCTGTTAATAATAATAATAATAATAATAATCGTCTTTATTTAAACTGTACTTCATACAGAAACAAGAGTTGCATATGGTGGCGAAGTTTAGCAACATGCTACTCTTACACTTAACCACCCATGCAAAAAAAAACAAGTTGTTAAGTAGCAGATATCAAACAAAATATACATATATACATACACATATACATACATACATATATACATACATATGTACATACTTACATACATATACACACATTACATACGTACATGTTGCACCAAGGTTTGCTACATGTACACAAGGGAAGTGAAGAATCATTTAACAATATATCTATAGCAATCTAATTAAGACTATGGATCCAAGAAAATATGAGATTTGACAGCTTTCTTGAAGCAATTGAAGGACTTGGTTTTGAATTCAGGACTCAAGGCATTGTATAACACTGAAGGCCTGTACGTGAAAGAACGCTGGAATAAAGTTGTGGAGTGAATAGATGTAGTTATCAAATCTGGAAATCTAATATGTCTATGATGAATATTACGCCTAAAGATCAGCTTTTCTCTTAAGTATATAGGTTTTGACATAAGTATTAGTTTATGAATAAAAACAAGGTAATGCTATTTGACAATATTTTTTGTTATCATCCAGTTTAATTCAATAAGACTACCAGAAACATGGTCAAAGCGCCTTAAACCGCCGATGAACCTAGCACAATTGTTTTGCACAATTTGAATCCGATTTCTAGTAACAACATTGAGACACGGATAATATAAAATATCACAGTAGTTGAAAATCGGCATAACCAAAGATGAACACAGTTTTTTCCTTAGCTTATAATTGAAAATTGCTTTATTGGCATATAATGATCTCAGTCTCAAGTAGGTTTTCTTCAAAAGATTTTTAACATGACTGGTGAATCTAAGTTTGAAATCGATTACCACGCCAAGAATTTTAACCTCGTCAACCGGGTACAGTCTTTGAGATCCAATTTTAATAGTTAATCGACTTTTAATTTCTTCTCTCCTACGATCCGAACAAAAAAATGACAGGCTGGATTTACCAGGATTTATTGACAGGTTGTGGTTATTCGAGAAGTCATACACTTTTTGAATATCATGGTTTATTGATGTCTGTGCCATTTCCATATCATCAGTATCAAAAGAATGGACCAGTTGAGTATCATCCGCAAAATACTGGAGTTCACAAAAACTCACAGCCTTAGGCAGATCAGCAATATATATCAAAACTACAAAGGACCCAAAACAGACCCCTGAGGTACTCCAGACGAGATTTCTAGAAAACTAGATTTATTGTTTTCAATTGATACACACTGCGATCGATTTGATATATAATTTCGAAAAAAATTCAATGCAACTGGATCTATGCCATAATACTTCAACTTTGCAATTAACAACTCATGATTTATTTTGTCAAATGCCTTGGAATAATCGATTGACATCACTGCTACGCCCATTTTTTTATCAAGCGCTCTAATAATATTATCCACTAAGTTTAAGAGGGAAGTAGTAGTACTGAAAGATTTCCTAAAAGCAGACTGATCAGATGGGATGATATGTTCCTCTGCATAATGCATTTGTTGTATGTGGGCTGCCTTTTCAACTACCTTCGATAAACAAGGCAACAGGCTTATAGGCCTTAGATCAGCAAACTCATCTGGATTTGATTTTTTTGGAACTGGTACCACAATTGCTCGCTTCCACGTTTCAGGGAAATAACCTCTTTCAAGGCAACTATTAACAAGGTGGGTGATGTAGATGAGAGTAACAGGCAGACTGAGCTTAATCATAGACAAGCTCAACCCATCAATACCTTTTGCATCGGACTTAAAACTAGAAATTATTTCAGCTACTTCATGAGGCTCTAGAAGCCTGAAAGAAAATTTATTAATATGAGGAACATTTTCGTTATAATACCTTAAAACGTGATCAGGAGCATTTGTGGAATCAAAAACTGATATGAAATAATTTTTTGCAAGGAACGAGTCTGCAAGATGGTTTGGAATACGTGGCTTATCAGATGTTTGTGCTTTCATATTTTTCAATTCATACCACAATTTTTTCTGATCACGCCCTTTTTCCAAGTGAGCAAGATACGCCATTTTTTCATGTCTAATGCACGATAGTGCAAGGTTTCTAAGTTCCCTAAAAACCTGCAATCTTGCTGGACTTCTGTCTATCTTGTATAAATAATATGCTCTCGTTTTTTGCTTCAGAAGCTGTCTCAACGGATATGACAACCACGGCGCTTTCGGCTTACTCACGCGTACCGTCCTTATAGGAGAGTGACGATTGAAGATGTCAATTAACTTGCTACTGAAAAATTGAACTTTATCATCAATATTCCTCATATAACAAATTTCAATAAAATTTACTCTAGCCAGGTCATCAATGAAAGATTGCTCATCAAAGTGTGAGAAATCTCTGAAGGTGATCATTTTTTGTTCATGTTTCACACGGGATATGTTTAAGATAGAGCAAACAATTTTATGATCGGACAACAAATTAGCATCTAAAGTAAACCAGTTAGTGACAGTAATTGGGGTATTAATAATAATGAGACCTGATGTTCACTTTTTAGAGTATTTGATACGACTGCACTAACAATACCAAGGATAATAATATATGTCTCCAATATTTGCTAAATTACAGATTCACTGAATTATTTCAACACTTTATATATAATTTAAATGCCAAAATAGTGACATAGTTATCGGGTATTGCATAGAAAACAGCAATCAAGTGGCAATTATGCTAATATAGTCGATGTGCTAGAATTCTAGACAAACATGTCACAGTCTGAACTTTAAGCGCATTGCACCGTACATACAAGATTCAGTTTTCTGCGAATTATTTATATTCAAAATGATGAAAAGGTTTGACTTTCTATATCAGCTGTATGGGGCTAACTAGAAATTTAACCGTCACTGAAATGTTATGGATAGCTGAGTAGAGATTTGTATACATTTTTTTTTCTTATTTCGACAGAATATAAAGATTTTTCCTTCAAAAAGGATATTCAGTGACGCAATAAGTCTGCCCATGCCTTATCCTTATACAGAATGTAGCCCTACTTTTGGTTGGCTTCCGTTATTAGATGTAAGGCAAATAACCTGTTCTCTGACATTGGCAGCTTAACATGAAATCTATGCCCACGATTCAAGAGGATCCATAATAAAAATCGAATAAGTAATGATATGCTAATTAAAGCCATATATCTTCTAAAAAGTTCCCTGTGGATCAATTATATCAAACATTTATTCATCTTTTCATGTAACTACGTGAACACTGTTTCTATTACGTTTCTGCATTTCATAGTAATGGTTATTAATGAGGATGTTTATACTGTCACTAAATAAATTAACAAATTAACATATGTCACAATTATGAGCAAACGCTGTAAAAATCGTCAATGGAAGCTCCAACATTTGTGAGGTATTTCGGCGAGATGTCACATAACTGTTGTTAATGATGCTATCGATATGTTGCTGGAAACGTATGAATGGATAAATGTAATATTTGTTTACATGTTAGATTTTACATCAATAATTGCAAGGTAAAGGTAAAGGATGAATAAATAATGTATTTGTTACGCAGTAGTCTTCAGTATATATGCAAATCTAAATTGGCAAACGCTATTAAGTTTCGAAGTGATTCTCTTATTCTCGTAACGCGTGTTTGATTATAATTTGTGTTTCACGTTCTTTACTCATCCTTCATCATTTCCTTATGTCTCTGAAATGGTGTTAAATGAGCTCCAAGAGACGTGGAATGGAATAGTAAGAAAAATGTACTTTCACAAAACATGAGGAGACCTTCAGGCCTAACTGCAAGCTGGGAGGAGAAAACTATGGAAAGTGGCTCGATTTCTTACTAGCCCCTGGATAATATCTCAAAAACTATTAGCTGTAGACACTTCTAACAAGTAAATCTTTTTTGTTGTGGGTATACGAGAAAATAATATTTTTCGGTCAGTTGTTGTATACTGTTCCTTAATGATATGCGAATATTTAAGGGTGTGAATCTACATAAAAAATTAATGTTAGTTTGTAATGGTCCAAAAATGTTTCCTTACAAAGACTCGGGGTGTTCAAGTTTTAGGAAAAAAATGTAAATTAATTAATATTTTAAGAACCGCTTCAGATGTTTTACTGATATTTATTACGTAGTGAACGTTAATAAAGTTGCGTATTTTGTCCATGCAAAAATAATTTTTAGCTTTAACAGTGTCGTGCGTACGACTATTAACATCGATATTTTTTAAGAAAAAAATGGTACGCTAATAGTTTTTTGCCAAGTAAAAATTATTTTTGAATTCCCCGTTCAATTATAACACATGTTGCAATTACAGCATTCAAAGTTTCAAAGTTTATTCAATGTTTATACAAATTCAAATTAAAAAAAAACAATATAACTTACAAATTAAAAAAAATACAATTTAAATAAAAAAAAAGCTTCAAAAATACATGGGCTTGTATAGTCTTGCTACCCTGAATAACCAAGATTGCAACAGAAATCTGAGAAAAGATACTAGAATCAGATCTAGAACCAGCAAGTAACGGTATATGAATTGTGAAAAGTCTGTATACTTTCGTAAAGGGTAAATGTCTGAATCTTGTCGTCACAAATCCTAAATTACGTGTCTGCATAAACAAATCTAAAATTCATAACAATAGTACAGAAGCATACTAAAAACACTCAGAAGTATAAATATAGAGTACATAAAATATGAATATCTGAAATATGATAATACAGGGATATTTCGAGTAAGGTCAAACTATGTTGTTTAAACAATAAAAATTTTGCGTAAAGGTTAAGCAGAGAAACAAGAGTACTACAATTTACTACAAAAGAATAGACACCTAAGCTATAAGCTTGTGTGTCATACAATATACAAATTCAATGCATGGCTAATGGTTATAAGGTATATTATGAGCAAATGTATATATAAAAAAGAAATAAAAAAAACATTAGATAGAAACGAAATTACTGAGTTGAGTCAAGCTACCGTCGATGCAAGCATGTCAAAGTTATTTAAGATGAACTTCTTAATTCTTTTTTTGAAACTATACTTCGAGAGGATTTTATATTCTAGGGGTAATTTATTATACAACCTAATACCATCATACTTTATGCATTTTTGGCAAACAGATTTATTCACTCTGGTATAGGTGTAACTTATATTTATTTTAGTTCTTGTTTCATAAGCGTGGCTGGTTGGAACATTGTTTCGGGAGGAACAAATTTTACAGCAGCAAACATATATAAACCTCTAACATTCAAAAGATCATTTTCAATGTAAACGAATCTGCAACTTGACCTACATGTGATACGAAAAATAGTCCTGACAATATAATTTTGCGTGGTTTGTAGTATTTTTAAAGTACTAGTGTATGCGGCTCCCCAAACACTTATCCCGTAAGTTAGTAGAGACCCCACAAACGAGTTATATATTGAGAGAAGACTCTTTCTGCTTAAAATATTCCTAAGAATGAAAAACTTATGAATAATTCTCCTTAATTTCGATGCCAAAAGCTCGGCATGACTCTGCCATTTTAAATTACTATCAATAGTGATTCCTAAGTATCTAATAACTTCAACTCTTTCGACAGTGTCAGCACTATCATTTATAATTAATGTTCGGTGGTGTAATGGCATGCCTGCTTTGGTTGGAGAAAACGTTACATACTTAGTTTTAGAGATATTAAGTTTAAGTAAATTGTTATCCAACCAGCATTTGACTTTATTTAATGACAACTCGGCATTCCGTATTGCGTCATCCCATGAATTACCAGTGCTAACTAAAACAGTATCGTCTGCATATGATATCATCTTACAGTTGAAATTACATCGAAGTAGTTCATTTATGTATATGAGGAACAGTGTTGGTCCCAAAACTGTCCCCTGAGGCACACCTATTTTGATCTTTTGAATGCTGCTTAAATCTGACCCTACCTTTACTTGTTGTAATCGATCAGCCAAATAGTTCTCAAATAAGTTCAGAACTCCACTACGCACTCCAACACTTTCTAGTTTCTTTAATAAACTTGTATGAGATACTGAATCGAAAGCCTTTTGAAGATCTAGGAAAACTGCAACAGTCTTATTTCCATCTTGAAAATTTTCAAGCACTTGTCCTGTAAGTTCTTGTACAGATTGCTCTGTATTGCAATTTTTGCGGAACCCAAATTGATAGTTCGATATTGTGTCATATTTCTCAAGAAAAGAACAAAGTCTGTTATTCAAACACTTCTCAAAAATCTTCCCAAATACATTGATAACAGAACTAGGTCTATAATTGAACATATTGTCTTTACTTCCAGATTTAAATATTGGTATCACTATGCTTTCTTTAAATTGGCGAGGAATTACTGAGGATTTGAAACAGAGGTTGATAATGTGAGTTATAGGGTGACTGATATACTTCATGATGATCTTGATAGTTTTAGTGTGTAAGCCATCTTTTCCGGGTGCGCTATTATTTTTCAGATTACACACTATTTGTTGTAACTCTATGTTATCCACTGGAGTTAGAAACGTATTCTGACAGCATATCAACCTATTTTCATTTCAATGCAAAATAAGTCTATAACACATAGGTGGCTGTGAAAAATAAAAGCCATTACAATTGTTTTTATTAATCACAGCTGTCAGAATACGTTTAAACTAGTTTTGGGTAGTTAAGGTTTTCAAAATGGATAGAAGAAAGGTTATTAGTGAGAAAATTCGGTTACTGATAATCAAATTGTTTAATTCTGGGAAATCAAACTCAGAAATTGCAACTTTGTTAGACTTATCGCGGTACAGTGTGAGAAATATTGTTAGAAGATATAACGTAACTGGTTCAGTTAATATTAAGCCACAATATGTGAAAAAAAGTAATATCACAAATGCCGACCGAAGAGCATTAAGAAGAATAATCATGAAAAACAGGCGTGCCAATTATTTACAATTAAGTGCCCTGTGGAGTGACGCTGTTGAAAGGAGAATTTCGAGGTCCACAACTCATAGAGAGGCCAACAAACTGGGATTTATCACTTGCAAGGTAAGTTTTCTTATAAAAAAAGTGAAGTAAAAACCCTAAAGTTGCACAACTTGTTTATAGGCCAAAAAAAGCCACTATTAACTCCACTGCAAAAGAAAAATCGGCTTAGATGGGCTAAAGAACATAGACAATGGACACCTCAACAATGGTGTGCAATACAATGGAGTGATGAGGCCCGATTCGAAGTTTGTGTTGGTGACAGTCGCAGTAGAGTTATTCGCAAAAAAACGAAACATTCCATGTTGACTGTCTGAAGAGAAAAGTGAAATTTCCAGCATCCATTATGGTCTGGGGCAGCATGTCATCAAAAGGAGTAGAAAAACTTCATTTTATTGATGGAAATGTGGATACAAACAAATATTTGGCAATTTTAGAAGAATCGCTTTTACCAGTTAGGGAAGAATGTTTGACATCCGGCCAAGATTTTGTGTTTCAGCAAGATGGTGCAGCATGCCATACCTCAAAAAAGGCTATAAAATGGATGGAAGAAAATAATGTACCACTTTTGAAATGGGTTTCTAGCACTCCATATCTGTCACCTATTAAAACTTTGTGGCACGAGATGCAAAAGGTTCTACGACAACATCCTGCTCGTACAATCACCGCACTGAGACAAAAGCTTCAAGAGATATGGGATTGTTTTACACCAAATTTATGCCAAAAACTTGGTTAACAGTACGCCCCAAAGAATTTCAGCCGTAATAAAAGATAAAGGTGATGTTATCCAATGGTAATCTTTCAATTGTTGCTTTGTTAACTTCGCGCATTTATTCGCACATTGTTTATCTGTTCAGATGTTCTATTAGTTATAGGTCTAAGTGATTTCAAATATGTATTTTTTACGACTAGAGTGTATCTAAGATGTTTTTGTGAAAATAAATTGTTTTAGAAGTAAATAGTTTCGTTATGTCTAGTTTATAAAGGCGAATCTTGAAGTGGGCCAACTGAAGTGGGAAGGGGCCCGTAGTTACATCTCATTGCACGTTATGACCGCATACCCTTTCAAGAAAAGTGCAATGTTGTTTACAACAATTATGTCATATTTTATTTTAAATAGAAGACACCGTTACCTACCACAGCTAATGTTTATTTTTATTGGAATCCGTACAACTGTATATTATGCAACCCGTAAAAAAGATCTAAAACTTGATGTGTGTATTTAACATATGTTTATGTTTAGGCTTCTGCGATAGTTATCTGGTGTCCATATTCTTGAATTGTTAGCAAACACACGCTCATTCATAATTTTGGTCAAGATAAACATGTTTCGGTTCTCGTAAAATCTTGTAAAATGTTGCTAAACTTTTTGCGTCTTTTCAAGTGTCTACGACAGATTAACGATTTATTCAACTACTCCTCTTGCAAAGCTAAAATCCTATTGACACATTTACCTACATTAAGAAATTTACATGTATTTGCACTAAAATACAATAAAAATTTATCATCTGGCTATACATTATCATATATTTTTATTGCTCAGTCGCCTTTGGAATTAATCCGTGATACCTAAGTAGCAATAATTGAATCACAGTATTGATAAATGTTTATAGTATGTCTTATATCGTACTGACGATTCCAACAAGGATGAAAGCTAGCATCGTTCCGGCAGCTGCGGTCATTGGCAAGGCATAAAGTCTAATTTTCAATAGTTTTCATTCAAATCTAAGTAATTTACCGGAAATCAAAGTTAAAAATAGTATCGCTAATTATATATATATATACAGGGTTATCCAAATTAAGTGTCCACCATTGGTAACTTTGTTATTAGTAAAAATACAAAGTTGTTTAAATTAGCAAACTAGTAGCATTTTTAACGCTGGTAAAAATGAGAAATAAAAAAAACAATTGAGAGTCGTTATTTTGATTTTTTTCAGTAAAATAACATTTTTTTAAATGGAAACCCTTGTATATTATATTTTTTTCTGTTAAAGCATCAAATTTTAAACAAAAAAGTTCATAATGACTTTTCCGCTAAAGTCAAAAATAAAGTCAAAATAACGATAAATATTTTTAATTATTTGCAGTATTATAATATTAAGACGGCTATGAAAACAACATGGCGTTCGCGATTTGACAGCATTAAGATAAGCGACAAATTGTTAAACTGGACATACTCGCAACTAGAAGGCTTTGGAAAACAATGATAAAATCAAATAATGTCAAACATTAGTGTAAATACTTGTTTATAAGCTTTATTGTGTCATTAATTTAAAGAAAAATTTTCTCCCATGAAGAAAAGTGTGATATGTTAGAATGCTATTTAGTGTGCAGAAAATCCTTCTTGAGAGCAAGAGAATACTACAGTGAATTATATCCCGCTCGCATTCAACCGTATGAACGATATTTTCTGAGACTTTATCGAAAATTTAGGGGCAACGAAAATGTTTTTGCTAAAACAAGGGCAAAAAAAGAATTCATAATAAGCGAGGCCACGGAAATTGCAGTTATTGGATATTTTGAAGCTTATCGTGAGAATTCAATAGCAGATAGTCTCAAGGACTCTAATTTCAGTTATGGTACTGTTCAAAGGATTTTAAAAAAATACAAATTTATTCCGTATAAGTACCGACCAGTTCAAACGCTTTTGGCAGGGGATCCAGAGAGAAGACTTGTTTTTTGCCATTGGTATCTTAGCTTCTGTCGCCAAAATGTAAATAACTTTCGTTACCTTTTATGGACAGATGAATCAAATTTTTCAAATTCTGGAATGTTTAATAGAAAAAACCACCATTATTGGTCAAGAGAAAATCTTTTGTTAGTACATCCAAGAGGCCCACAAGTCCGTTTCAGTTTCAACGTTTGGTGCGGTATAATTGGTTCAAAAATTGTTGGCCCGTTCTTTATGAGGGAACCCTAACTGGTGAAAGATATGTGGAATTTATGTCAGAAATTCTGACTAATTTCTTAGACGAATTGGATCTTATAAGTAGACATCATCTGCATTTTCAGCAAGATGGCGTACCTGCCCACAACTCCAGAGGTACTTATCATTTTCTAAGTACTACTTTTAATGATCAGTGGATAGGAACAAATGGCCTAATACAGTGGCCTCCCAGATCACCAGATCTAAACCCACTTGATTACTTCTTGTGGGGTTACTTAAAGAACCAAATTTACAAGCGAAGGTACGATAACCTTGACGCGTTACAGACTGCAGTTAGGGAAAAGATAACCCAGATAGATGGTAGGACCATACTTAAGAGAGTTCGAGCAGTTGAAAAACGTGCCCAAAAATGTATTGAAGAACAAGGTGGTGTTTTCGAGCATCTTCTTTAAAAAAAATTGTTATTGTATTTTGTAAGATTATAAGTTGATGTTGAAAATAAAGTTTGTCGATGCAATTTAATTGTTTCAGATTGGAGGCGATAACTTCAACAATTTGTAACCTAGGAGAAAAGTTATTGTAAGCTTTTTCGTTTAAAATTTGATGCTTTAACAGAAAAAAATATAATATACAGGGGTTTCCATTTAAAAAAATGTTATTTTACTGAAAAAAATCAAAATAACGACTCTCAATTGTTTTTTTTTCATTTCTCATTTTTACCAGCGTTAAAAATGCTACTAGTTTGCTAATTCAAACAACTTTGTATTTTCACTAATAACAAAGTTACTAATGGTGGACACTTAATTTGGATAACCCTGTATATATATATATATATATATATATATAATTAATAATATATCATTGAATTTATTTGGGCAGGAGGCAACGTATTGCAAAAGTACACTCTTATATCTTAACCTCGAGCTTTCGAAGATATATGTCTTCATCGTCTGGAGCCGAAAACAATTATTGACAATAGCAACAAATAACAATTAGGAGAAAAAATAGTTACTAAGTCGGCGAGATTGCTGCTGAAATTTTTTTTAATCAACAGTGAAGGGAACACATAGTCGACGAATAAAAAACTGGACTGATGAGGTTCGATTAGGACGTCAGGATATCAGTCCAGTAAGTAGCTATTTTTCCTCCTAATTGTTATTCGTTGCTATTGTCAATAATTGTTTCTAGCTCCAGACGATGAAGACATAGATCTTCGAAAGCTCGAGTTTAAGTTATAAGAGTATACTTTTGCAATACTTTGCCTTCTACCCAAACAAATTCAAGGATAGTTTCTCCTAACAGTTGAGGCAATTAACTATGAATACTATATATATATATATATATAAAATTAATGCTTCCGCCTTTTGTTGGGTACTTCGACAAAATTTAAGCAAGGAGGACTCTTTATACTTTTTTAATCTCTCTAGCTTTCAATGGTCTTTGCCATCATCATCAGGAGCTTCAATAACATTGAGAAAAGTAGCAACAATTGTGCAAAATGAATTTAAATTAACTTACAGTAGTATGTGAGGATGTTGCTAAATGTTATTTACGTTAAGGATGAGGGAAACACCCAAGTAACCTGGTGAAAGATGGATACATGGTACAATATTCAAAATTATACAAACTACACACAGCTGTATGACAAGAACAAATTAAAAACAGATTAAAAATATTTAAGACGAAAGTTAAACATTACATCGTGAACCACTTGATGATTGCACAAATGGTGGGCATAGAATCATGAGTAAGATGAACCTTTTGACAGATGGCAGAAGGTAAGTTAATTAAATTCATTTGCACAATTGTTGATACTTTTCTCAATGTTATTGCAGCTCCTGATGATGATGGCAAATACCATTGAAAGCTAGAGAGATTAAAAAAGTATAAAGAGTCCTCCTTGCTTAAACTTTGTCGAAGTACCCAACGAAAGGTGGAAGCTGTAATTTTTCACCTAACTGGTCTAGACAATGACCACATCTCAAGTTATATATATATATATATATATCTAAGGCATTTTACTATTTGAATGATTTTTTTGACGATAAGGATAGACTTACTCTACAGTTAACTTAGACCATATTGTAGTCCAGGGTATTATATTATTGTTGCTTCTATACATAATTTTATTGAAAACTTTGACGATATGGAAAGTTGTTGTGATTAAATATATGGTCCTTCTGTATGATTATGAAGGCACATTAATTTTTAGTAGTTTATAAAAATCTTTGTAATTGTATATTTCTTTTATAATTAATTTTAGCTAGCTATTATACTTCTGTTTAACAATGTTCTATGCCTCGGCTATCTATGTACTCGTATATTGTACCACCTAAATATTTCCATCTAGTTGGCCCGCTTGATACATCCTGGCGTCAAAGTATACGTGGTATGCCAATACGATTCCGAAAATGTAGTAATAACCTGAAGTCTGGCAACACTGCGTCACCTGACAACTTCTGCCCTCTTTTTGAAATACAGTCCAAAACTGAAGTCGATTGTACGTGCGGTTTGAATTTTGCGGGTGTTTTTTGGAGGAAAGTTTTTGAGTGGCGTCGTGGAAGTGAGTGACTCACTTTACAAGCGACGTGTTGTGATCGAATTTTTAGTGAAATATGGCGAAAAACCCTAGGAAATCTTCCGAAAATTGCAGGTGGTGTATGAAGACAAGTGTATGTCGAAAACACGCGTATATATGATGTCTAAATTTTTTTCGTGTGAGTTTTATGAGGAAAAAAATAAACCTAATTGCATATTCCTGGACCACACTAGGAATATAGGGAAAGCTTCTTTTGTCAATTATTTGTTTTTATAATTTTTCATTACTGCTGAATTTATGGTACATACCTAATTAACACATATAGTAAATAGAGGTCGGTAAACTGACAAAACTTTTATAGTTCATTTAAAGAGTTATTTCCAAAGGCCGAAGAAGAATCTCATAAACCCTGATCATTTACTAGAGCAGTCGAGCAGCCACATGACTTGAAAGCATATAACTTCTAGAAGCTCCAGAATCAGCTCTTACGGCACTCCAGGTATCTGTTTTCTTTCAAGAAGTGACTGATGCCCAGACCACTCGATTCAAGCATTTTGCAAGAGCATTTTTTTAATTGAGTTTTGACGTCACGTTCGGCAGCATCAAAACAAAATATAATTACTTAGAATATTTACATGTGAATCTAATAAAAGCAATCTTAAGAGTATCGAATTAAATTTGTACATTTATGTAGTCTGAAACAGCGATAACACGCAAATGTAATTTATTTTCCTATGATCTTGACTCTCCAAGACGCAGTAAAATTAGTTTTATTGCATGTTTAGCTGTTCTTTTGGCTCCGTGAATTTTTATTGGCTCCAATGCTTTCGCGAAAATATTTTCTTATCAAACACCAGCATGCGGCGGATTTTTTATTAAGCCATGTGCAATACAATACGTATATCGTATGTTAACTCAGAAAACGCGTTTGTGGATCGCTGAATATATGCAAATACTTTCTGGCTGAGCTCAGTGTTTTACGTCAAACGCATCGTTTTTACTTCTCAGCGAGAAAGTACTGCTATAGCGAAGAATCGTCATGATTTTTTGATGTTATATTTCATTTCATTTCATTTAATTATTGCTGCTTAATACTCTTCGGTGCTTACATAGGTCAAATACAAAAGTGCAAATTCGCAAAACAATTGAATTTGTCGGGGAAAACATTAACAAAAACTGTAAAAAGATATTATGAATTTAAAATAAATACAAAACTATAGAACAAGCACATCCGAACAAATCAACAGAGTAAAAGTGAACAAGCACACTACAAGTCCATTAAAAGAGATCCTAAAACTTGTTACTTAAGTAAGTTAAAATTCTATAATTAATGAGCCAGACATTCTCATAATTGTGTTTTCAGCTCCTGGTGAAGGCTCCATAGAGAATTGCGGAAAGCTAGAGATTACCGTCAAAAGAGTTAACTAAAGCCTAAAAAGTTTGCCAATTTCCCAATTAACAATTAATTGTATCTTTTGCCCAACTGGTCGTTGGCAATGGCAATGACTACTGCTCACGTAATATATATATATATATATATATATATAACTTGAGACGTGGTCATTGTCGTCTAAACTAGTTAGGTGAAAAATTAAAGCTTCCGCCTTTTGTTGGGTACTTCGACAAAATTTAAGCAAAGAGGACTCTTTATACTTTTTTAATTCTCTCTAGCTTTCAATGGACTTTGCCATCATCATCAGGAGCTGCAATTACAATGATAACAGTAGCAACAAAAGTGTAAAATGAATTTAAATTGAATCAACTTACAGTAGTATGTGAGGATGTTGCTAATTGTTGTTTTCGTATAGGATGAGGGAAACGTCCAGTAACATGGTGAGAGCTGGATACATGGTACAATGGTTAAAATTATATAAAATATGACAAGACAAGTTAAAGACAGATTAAAAATTATTTAGAAAACATTAGAGCATTACGTCGTGAAGCCACTTGATGATTGCACAAAATGATGGTCATGGAATAATGAGTGAGATGACCTTTGACAGAAGGCCGAAGGTTGTCAATGTCTGTGTTGAAAGATGGAACGAATTGTGGGCGTGTGCCAAAACGTTCCCAAATCACTTCATTAATTAAAATATAGTTTATTCAACTGCCTCTGGTCGGTTTAACAATTCTTACATAACATTCTGAAAATCACATCATCTGAAGTGATTTGGCAACGTTTTGGCACACGCCCACAATTCGTTCCATCTTTCAACACAGACATTGACAACCTTCGGCCTTCTGTCAAAGGTTCATCTCACTCATTATTCCATGACCACCATTTTGTGCAATCATCAAGTGGCTTCACGACGTAATGCTCTAATGTTTTCTAAATAATTTTTAATCTGTCTTTAACTTATCTTGTCATATTTTATATAATTTTAACCATTGTACCATGTATCCAGCTCTCACCATATTACTGGACGTTTCCCTGATCCTATACGAAAACAACAATTAGCAACATCCTCACATACTACTGTAAGTTGATTCAATTTAAATTCATTTTACACTTTTGTTGCTACTGTTATCATTGTAATTGCAGCTCCTGATGATGATGGCAAAGTCCATTGAAAGCTAGAGAGAATTAAAAAAGTATAAAGAGTCCTCTTTGCTTAAATTTTGTCGAAGTACCCAACAAAAGGCAGAAGCTTTAATTTTTCACCTATATATATATATATATATATATATATATATATATATATATATATATAACAAAAATAGGAAAATAATGGACAAAATCCGCAAAAAGTGGATTCGAGCAGAAAATAGGATAGGTAACCCGAGCGATACGTATTTCTGCTAGTTGGCTTCATCAGGCCCGAAATGAATGCACATATGCAACAACAAAAGTAGAGACACATGCCCATACATCCGGATTCGGGTGTAACCTGAGGAAACAAAGATGGAGAGGAAAAAAAGACACACGAAGTGTGTTATATACCTTTCTCCGCATGATAATTTTCTCTTTGTCGATCCTTTGGGCTTGAAGTACCACAGTAAGTGGCTATAACCGGTCGCGTGGTTGTGGTTACTTGTCGCCTTGAAAATTCGAGGTCTTCTAGCCATTTTTTACTACAATGTGTAGGTTGGCTCTTGTTGTGGACTTCGAGTATCTTTTTTTCCTCTCCATCTTTGTTTCCTCAGGCTACACCCGTATCCGGATGTATGGGCATGTGTCTCTACTTTTGTAGTTGCATATGTGCATTCATTTCGGGCCTGATGAAGCCAACCAGCAGAAATACTTATCGCTCGGGTTACCTATCCTATTTTCTGCTCGAATCTACTTTTTGCGGATTTTGTCCATTATTTTCCTATTTTTGTTATATACCCTTTTCCGCATAATAATTTCTCTCTATATATATATATATATATAATTAATTGAACTCCATAGTAGTTAGAACCTTTTTTAGTTCTTTGTTGACCCTGTTTAGGAATATCTAACTTATACATTTTACATGTATTGTAAGTAGGTATCACTGTGCGTTTTGTGTAGATCCAAATTGTTGTGTACATAAAATAAGCAGATAAATATATATATAGAGATGGATGATCTTTAGGTTGATGAATGCCTCTCTATGTGGCTTCATATACGTCAGTCTTGCGATGCCTATGATACATCGCCTTTGTAGAGCAAATGATTTAAGCATATACACAGAGTGACCCCATAATTCAAGAGTGCATATGACATTATCCATGATATGTGGTTAGCAACCTATCACCAGAAACACACCTTTTCAGATTCCTAATTAAATAAATTGTCTTGGATAGTTTCCCTGAGAATACTGTTTACATTTCTTCCCAAGTCATGTGTGTATCAATACTGATACCCTAAAATTTTACTGTGTCTATGGTATTGACGTTATGGTTGCACAAACTTATTACCATGGACTGCGTCTTTGAAGCATTAAGTGTCAGTTTATTTGCTAAGAACCAATTTTCTAAATTTATTATTATATTATTCGCAGAGAAAAGTAGATCAATCGATGTGCTGCTACAGAACATCGTTGTGTTATCGGCAAACAGTATAAGGTT